>OZ025257.1:41771154-41971682 GCA_964019135.1 Arenicola marina | reverse complement strand
TGCCCGGCCAACTAACATGCCGCCTCCACCGGTCGCGCCGCGGAGATTTATTCCCTTCCTGACGTGAAATTATATGGAAAATTTGATGTCTCTCGGCAGAACAAAAGGGGAAGAAAATGATCTGGCGACGGCCGGTGATACACCGCGCACAGCCGGCTAATACCAGAATGTTGTTATGGCATTGTATGTACTGCGGGGGAAGGATGGGGTTTTTGGGAGGAGGTGGGGGGGGGGGGGGGGGGGGAGAGGAGGGTGCAATGATGGGAAGGAATGCACTTTGCTATATGTAACAAGAACGATAATAGGATGAAGAAGAAATGAATGAATATTAGGGGTCTGGAAGGGGGAGAGGTGGGGGCGAGGGGGGGGGGGGGGGGGCAGTATCCAGTGTCGAAATTCTCAGTGCCGAATGTCGATTTTTCACGATTTTCTGTGGCTTTTCAAAAATCTCTCTCGATGTCGCTTTTTCAGATCCTGAGTGTCGGATTTTTGGGCGTCAATGTCCAATGTCGATTTTTCAAATATGCCTGTGTCGCGTGTCGCCATTTAGCACTTCCCCTAATATTATGAGAATGAATCCTAGTTGCTCAAATGTTGTCAAATATTTCTCAAAACAACCCTCATTATCAGGTAAATTGTACCTCAGCGTCACGCTACTGAGCAGGTCAACTTTATTTAAAGGCGAAATCACCGGTTGTATAAATGTTGAACTCAATAGACGATTTTAAATAATATCTTATCTGACTTGACCTGACCTGGCCCGAAAAATATTGATGCAATGCGTTTATGATTTGTGCTGTTCCTGTTTCCTATGAAGTGAAAAGTAAGATTGAACAGTGTCGCCACCTGGCGAGCCATTCCGCAGCTATATGATGGTTTGTGTTGCTATATAGCTGTTGCGGGAGACTTATGACAAAGAATTAGTGCGAGTTTATGCGTTCATGTGGACATGCAATGGTGTGCGACAGACACATGAGACTTGTCGACATGGGGAACAAAACATGTATCTAACCCCCTCCCCGGTCAAACCATAAGGGAACACGGAACCGTTTGACTTGATAACGTTATTTGCGCCTTGCTGGGTTCCCCGCCGTGGTCTTTCCCTCCTTCGCTCGCTCTGGCAGGAGTATTAGAACAAGTTAAATGAATTTACGGCACCTCTGGCGACGTTTATTTGCGGCATTATACGGGCGATGTAATTCATATGAAGGGGTGTCACAAAGGTTCAATAAAACGGGGCGAGACTGGGATAATGAGAATTGATGGCTTATGCATTTTTAACACCCCCTCTCGGCGGTGGGCGGGTTGGGGGGTGCTGGGGTGGGGTGGGAACGGAGAGGGCGAGGGGGACTGGGCTAGGACGGACTGGACTTGGAGTAGATCCGGCTTGGCGGAGTGTACGCCGCGGTGAATGGCGCAGGGACCCAGCCTGTCGCTCCCACCGCGCTCACTACACAGGGGAGAGCTGGCTCCCTGTTTATGCAGTTGGTTAGGGGCGCCCTAAAGCCTTTTATAAACTAAGACGACATCTTAGCTGTGTTGGATCAGGGAAGGTTCAGCGATTCTCCTTGGAATGCCGTATATAGCTAGCGTGAAGGCGCTTTTCTCCGGCCAGATTAAAGTCTCTTTCTCCGCAGCGCACCCTAGAGGGGTGGGGAGGCACTATGCGGAAACCGGGACCACTGGCGAGTCGGGGCGGGGCGGGGATGGGGGAAGGAGAGGGAGGTGGGGGGGTTGGGGGGGGGAGGGCGCTGGGTCCCGGTTCAGGGTCACTACCGCAGGCGGTGAAGGGGACTGAGGGTAATAAGATTGTCCGATATGAGAGGAGACACGCGGAGGCGACGGTGGCCAGCGTTTGGAGACAATATGGAAGATATTCGGAGACCCGGGTCATGTGGCGGGGGGCGGGGCGGTGGGGGAGTGTGGTATTAGGGGTGAATGGATTGGGGAGACGCCGGTGGGGAGGAGGGGGGGGGGTGTGTAAAAGAGGGGAGGGGACATGGATCTCTGTGGATTTGGATCTGCACGACTGATCCATAAGATCAGGGCCAGATATGGACAAGTGTCTAAACTGGACAAGCCGGTGGTGGGGTGTGCAGGGTCAGGGATGTGAGGGGTGAGGTCAAACCATATATGGGGTAAGCTGGGGGACATTATTAATCATAAGTACAACCCTCACTTGGCGGTCAATATTCTATGTGGAGGTCCGCCACATTGTATTGTAGTATATGCACTGTCGGAGTTCTAAGTGAGCTATACCGAACCAATGGTTTGCGCAATGGAGAGCGGCATTAAATCTAAATAAACCGGCTTTTGGGGATTAGACTGATCCAGGCTATCAATCATTCATTGATGTCACTGTTGCTTTTGTTCAATCATGTGGCGAAAAAAGGTCTTGCACGTGCGTTTTTCCGACAAACACAGCCGCATGTCATTTTCTTGTCAGTTTCAGACATGTATACATTTCACTTGTATCTACCATCAGCTATGATTGTCAATTTCCTACTCACGATTAGCGAAAAGGACTCAAGTATGGGCGAGGATTTTATAGAGTCGGAGTATGGATCCGTCTATAGCCGAACGGTGACCCCTGAGGGCATAAAGTTATTGTTAAAACAAACCCATGTTTGTTCGAAAAACGTGAGTTGGAATTGTCAGGAAGCTTGAACTTGGTACAAGCAAGGCGATAACAGCTGCAGACGCGCCAAATGCCAAACCTATACAAATAAAACCATAAGATTATGTGGGAAATTCAGATCTAGTTCCAGTGAAACCAGCTATAGGTGATAATGGTGGATGTTGATACCAAACGTGTTTGTGGGACAAGTACACTGCTATTAAAATGATGTCGCTTGTTACCTGGCAGACCATATATTTTGTGTAGGCCTGTACTGTACTCTTCGCTTGTTACCTGGCAGACCATATATTTTGTGTAGGCCTGTACTGTACTCTTTTGCTGTGGCTTATGGATGATTTTCGTGTCTTGCAGGTTGTAACATTGGTGGATCGAAACCAATTCGGTACTGCACATGACACACACAGGCATCGGGTTATTACTTTCTCTGATTGGGTCGTTATTCTGACGGGATTATAATAACCCGCTCTGGGGAAAAAATGTCCTACTGGTCAGGGCCTGCAGGTCCTTACCGGTAAAACACGACTCCGAGGAAACAATAGAAGTATGCGTTTATGATAACAAACCTTTTCCAGTTGAACAATCTGTCTTCCGATTTGGCGGTTACCAAATCTGCAATCGCACTTAGTCCCAGTTGTAAGCAATAAGTGAGCTTCTAGGAAACAAATCACATTGGAATATGGAACTAGAACCTTGATAAGTGGGGGTTTGCCGTCGTTTAAATAAGAGAATACCCGTGTCAACGGGCCATGTACTGTTACCCGGGCATTCTCCTTGACATCTGGGTTGGTCAATATTACATTCACTTCACTGTTTGGACCCCAAATCTTTTTTAGTATTGCTTCTCACGTTTTTAATATGTTTTAGTTATCGCGTCACGACATTTGCCAAACCGAGCCAATAGCATTTTTCAGTCTTCATATCCGTCAGAATGACTTGATTTATCCCCGAATCCCAGTCCCCAGTCGCTATCCCCGACTCCCAATCCCGGTCGGTATCCCCGACTCCCAATCCCCGGTCACTATCCCCGACTACCAATCCCCGGTCACTATCCCCGAATACCAATCCCCGGTTGCTGTCCCCAAATACCAATCCCCGGTCGCTATCCTCGAATACCAATCCCTGGTTACTATCCTCGACTACCAATCCCGGTCGGTATCCCCGACTCCCAATCCCCGGTCACTATCCCCGACTACCAATCCCCGGTCACTATCCCCGACTACCGATCCCCGGTCGCTATCCCCGACTCCCAATCCCCGGTCACTATCCCCGAATACCAATTCCCGGTTGCTGTCCCCAAATACCAATCCCCGGTCACTATCCCCGAATACCAATCCCCGGTTGCTGTCCCCAAATACCAATCCCCGGTTGCTGTCCCCAAATACCAATCCCCGGTCGCTATCCTCGAATACCAATCCCTGGTTACTATCCTCGACTACCAATCCCCGGTCGGTATCCCCAAATACCAATCCCCGGTCGCTGTCCCCGAATGCCAATCCCCGGTCGCTATCCTCGAATACCAATCCCCGGTCGGTATCCCCGACTACCAATCCCCGGTCGCTATCCCCGACTACCAATCCCCGGTCACTATCCCCGACTACCAATCCCCGGTCGCTATCCCCGACTACCAATCCCCGGTCAGTGTCCCCGACTACCAATCCCCGGTCGCTATCCCCGACTACCAATCCCCGGTCACTATCCCCGACTACCAATCCCCGGTCGCTATCCCCGACTACCAATCCCCGGTCAGTGTCCCCGACTACCAATCCCCGGTCGCTATCCCCGACTACCAATCCCCGGTCAGTGTCCCCGACTACCAATCCCCGGTCACTATCCCCGACTACCAATCCCCGGTCACTATCCCCGACTACCAATCCCCGGTCGCTATCCCCGACTACCAATCCCCGGTCAGTGTCCCCGAATACCAATCCCCGGTCGGTATCCCCGACTACCAATCCCCGGTCACTATCCCCGACTACCAATCCCCGGTCGCTATCCCCGACTACCAATCCCCGGTCGCTATCCCCGACTACCAATCCCCGGTCGGTATCCCCGACTATCAATCCCGGGTCGCTATCCCCGACTACCAATCCCCGGTCGGTATCCCCGACTACCAATCCCCGGTCGGTATCCCCGACTACCAATCCCCGGTCACTATCCCCGACTACCAATCCCCGGTCGCTATCCCCGAATACCAATCCCCGGTCGCTATCCCCAAAAACTAATCCCCGGTCGGTATCCCCGACTACCAATCCCCGGTCACTATCCCCGACTACCAATCCCCGGTCAGTGTCCCCGACTACCAATCCCCGGTCAGTGTCCCCGAATACCAATCCCCGGTCGCTATCCCCAAAAACTAATCCCCGGTCGGTATCCCCGACTACCAATCCCCGGTCACTATCCCCGACTACCAATCCCCGGTCGCTATCCCCGACTACCAATCCCCGGTCGGTATCCCCGACTATCAATCCCGGGTCGCTATCCCCGACTACCAATCCCCGGTCGGTATCCCCGACTACCATACCCCGGTCGGTATCCCCGACTACCAATCCCCGGTCACTATCCCCGACTACCAATCCCCGGTCGGTATCCCCGACTACCAATCCCCGGTCACTATCCCCGACTACCAATCCCCGGTCACTATCCCCGACTACCAATCCCCGGTCACTATCCCCGACTACCAATCCCCGGTCGGTATCCCCGACTACCAATCCCCGGTCACTATCCCCGACTACCAATCCCCGGTCGCTATCCCCGACTACCAATCCCCGGTCGGTATCCCCGACTACCAATGCCCGGTCACTATCCCCGACTACCAATCCCCGGTCACTATCCCCGACTACCAATCCCCGGTCGGTATCCCCGACTACCAATCCCCGGTCAGTGTCCCCGAATACCAATCCCCGGTCGCTATCCCCAAAAACTAATCCCCGGTCGGTATCCCCGAATACCAATCCCCGGTCACTATCCCCGACTACCAATCCCCGGTCACTATCCCCGACTACCAATCCCCGGTCACTATCCCCGACTACCAATCCCCGGTCGGTATCCCCGACTATCAATCCCGGGTCGCTATCCCCGACTACCAATCCCCGGTCACTATCCCCGACTACCAATCCCCGGTCGGTATCCCCGACTACCAATCCCCGGTCACTATCCCCGACTACCAATCCCCGGTCGCTATCCCCGACTACCAATCCCCGGTCACTATCCCCGACTACCAATCCCCGGTCGGTATCCCCGACTACCAATCCCCGGTCACTATCCCCGACTACCAATCCCCGGTCGGTATCCCCGACTACCAATCCCCGGTCACTATCCCCGACTACCAATCCCCGGTCACTATCCCCGACTACCAATCCCCGGTCGCTATCCCCGACTACCAATCGCCGGTCGGTATCCCCGACTATCAATCCCGGGTCGCTATCCCCGACTACCAATCCCCGGTCACTATCCCCGACTACCAATCCCCGGTCGGTATCCCCGACTACCAATCCCCGGTCACTATCCCCGACTACCAATCCCCGGTCACTATCCCCGACTACCAATCCCCGGTCGGTATCCCCGACTACCAATCCCCGGTCAGTGTCCCCGAATACCAATCCCCGGTCGCTATCCCCAAAAACTAATCCCCGGTCGGTATCCCCGAATACCAATCCCCGGTCACTATCCCACGAATACCAATCCCCGGTCACTATCCCCAAATACCAATCCCCGGTCGGTATCCCCGACTACCAATCCCCGGTCACTATCCCCGACTACCAATCCCCGGTCGGTATCCCTAACTAACAATCCCCGGTCGGTATCCCCGACTACCAATCCCCGGTCGGTATCCCTAACTAACAATCCCCGGTCGGTATCCCCGACTACCAATCCCCGGTCACTATCCCACGAATACCAATCCCCGGTCGCTATCCCCAAAAACTAATCCCCGGTCGGTATCCCCGAATACCAAACCCCGGTCACTATCCCACGAATACCAATCCCCGGTCACTATCCCCAAATACCAATCCCCGGTCGGTATCCCCGACTACCAATCCCCGGTCACTATCCCCGACTACCAATCCCCGGTCACTATCCCCAAATACCAATCCCCGGTCGGTATCCCCGACTACCAATCCCCGGTCACTATCCCCGACTACCAATCCCCGGTCACTATCCCCGACTACCAATCCCCGGTCACTATCCCCGACTACCAATCCCCGGTCGGTATCCCCGACTATCAATCCCGGGTCGCTATCCCCGACTACCAATCCCCGGTCGGTATCCCCGACTACCAATCCCCGGTCACTATCCCCGACTACCAATCCCCGGTCGGTATCCCCGACTACCAATCCCCGGTCACTATCCCCGACTACCAATCCCCGGTCGCTATCCCCGACTACCAATCCCCGGTCACTATCCCCGACTACCAATCCCCGGTCGCTATCCCCGACTACCAATCCCCGGTCACTATCCCCGACTACCAATCCCCGGTCACTATCCCCGACTACCAATCCCCGGTCGGTATCCCCGACTATCAATCCCGGGTCGCTATCCCCGACTACCAATCCCCGGTCGGTATCCCCGACTACCAATCCCCGATCACTATCCCCGACTACCAATCCCCGGTCGCTATCCCCGACTACCAATCCCCGGTCACTATCCCCGACTACCAATCCCCGGTCGCTATCCCCGACTACCAATCCCCGGTCACTATCCCCGACTACCAATCCCCGGTCGCTATCCCCGACTACCAATCCCCGGTCACTATCCCACGAATACCAATCCCCGGTCGCTATCCCCAAAAACTAATCCCCGGTCGGTATCCCCGAATACCAATCCCCGGTCACTATCCCCGACTACCAATCCCCGGTCACTATCCCCGACTACCAATCCCGGGTCGCTATCCCCGAACACAAATCCCCGGTCACTTTCCCAGAATACCAATCCCCGGTCACTATCCCCGAATACCAATCCCCGGTCACTGGCCCAGAATACCAATCCCCGGTCACTATCCCCAAATACCAATCCCCGGTCGCTATCCCCAAATATCAATCCCCGGTCACTGTCCCCGACTACCAATCTCCGGTCGCTATCCCCGAATACCAATCCCCGGTCGCTATCCCCGAATACCAATCCCGGGTCGCTATCCCCGGATGCCAATCCCCGGTCACTATCCCCAAATACCAATCCGCGGTCAGTGTCCCCGTTTACCAATCCCTGGGTGTTATCCCCTAATACCAATTCCCGGTCACTATCCCCGAATACCAATCCCTGGTCGGTATCCCCGACTACCAATCTCTGGTCGCTATCCCCAAATCACCAATTCCCGGTCACTAACCCCGGTCGCTGTCCCTAAATACCAATCCCCGGCCGCTGTCCCCAAATACCAATCCCTGGTCGCTATCCCCAAATACCAATCCCCGGTCACTATCCCCGAATACCAGTGCCGGGTCACTATCCCCGAATACCAATCCCGGGTCGCTATCCTCGAATACCAATCCCCGGTCGCTATATCCGAATACAAATCCCCGGTCACTACTCCCGAATACCAATCCCCGGTCGCTATCCCCAAATACCAATCCCCGGTCGGTATCCCCGACTACCAATCCCCGGTCACTATCCCCAAATACCAATCCCCGGTCGCTGTCCCCAAATACCAATCCCCGGTCGGTATCCCCGACTACCAATCCCCGGTCACTATCCCCGACTACCAATCCCGGGTCGCTATCCCCGACTATCAATCCCCGGTCGCTGTCCCCAAATACCAATCCCCGGCCGCTTTCCCCAAATACCAATCCCCGGTCGCTTTCCCCGAATACAAATCCCCGGTCACTATCCCCGAATACCAATCCCCGGTCACTATCCCCGAATACCAATCCCCGGTCACTATCCCCAAATACCAATCCCCGGTCGCTATCCCCAAATATCAATCCCCGGTCACTGTCCCCGGTTACTATCCCCGACTACCAATCTCCGGTCGCTTTCCCCAAATACCAATCCCCGGTCGCTATCCCCGAATACCAATCCCGGGTCGCTATCCCCGAATACCAATCCCCGGTCACTATCCCCAAATACCAATCCGCGGTCAGTGTCCCCGTTTACCAATCCCCGGTCGCTGTCCCTAAATACCAATCCCCGGCCGCTGTCCCCAAATACCAATCCCCGGTCGCTATCCCCAAATACCAATCCCCGGTCACTATCCCCGAATACCAGTGCCCGGTCACTATCCCCGAATACCAATCCCGGGTCGCTATCCTCGAATACCAATCCCCGGTCGCTATATCCGAATACAAATCCCCGGTCACTATCCCCAAATACCAATCCCCGGTCACTATCCCCGAATACCAGTGCCCGGTCACTATCCCCGAATACCAATCCCGGGTCGCCATCCCCGAATACCAATCCCCGGTCACTATCCTCAAATACCAATCCGCGGTCAGTGTCCCCGTTTACCAATCCCTGGGTGCTATCCCCAAATACCAATCCCCGGTCACTATCCTCGAATACCAATTTCTGTTCACTACATCCGAATACCAATTCCCGGTCGCTATCCCCAAATACCAATCCCCGGTCGCTATCCCCAAATACCAATCCCCAGTCACTACTCCCGAATACAAATCCCGGTCACTATCCCCGAATACCAATCCCCGGTCGCTGTCCCCGACTACCAATCCCCGGTCGGTATCCCAGACTACCAATCCCCGGGCACTATCCCCGACTACCAATCCCCGGTCGGTATCTCCGACTACCAATCCCCGGTCGGTATCCCCGACTACCGATCCCCGGTCGGTATCCCCGACTACCGATCCCCGGTCGGTATCTCCGACTACCAATCCCCGGTCACTATCCCCGAATACCAGTGCCCGGTCACTATCCCCGAATACCAATCCCGGGTCGCCATCCCCGAATACCAATCCCCGGTCACTATCCTCAAATACCAATCCGCGGTCAGTGTCCCCGTTTACCAATCCCTGGGTGCTATCCCCAAATACCAATCCCCGGTCACTATCCTCGAATACCAATTTCTGTTCACTACATCCGAATACCAATTCCCGGTCGCTATCCCCAAATACCAATCCCCGGTCGCTATCCCCAAATACCAATCCCCGGTCACTACTCCCGAATACAAATCCCGGTCACTATCCCCGAATACCAATCCCCGGTCGCTGTCCCCGACTACCAATCCCCGGTCGGTATCCCAGACTACCAATCCCCGGGCACTATCCCCGACTACCAATCCCCGGTCGGTATCTCCGACTACCAATCCCCGGTCGGTATCCCCGACTACCGATCCCCGGTCGGTATCCCCGACTACCGATCCCCGGTCGGTATCTCCGACTACCAATCCCCGGTCGGTATCCCCGACTACCGATCCCCGGTCGGTATCCTCGACTACCGATCCCCGGTCGGTATCCTCGACTACCGATCACCGGTCTGTATCCTCGACTACCGATCCCCGGTCGGTATCCCCGACTACCAATCCCCGGTCGGTATCCCAGACTACCAATCCCCGGTCGGTATCCCCGACTACCAATCCCCGGTCGGTATCCCCGACTACCGATCCCCGGTCGGTATCCTCGACTACCGATCCTCGGTCTTTGTTGTGGTCTTGCATTAACCATATCGCTTTTTTTTCATTTGCAAGTCTTGACAGTATCAGACTAGTCTTTTCGCCTGGGCGTCCTTCAATGTGAGCAAGAATCACTGTTTCCGTAAAGGTCACATATCCCTCTCGCAGTGCATTGACCACAAGCATCCATTTCCTGGGTGCTAACAGGGTGATAGGTGACATCCACCCTGTCCCGTCGACGATCTGACAGGGCTATGAAAGCTCTTCTCAATGGTGTAGGTGTTGCGATATCGTGCTCACGGCACTCGCCAGATGGCGCCACATTTGATCTTAAAGCCCCCACTACTCGCTAGATGGCGCCACCATTTAATCATAATGCCCTCACTACTCGCCAGATGGCGCACCCGTATATTTTGGGGTCATAACGCACGATTTACGAAGGATAAGCAAGCGACCACAAGACTAAAAATAAAAGGTTGTATAACATTTTATTCATTTGACGCTGATTACGTAATCGTGTAAGTCACTGAAGTTAAAATGAAGTGTAAACAGGAAATTCATGGCGACTGTACACATCTGAGCAATGTTATATGTTCATACATAGGAGTTACACCATACAATATGATAATAATATACATGTCATATATTTGGATAGGTGACGGCGTATGGTTACGAATCCCTTAATATTCTGTGGAAATTAAATCTTGGAGAAAAATAAGTAACTGTTAGTTGCATTCCAGTGAAACACGTACATGAAATTCATTTAACACAATATGGTTAAATAGACTGTTCACTCTGAAACATTGGAGTCAGTAAAAATAATATTAAAGATGTACTTTATATAAAGTGCTTAGCAAACAAAGTGCTTAGCAAACAATTTCCTAAGTTATATATGTGGACGCAAGGACAATAGGGATGGAATTATAGCCCTCTCTCCATCGACATCGAACAAGTTTAAGAAAAACTACAGTTCGATATCGCACAGTTGGCGAGAATATCGCTGAACGAAACATGTCATGGCGGATGAAGATTCATGAGCGAAAATTTATAACAAATATATTAGATCGCCATATCATATCAATAAAGCCACAACAGACATATCTGACACCAGGAACACCTGGCTTGCATCCTCTCTCATCAAACTGTTTATAATAATATGCACGTAGTCAACAGTTCGTCGCATTCTTGCCTCATCCATCTAGAGGGTACCCTTAACAAAACGATTTGGCAACAAATAATATAACAACGTGGTGATATCAGGGGCTGTCCACAGGTAACAACAACGTTGCGTAACCCATCGGACACACGACCGTCAGGATAACACTCAACACAAGCGAGAAACATGGGAACGCACAAGCAACTATTGGGTAAGAAAACAAAAGGTCAGGTGCGTGGACAAGATATCTCACAAAAAGAATTATATATATTTCTCAAACTAATTAACATAATCACTAATTCGTGGCTACTTTATGAAACCTGACAAAAGCGCAGATTTACCTTCAAGTTGTCTCGAAATGTCAATATATATATATTGATAGTAACGCCAGTTACATATCGCGAAGCAAGGATGTTATTTGATGCGGTTTCGCCAGATAAATTGGAGCCAAAATGTCATATTTGCCCACTGCTTTAATTAAATTATTATTTGATCAATCGAATATTTTACCTTTTTAACATGACAAAAATGGTCTACTTGTTTAGATTACGTCGTCCAGATTTGGTACCTTTATTAACACGATTTTGGACTTCGACCTGAATTAATATATTATTTCATTTGGGTATTAAGTGTTTCTTGTCAGCCTTATTTAATATTGCATTACTATACACCTACAACACTTCCTGGAAGTATACACGCTTGTATTGCACAAAGTACCCCATCAACCGTATCTTTTTCTGCAAAGGAAGCTGGTAGGACTAAACGCGTGTATATTCTGTGTCTTGTATGGATGAAACACAATAATATAATACAAATATAGCATTGATTGCTTGTGAAGTCGATTCTACATTTGTAAACGCACTATGATATGCTAGAGCCAGTTTTGATGAAGTACCGATACTTAAGGCCATTCACTCTACGTGGACGGGGTTCTTTTGATCAATTCCGGTCACGTGACGCGCACATGACGCTGACGTGACGTTGACGTGACGCGCACGTGACGCTGACGTAATGCCCACGTGACGCGCACGTGACGCGCGCTGAACAAAACGATTACCGAGCTGACCGACCGGGTGCTGCCACCTGGTGAGACAAGCGGCAAACTCCGCATGTCTGTCGAGGTCTATGTTTATGAACTAAACTAGCTCCCTTCAGTAAATTGATTCAATGAGTAACTTGTAAACACCCGTAATTTGTGAATTAATATTTACCGTTAAATTCCGAGACACACCTGCAGCACCACTTGATTGAACCGCGATTCACATTCACCTTGACAAGTTACCAGCACGGATGTGACGTAATACTGACGTCATAGCAATGGCGGACGATCACGTGGTCAGTTTGTCCATCATGGTTAAGCTCCTCCATCCCGTCTCCCTGGTGCCGTATTCCGGTGGGTGTTTCAGCCCGCGGGGTGGGTGGGTGGCGTGGCCCGGAGGGTGAGCCACCCTCCGCACGGTCACCCCGCTCGGCAGGGTCGCCACGCCCCCTGGCGACAACTGAGTCCGCTTCCGGTACTTGCCAGTAGGTGGCGACCCGCTGTGGGCCGGCGCGTGGCTCCTCGCCTGGCGCATCTCATACTTCTTCGACTTCTTCGGCCGAGATTTGCCCGCTTGGGGGCGCATGCGCACTGCGACCGGCACGACCCGCACGAGCTGGCCCGAGTTGAGGCGGCGGAACTGCGCGGCCTGGGCGCTGGGGGCGCCACCGTCTGTGGCGGGGCTGGTGCGGCCTGTGCTGGGGGACCCCCGCGTGGAACCTATCGTGGAAGGTGACGGCGTGGGCGCTGCAACCACGAGACAACAACTCTCTCAGCCATGCAACATAGTGACAACAATATGATAAATTATACTTGGAGGGGCAGGTCGAAGAACAATCAAATATTCAAAATGTAAATATCATAATGTCAACGTGTAGGTTCTTAAGGTCGCTTCCATGTGAAAGTATCAACTCATGAAGCCATGATGTAAATGTTTAGGTTTTTTGTTGTTGGCACAGTTATTATGACTTATTGTAATAATAAGGAAATTCCAGAGACCAGTCATCAAAATTAAAAAATATAATAAGTAAACAGAAATAAACTGATGAACATAATTCAACAAAGTCGATGCTCCCTACTATACAAAAAACACAAAAAATCCCTTAAAATTCCAACCGCTAAATCCTTATTTAAACTAAATAAGGAGGAGAAGGCAACTTTAACACATAAAATCCTCAGCATTAATACAGTACCAAGCCAGAAGCGACGCCCATATTTTACGAATTATTAATGCAAATTAGTGAGCAATGACCGAACGAAAGGTCGATTTTCGACTCCCAACTTTCGGAAAAGTATTTGTAATATTTTCTGCTTACTGCTTCTGAGGTTAAGCGAGACCTCAGCGTTGTATGCTAGAGGCATGGAGCGGACTGCGGGGGCCCTGGCACCGGGTGACGGGGTCCTGGTGGGGCCAGAGCCCACTCGGTGGGGTGGTGAGTAGGGTGGGGGTGGTCGACCATAGGGGCGCATCACTGCACAGCAACACACAACGTCAAACCGGTGAAACACACATTGACGCGATAAACAAAGGTGCGAAAGTCAACAGAACAAGACATGAAAACCGATAGACAAAAGTGCCAAACTCAACATAACACATGACACTGATAAACAAAAGTGAAACAAAATCAACCAAACAACACATCAAGCAAAAGAGTATGAACTATACAAGTAATATTTACAAAAGTTATGTCAGCAAAAATCAGCCACTGGAATAGTTTCGGGTTGAAATTAGCTTTTTATCTGAATTTAATTGAAAACAGTTTTAACTTTGAATCTGCCACTATTCGACCGCACGGTGAGAGAAATGTCATGCCCTTCCTTGGATTGAGCATCATTTGCATATGTTTCTAATAAGAAAACGGATATATTAAGCAACAAAAGCGAAGATATTGATCAGCAGCTCAGAGCCAACACAGTCTACGGAATATATATGGAAAATTGAAGCGCGAAATAATTTCGGAAAACACCCATATTGCCATCAGCATGTATTTGAAATGACAGCTTGGAATAGGATAAGTGAACGCAAGTTCGGCAAATACAAGCACATGTGATCTGAGCTAACGACAACATCATAATCCCATTGTTGTTTCCATCCCGCTTTGCTGAAATTACGATAAATTATGACTTTATGGCATAGGTTTGGAGTATTTCGTGTAAGCGGCTACAACACCATAGAGCCAAGCCTGACAACGTCGAGTGAAGTGAAGGTTGCGGATAACCAGAGAAGAATAGGACCCTTAGGTCGATGACCGTTTACCAGTAATAACATGACCAATTACCATCACATACTGCCCTGGGTACCCTTTAACTATCGGTGTTTACACCGTCCAATGAGAAGCGAGATAATCCAGTTATGGCTCACACTTAAACAAAACGAGCATTATAGACTTATAAATTTAGAATTTCAAAGGTAAATGAAAGAGAGACATTGAAAGAAAGCACTGGGGCTTTTTAATATAGAACTAATTGACACTCGCGGTTAATTACTATTATCTTCTTTTTTTGGGGGGGGGGGGGTCGTGGTCAATTTAACTAAAATAAGGAAAGAAAGAGGCAAAAGACGTCTCTGATAGAAGGCTGCTTGTAAACCGAAGCCGTAGACACAAGGCCCTCTCGGGGACATATGTAGCTAAAACCACTCTCAAGGGCAAAGGTTGGAGCATTGCACGCATCAGTTAAGTAATAACTACAACTCACGCATGTAGTCAACTTGGTCCCAAAATATACCATCTTGAAACTTGGCTGAAAAGTGTTGGTAAACATGTTTTATGAAAATCGTCTTTGGGTTTTGTTCGCTCTAGCACTGACTTTATGAAGCACCAAAAATTAATTAGAAATGTTGTAGTTTGAACTTCAGTGGCTACGTGTTGTAGTTATAGCTTCACCTTCTAGCTTTGTACTAAGTATATTGTCTCTCTATCGTTGGGTATATCGAATGCATACTATGCCAATTTGGAGCTTTACTCAATTGAAAGACGAATAGTTCAACTTCAATTCAGCGCATTTACAGCGTTACACAAACGGATTATTAATATTTCATTATATTTTGGATCATTAAACAAATAGATTACGAATAATTCATCAATTTGGAGCTTTAGACAAAGGGGATAAAAAATACTGCATCATATTTTGAAGCTGTACGCCATAGATTATGGGTAACGTATAATAATAATTATACGAAGTTTGCGCTAATTGATTCTGAGCAATTTATCATAAACTACACACCACCACATGTTATATTTACATTGTTCATTAGTCCTTGAGGATACGGGTTAGACACTGTTATTGTGTTAGGATAACCGTACAAACAAATATTCAATAATATTACAACATCAATAAAAATTTCTTAGAAAGTGCTATAACTCAGCTTAAGACATATATACAACAGCGAAACCATCTGAGCACTGACCTTGCTTTGGGGACACTGACCTTGCCGTAAAAAATGACCTTGCTATATGCGCCTTGACCTTGCTACCTTGCTATCTGTGCAATGACCTTGCTATTTGGACACTGACCTTGCTATTTGGACACTGACCTTGCTATCTGCGCAATGACTTTACTATTTGGACAATGACCTTGCTCTCTCTGCAATGACCTTGCTCTCTGTGCAATGACCTTGCTCTCTGTGCAATAACCTTACTCTCTGTGCAATGACCTTGCTCTCTGTGCAATGATCCTGCGATTTGTGCAATCACCTTGCTCTCTGTGCAACGACCTTGCTCTCTGTGCAATGACCGTGCTCTGTGTCTTTACCTTGCTCTGTGCAACGACCTTGCTATCTGTGCAATGATCTTGCTCTCTGCGCAATGACCTTGCCATTTGGACACTGACCTTGTTGTGTGGGGCTGGCCTGCCGCCCGTTGATAGCCATCACCTGCGCGGGGTTGGGGGACGCGTAGGCCACGGCGCCCTGCTGCTTGCGGGGGTCCTGCGGGGGCTTGTTGAGGGTGGTCACCACCCCGGCCCCGGGCCCCCCCACCCTGCCGTCCTCCAGGTCTTGCCCCTGTTGCACGGTATGAGAGCCCTTGCGTCGGTTACGCATCTTGTGACAGGCCAGTATGGCCACTATAAAGGCGATCAGGAGCAGCACGCCCCCTACCACAGAGATTGACACGATGATGGCCAAGGTCTGGGGTTGACTGTCCGCGGCGGCACGTGGCGTGGGGGACGGCGTGAGAGCGACGCGGTAACCTGACAACGGGACAGATAAATCACGTGGTCACCATTCCGTTATAACAAACATGTCAATAGAGATTCTAATCATAAATTTCTCACTTCTACTACTAATAATATACTAACAATATGTATCATACTAATAAAAAGTATAATATAATAATAGTATAATACTAATAATAAATATAATACTATTAATAGTATAATACTATTATTAGTATAATACTAAAAATAGTATACTACTACTAATAATGATAATAATACTAATAATAAATATAAAAATAACAACAATTAAAATTTAATAATCATTCCCACACGTCCCCACACATGGACCTCCCACACATCACAAGGCATGACGTCACTGACATTGTCTTGGGGTGATGGCGCCTGCTGGTGACGTCATTCCGGGGGCACAGGCCTCACACTCCAGACTCTGCTCAAGCTCCTGGTAGTACCCTGGCCGGCAGGGGGCGCAGCGAGCCTCAGTCGTGACGTAGAAGGAACCGGCGGGGCACTGGACTGTAACCCAGGCAACGGATACACAACTATATATAGTGTGCTGTATGGGTGAGGTATATGGTGGTGAGATTAGAGCAGCTACACGTTTATGAGTGAACGGTATAACCGATTTAAACATAACAAATTATATCACTCATATTGACCTTAAATTTGTAATTAAAGTTGTAATTAAAACTGTAATTTGTTCGTAATTATGGAATTTGCTGTTGATTAAAACCCACTAACATCATCCTGTCTTTTTGACCTGTCCAATTAAGAGGTGAATAACTAGATACAGCCTTAGATACAACTTTTGATACAGTTGCGTGCATTGCATTATTTTGTTTATATGACGCACATATTTATACGTTATTACTAAAAAAAAATCCTGACCCTGTTGGACAGGACTCCCCCCCCCACCCCTATTTCAATACGTAGTCGACCCAATGTGGATACTCCCTACTCCACCGTTTTCGAAATCCTGGATCCGCGCCTTAATCATAATACATTTGCGTTATTCTCTCTATAATGTCGTTATTATTTATTTATAATAATATTATTTATTATTATTCTAAGCATCCATTTGTCATACTTCATGTGGCCTTCTGTGGGAGAGGGGAAGGGGGCGGGGGCTGGTGTAGCGCGTCTGGGAGGGGTGGGGGGGGCACTCACCACAGCCGCCGGTGACGTTGACCCAGCCCCGGGGACAGGAGAGCCCCTGTTGGCTGTGGTAGACCTCCTGGACACTGTAGGGGAATCCCTCCACCTGCAGCGTCCGTCCTGAGTCTAGGAACAGGTTCTGGATCTCGATTCTCCTCGCCTCCAGGCGACGGTCAGTGTCCGGACCCGTCTCGTCGCTGCCATGACAACAATTATGACGTCATGCATGAACATCATATACAGTTTAATCATATACCGAAGTGACGTCATAATCTGTTAAACTCTGAACTGTTATGCTGGTATTTGGGACCCTTATTCTGGAATATATGAAGGCTGGATAGGGCCATCTCCCGGTGTAACATGCGGAAATCTCCCCCCATGGACAATCCCCCCGTGGACAATCCCCCCATGGACAATCCCCCCATGGACAATCCCGCATACCACACCGGTACGATGACATGAGTACAGATGAACCATGCCCAAGATGTTAAAAGTCGCTTGGTCTCCAGGTCAGCCTCGTTACCCAGTGAACACCACGTGCATACCTCACTCATCCCTTATATGAAAGCTTAATATCCAAACAGTCTTTTATATTCCATTTTTGCGGCTACATCTAAGCCACAATGTAAATTTGTTTAGATATATTCTACCAAGCCATAACTTACTTTGAGAAAAAAATCATGTAAGAACCTTACTTTTTCTTTTGCTTATCTAATCAGCGTCAGTTCTTCCTTATTTTAGAAGCAGTACAATGCATTTATTAGCAATTGTATTCACTGATGCATGCATATTTCCATTTTTCTTAGGCTGCGTACGATCATGTATTAAGAATTAATAGATCCACACAATATACAGGTCCCTACCTTGGCACCCAGACAGACAGCTCCACAGCCACGTTACTGGTGGCTCGCCGAACCAGCCCAGTGTCAGTCCGGGAACACACCAACCGGAAGTTGGCTCGGTTGCACGTGTCAGCTCGAATGAAATCTGTCTGTTCGTCCGCGCAGAGACCTTGCGCGCGCAGCGTCCGCTCTAGCGTCTCGAGAAATGCGGTCCCGAAGGCCTCCGTCGGGAGACACGAACCCGTGAAGGTCACCACAAGGACGTTCCACTGCATCAGAGACTCCATCCCTTGAAGAAAGACAAAAAGGAGTTCAAATATGTGCGTCAGTTAGGTTCATCTTCCACCTTCCAATACGTGGACATCCCTGGTTTATTCTAAAGGGGCGAGGGGCTTCTAACATAGAATAAGACGAAAAGAACTTTAGATATGTGCGTTAGCTAGGTTCATCTTTCATCTTTTAATCCCTGAACATTGCTGGTTCTTTCTAACATAGAAAAAAAGTATAGTCTAATTGGTGAGACTGACTAGATGACATCATTAGTACCGGATTGGACAGACATCCTAGCGGTCTAATTTTGGTTGAGTTTAATCCACCGCGTCCGTTATTAATATGTGTCCTAGACTACGCCGAAACAATGGTCTTCCCTCACCCTGACCCCACTCCACCCACCCCCACCCTTCTACCCTCAACGACCCCCACCCTCCCATAACCCGATCACTCACTGCTGCAGGCCATGGTGCTGGTGGCTGTGGGGAGGGGCGGGGTCCACCCGGTCGTCCGGCACAGGTGGCTGGTGTCGTAGGGGGACAGCGAGGTGTAGCCAGGGTCACACACCGTCCTACAGCTGTAGATGAAGTTCACCTGAGTGCAGACCTGACGCCCGTGGTGGACGGTCGGTGCGTCGGTGCACGTAAAGTCTGAAACATACATCGGAAATATATATCATTTAAACCACATAGAACCGCCGTTGCGTGTTCAGGTGGTGTGCATGTGCAGGACTATATAAAAACGCTTTATCACGCACTGGCCGTTCTATGGTACTCGGGCGGCCGGTCGCCCGGCGGCTACAAACCGCTATGCATTTCAACGCAACGGCGGTTTAAAGGTCAACGCAACGGCGGTTTACAGGTGTAGGTTGTCACAACAGGCACTAGAAACACGCTTTGTAATCTTCATGAAAAGGGCTTAAAACTGACAGTGCTTTTTTATCAGCAGTAATAGTTAATGTATAAATCTCTGTTGCATCCATTATGTGCTCCTACTCTTTTTGACTTATTAGCTCTTTTTTATTCTTAAACGTTAATGCATAAACTAGTGATTTTGACCCCCCACATTATGAAATGTTATATTTTGTCCTTACCCCCCCCCCCCCCCCCCCTCATGTCCCACTTTGGACCCACCTTGCTGGTTCACCGTGACGTAGAACAAGCACTCAGCCTCGTTCCCGCGAGAGTCACGTGCTCTGTACAGCACTTCCGTCGTGCCTAGGTTGAAGGAATCCCCAGGCTGCGCGTTGCTAGTGACGCCATCTAGGGCGTTGCCATAGTAATCGTGGGCGCGCGGGTCTCGCCACCAGATCTGCATCATGGAGTCACGTGACGACCCTGTCCTGTTGCCAGGACACAAGCTGAACACAGGCGGGAACGCTGCAATGGAAGCAAGAATGACGTCACCAAAGGTTCAGACCGGCCTGTTCTCCATCACAGTAAGTGCTAAAAATTGTTTGTTCCACACACACAGAATTAGTGCCAACCACACACAATCGATTTCTGAGAATGATATACAAGAACATTTTAAATCGGTTTTATAAAGGACGGAACTATTTCCAAACTCATAAATAATATCATATCGGAGTCAAAGTCAAGTATCATGTAACAATTAAGGATTAGGTATTTCATATTTAATATCTTAGGAGCTTAGGAGAAAATCTCCAGCTTTGCTTGTTGCTCTGGTTTGGATTCCATAGCGTCTTTCAATGAAATCCTAACATTACTGCATAATAAATTATATCCATTTAATCCACATAAAGAAGTCGATATGAATAATCCATGCCATGCTTCTTAGATAATAACATGAATTGTACAATACACGAAAAACAAACACACCCATGCCTCTGATAATAATAAACAAGCTCGTAAACAACTCCAACCCTACGTAAACAAATCATGCAAACAGAATGCAACAATTTTAATGTAATATATAATCATGTCCACCTCACGGGGGAAAACTTTACACACATGACCGTTACCTTATCCTGCTTACGTCTGATATCAAGAATAAAAAGCAAAACTTGGCGAACATGACTTGAACGTATATAAATGTACTGATTATACAATTGATTCTCTACCAATGGTTCAACAATCAATATTTTCTTCAGTGAATGCTTCCTTGTATGGCCACTTCTACTTTACATGTTAATGATTAACAGATGGGTATTAATATTATGCTTAACTGGATTTGTTACCAGCTGTGAGCCATAGACCTATAGTGTCCAAAGATCTATAATATATGCTAAACCAATTATCTTGGATGAATCTAGGCGTGATCTAGAATCTAGAGTAAGAAGTTATGCTATTTTGATCTCAGTTTTTTTAATTTAATATTTTAAAATCATACTATGTGTTTTACTATAAGCGGATAGGGTTGAAAACACTTACCATCTCCTGCCCTGGGGGTGGTCGTCGGGGTGGTGGAGGAGGGCAAAGGAGTAGTCGGCCTGGTCGAGACGGACGGGGTGGGGGTAGGAGTAGGGGTAGTGGTAGTGGGGGTGGTAGTGGGGGTGGTCACCCTCGTGCTCGTTGGGGTGGAGGACGGGGACGCGGACGGTGAGGTCGATGGCGTGGGGGTGGAGGTTGTGGGCGGGGTGGTTGGGGTAGTCGGGGTGGTTGGGGACGGGGTGGGTGTACTCGGGGTGCGGGTGGGGGTAGTGGGGGTGGTCCGCCGAGGGGTGGGGCGGGTGGAGGTCGTACTGAGGGTGTAGGGGGTCACGATTAACGGAGTGGTTGTGGTTGGTAACGTCGAGACGGTCGTGGTGGGAGGTGTCGAGGAAGTGGAGGGGGTGGAGGAGGGAGTGGGGGAGGGAGTGGGGGTCGGGGTGGTCGTGGTGGGAGGTGTCGAGGAAGTGGAGGGGGTGGAGGAGGGAGTGGGGGAGGGAGTGGTTGTCGGGGTGGTCGTGCTGGTGCTTATAGTGGAAGACGAAGTCGCTGAAGAGAAATGATTAAAATATTTGCCATGGTAATGGTAGGTTGTATATTCAGGACGCTGTAACCAATTCTGGTCATATCGCTTCAATAGGAGAAGGAAGGGAGAGTGGAGCCATGTCTCCGGGATAACCCCGTACTCTTTGCGAAGTAGGACATGGGATCTTTATCCTGCGACCTTACAGACATGGCCACAGCGGGGCCCGAATCACCGCCCCACGTGCCGTTAGGCTCTCAGGTGGCTAGAGCACTCAAGGCGAGCGCTCTAACCCACTGAGCTATTGGGGTGGCTCTATCTGCCATGGTACTAAACACTCTAAACGTAACAGTGCCTTTACCATGAGCAGGACACGATTGATACATGGACAAAAGTTACAGAAATTTTTTGATGCATATGACGCCACAAGAGTATCATTATATATTACGGGATATTAATATTAGATACTAAAGTCTCCAACCTCATGCTATTCACGACTCCCTGGCGGATAACATGGTAATCGAGCTCCTTAAGTAATACTCACGACAGATTCCCTGACTGGCTACGGTGATGGGTTTCTTCTGGCGGCAGCTCGACTTGCGCAGTACGCATGCGCTGGCGTACGAAATGCCGTCCGTGCCACAAACAGGGTCGAAGACATCGTCACAGACTTCTGTACAATTACACGCAACGTCACCTCCCGGCAGGGCCACACACTCCGCCCCGAAAGCGCACGTGACTGTCAGGCAGGGATCTGAGGAAGGCGGTAGGGCAGGGGTGGGGTGAGGAGGTGGGTAGGTGGGTTGAAACAGGCATTAAACCTCGGAAAAGTGAAGGCGTACATATATGATTATATGATAACATGCAGAATCGTATATATAAAAGTAATAATTTAAAATAATTTAAATAATCGTATATATAAAAATAATTGTGTATTTATGACTACAGGACTAAATTAATCACCGTTTCAATCACTACATGTAAGATTTAATTTTTTAAATATAAATATATATAAATTTAAATTGACATGATAGATATTATCATGGTATTTTTATCTAGAAATAGCCACTGTCCTCGAAATTTATATTTCATAAGATCTATATTTCATGGCTCTGTACGTCCTGCATTGATATTTAACCAATATAGTTACGTGACTGGAATTAGTTGGCAAGCGAATTAAGTGAAATAAGCTCCAAGAAGTGTCTTAGACCTTGGCGAGTGCATAGCTTGCTGTGATATTTCTGTGGCAACAGCACACCAGAGAATGGTTCTGTCGCGGCACATGATGAGACACGATGAACATGTTTGAAAGGCACTAAGCGGAGTGTTTGGCTGACTAGCGCCTATACTGACACTAAATGTCCATCTACGACATCCCACATTGGCTCGCACCATGGTTTGGCCTTGACCGTCAAGGAAACATTCTTGTTACCTGGCAACGTTAACGTCTCCGTTGTGGTGGCGCCTCTGGTGGTGGGTTCTGTAGGCGGAACGCTCGTGGTCACCTGGTCAGGCTGAGTTGTTGGCAGTTTCGTACTAGTTTCAACTTCAGTTGTAGTTTCAGCTTCAGTTGTATTTTCAACTGCAGTTGTAGTTTCAACTGCAGTTGTAGTTTCAACTTCAGTTGTAGTTTCAACTTCAGTTGTAGTTTCAACTTCAGTTGTAGTTTCAGCTTCAGTTGTAGTTTCATCTGCAGGCGTAGCTTCAACTACAGAAGTAGATGATACTTCCGTTGTAGTACCTGTGGTAGATTCAGTTGTTGTTTCGGCATTTACAGTCGTGTCCATTTCAGTTGTTTCAGTCGATTCGGTCTCAGTACTTGTTGTCATGGTTGATTCTGTGTCAGTACTTGTTGTCATGGTTGATTCTGTATCAGTACTTGTTGTCATGGTTGATTCTGTGTCAGTACTTGTTGTCATGGTTGACTCGGTCTCTGTACTTGTTGTCATGGATGACGCGGTCTCAGCCCTTGTTGTCATGGTTGATTCTGTGCTAGTACTTGTCGTCGTTGACTCGGTCTCAGTACTTGTTATAGCTTCGGGCGTAGTGTCTGGTATAGTCCCAGGCTCCAACGTAGTGTCCGGTACACTCTCAGGCTCCAAGGTAGTGTCTGGTGCAGTGGTGGATTCTTCCTCACCCGACTCAGTGGTGGTCATGTCAGATGTGGATGACGTCACGGATGACGTCTCAGATGACGTGGCGGATGACGTCATGGATAACGTCGCGGGTGACGTCATGGATGACGTCTCAGATGACGTTGCGGATGACGTCGCGGGTGACGTCATGGATGACGTCTCAGATGACGTCGCGGATGACGTCGCGGTTGACGTCGCGGATGACGTCACTGATGATGACGCGCTCGTGCTCGTTCCCTGGCTACCCTCGGTGGTATCGGGCTGCGTGATACCTGGAGCGTCCGACGTCGCGTTCCGAGCTGGTTCCCCCGTCACTTCGCCGCTAGGTGGCGTAGTGGTCATGGCTGGCGGTGAGCTGGTGCCTGGGCCTCTCGCTGTTGTCGTCGCACCCTCGGTGGTCGTTCTATCGGGCAACGTCGGCAATTCTGGGGCGGATGACGTCACATCCGCTGGGGGAGCTGAAGGGGTTATATGTCCCGTATCAGCCATCGTGGTGGTCTCTGCTGCAGACGTCACCTCTGTCACCTCTGTGGTTGACTCCCCCCTCGTGCTGACCTCGCCATCGGTGACCTCTGCGGAAGTGACCTCTGCGGAAATGACCTCAGGGGTAGTTGTTTCCGGCGCAGTGACGCCGCCAGAGGTGACTTCCGGTGATGGTGACGTCACTTCCGGTGACGCGCTACGGGCCGTGCCACCTGAAGTGGTACCCGGATGTTTGGCGGGGGTTACTTCCGGTGCAGCCGTAGACGCACTCGACACCATGGCTAAGTAAGGAAAACCACAACAGGTCCGAGAGAAATGATTCGACCTCCACCGCTCACATACTACTCACACAACTACATAACGAGCAATCGCTATCCAACACGTGACCTCAACAATGATGCTAACCACACAACACAAAGCCAACAGCTTCAACAACAATCACATCTAAAAAGCCGTGATTTTAAAACACAAATTAATTAATCGAGTGAAGCCAAAATAAAACACAGATTAATTAATTGTGTGAAGCCAGCAGTAACAGCGCCTCGAGAGCAGCAAACGTCCAGCAAATGTGAGAGCAACATCCGGGTACTGAGAGGCGATGGGGAAGCCTGCTTACCGCACGCGTATCCGTCAGCCTCGAGCACCATGTCAGGGGGACAGTCGCACATGTAGCCACCAAGGTGACCCAGACATTGACCACCGCACTTGTGACCTTCACAGTTGTCTACTGGGAAAATAATTACATATAACAAGACACATATTATAGGGTTTGATTACAAGTGGCAGATGTTGCCCATTTTTATAGTTAATCAGTTGGTTTAATTGGGTAACTTTTAGTCATCCCCTACTCTTTGTGAAGAGAGACGTGGGAGCTTTATCCTGTACAACATTTGACACAGTTGGGATTCGAACCACGCACCGGCCGCTTGGCCTGGCTTGGCACATCAAATTCGACAATAGCCGACCGCGCTACCCACTAGGCAACGAGGAGACCCCAGTCTGTACATTGCTGCTTTCATCAAATAGTAAAACAGTTAATATTTACCCGTTAAATAAGAGGCTTATGATCCTATGACCATGTCTTACCTATAATGTTCGACCTCTGTACAACGATCCACTGCGTCGGTCGGACCAAATTTCTGATGACGTCGCCAGCTATTTCCAATTCCGGGTGCAGTACCCGGATGGCACCTCGTGTCCAGTCATTATAATAGACGAATCCGTCCATGACTTGGAGGTCATACACAAGGTCATTAGTGTTCAGATCGACGTAATCTTCACAACTTACGACTGAAACGAAACGCAAGAAAATATTAGTAAAGGAAAGATATCTGCTTCGCTTTGGTTTTCTGGTTTGCAGTTCTTGAAACTACAGAAGTCGGTGTCATCGGTTTGGGCTATAGTTATCACCACAAGCGGTGACCTCAATGACCAATGCATGAATAAGATATTATGGTTGGTATTGGGATTCACTGGCTTAGGATTTCTGCACTATTGCTTGACGTGCCAAAGAAAATCAGAGTGCCAAAGCATGTACTTATAGGTACATATCCCATAGGATAGGTTGTTGCCACAGTTGCTCACCGGGATGTGTCGCACAGACAAGGACTCTATTATTGATCGCGTTGAGGATGTAGAGAGTCCTGGTGTTCTGATCTAGGTACAGGGCCCCGGGAGACAGTCCTGGGCGCTCGTAGACCACGGAGGGGTCGCTCCCGTTGATTCCGGACGTCATCACCCTCCCTTCGGGAACAGTCTCCGACCAGTACAGAATCCTGAATCCGAGCAGATGATATCATCAGTGTCTGGGCCATAGTGTCAGAATGTCATGTTCGGGGAATACGCAAACTGATGTTGTACTTTTAACTGTTAAAATTAACGCTCACTTGATGAATTGCATTGTACAAACCAAGGGTTACGCCTTGTTTTGCTTTTTGGTTTTTGTCATTCGATAAGACTTCCTCATTTCACTCGTTATGAAATTCTCATCATACTCCCTAATAATCTATTTCTATTTCTATATATTTTTTGTACTCCACAATTACACCATTGACACACCTCTGATAAATCTTCCTCATCCGACAACGTCATTCCCAATAACTTAACTTTATTATTATTATAACTGCCCACTAAGTCTAAATAAATCCACGTCTATCTTCATAGTCACTCCTCAATCCTGCCAAAGTCAGACATTATACGACCAACACAGCCACGCCCCCCCCCACCCTAAATCCCGAGAGCTCAACTAAACCCACCCGTTCTCCGGATCCAGTGCCAGATCCTTGGGAGCACTCGACCCGGATTCCCAGCGAACCACCTCCTCTGTGACCAGATCCAGACGTCCGATCTCCGAGGGGGCGTAGTTGGTGAAGTAGAGGAATCTGCCGTCGGGACTGGCAATCAGTCTGTCTATGAGGGTGGCCTCCACAGCCTCCACCTCAGTGTACATACCGCTGGGGTACTCTCCCCGGTACAAGGCCCCTCTGGCGAAAACGACATGTTTAAATAGTTATTATTAAATTAATAAACAAATAATCATAATTTACAACAACAAAAATTTTAGAAATAAAGAAGAAAGAACTACAGTTATTGTAACATTTTAAGTTAAATGAGGTACCCACTTAATAATGTAAGAAATATTTAATGTAAAAAACAATTATTGTAGATAAATAATTAAATCAATAATCAATGCAAATAAGCCGGTATAATTACAATAAGTACCTAATTATTGGCAATAAATAAATAATGTAAACAAAGAATGTACATTTCTATTAAATAACGTTTCAGTTATAGTGATAATAACATAATCATGATTAAATCCTAAATAAATTACAAATTAACAATCAATACATTAATTAAATGCACAAACATAGGCTATATATGTATTTGATAATGTTAACGTGTCTCACCTGTTGACGTCACTGAAGAAGAACCCGGATGTGGTTGTGGGGTCCGCCGCGATGGCGCTGTAGCCGGTCAGCCCGTCTCCCTGGATCACCGTGTACGTGTGGGTGTCCGGACCCCCCAGGGAGCGGATCCGGATGGCATTGGCGTCCGCCACCAACAAATAGTCCTCCGGCTCTGGGAAACAAAGACGCGGAGTTGATGTCTGGTCTGTGAGCGGCGGTTCGGGTGTCCCGCTATAGTGGGGTGGGAATACCTTTTCCGGTCTCCGCGATTGGCATTCAGGAAGTATCGGAGATTCGCGATTAGCTGTTGGCAAGTTTTGGGGATCGTTACTGGTACAATTCCTGGTTCAACGCGAAGATCCTTTGCCTATTTACCGCCATCAGTTACAGCAGTCCGCGAATTCCTCGATATTCGCGATATCAACATTTTTCAAGGCGTTTTTTTGGCGCCCAGGTTTAAAATCTTGGAGGTTCGCTATTGCCCTGCCTAATTGTTGGGGATTCGGGATTCAGAGGGGGTACCCCCCACCCCCTATAGGTACTAAAGTCAGTCTCTGATCGGCCAGGCGCCAGTCCGATTGTTTACGGTATCTATGTATTCCAGAACGGCATGTCTGTTGATCCTTGTGCAGACATGGAGGGTTGCCCAGATGGGTCATATAGAACCTTACTGCTAAGTCACTTTTGGTTGATTGAATTATGCAGGACGCTTTAACGCTGGGTAGGTTATATAATAAAGGGAAGGGTCAAGGAAGCGAGCAGCCATGGACGCGGGGTTTGCAATGAAAGAAGGGAAAAGTATTCTACACACAAATTTTGCACGGGTGGGATTCGCACGAGGCACCGGCCGCTTGGGCTGGCCTAGCATTAACCGGCGCAACACTCAACACCCGAACTCGTTACCTGCTAAGCCACTATAGGCGATCCCCTTTAGGCATGCTGGATTCATTTGTTTACCAAACATGGGCACGTCCAGGGGGCTGGGGGGGGGCACATGTGGCACGTGCCCCCCTATCAGACCCTAGAACCTGTCTGTGCCTCCCTTTTTCAGATTATGTGCCCCCTGTTTCACATTATGTGCACCAGTCACCTACGTCTCAGGCTTCTCAGGCTCGCCGTGCCCCTCCCCCCTTTTGTTCCCCCCCTCCATTCTGTGCCCCCCCCCCCCTTCAACAATGCCTGCACACACCCGTGCCATATATTGCTATATGCCAGAGCATATACATGTAGTGCACAGGGACGTTCATCGAAAAGAGGACATTTTTGTGTTGGCGATTGAGCGCATTCATTAAACTGATTCATTCCGCCACCTTGATGACGTCACTCACCGACACAAGTGGCGCCATCTGCCGAGAGTTGCTTGGCGCCGTGTGTGGGACAGCTGCAGACCGGAGCCCCGTCCACCCCCAGGCTGCAGAACCCCTCGCACATAGCCTCTGAACACACTGGGGCCTCTGCAACAGGAACAAAAAGTTGAGTTTGTCCACTCTCAGAGTTAGATCAGTGATTTGTCTTGATTTAATCCATTATAAGAGCTTAACGTATTTTTTACACACAGAAAGCGTCAGGTTGACGTCCCGCTCATCGTGACGTCAGCAGTTTCACTTTGTCTCATGTGACTATCGAATTATGTATGTGTTTAATTATTTAACCTTAAAGTAACTAAATACAGCAAAACAAACAGCTTGACAGTTTTTCATGAAGTCACAACATTACGGTATCCCGCATGATTAGCCGGGAACCAGCCAGTCCACATAATGGACTTGCGAGCTTAGGACGGGAACCAGCCTACCCCCATGAGTACAATCGCCGGGCAGAGGGCGCAACATAAGTTCCATATTCAAAATACTCACTGAAACCAGCCTTAGCGAGGATCCAGGCAATATCATTAAAATATGGCCTATAATAAAGTTTAATAATTAAACGGCAAACGTTGACTTTTAATATGGGATTTTATTGCTTAAATTTCGGGGTAGCAATCGAATGATTTCATTTGTCCACTATGGCATATTCCCAGACCCCCTCCCCCCGTGTACCGCAGCCCGTGAAGCCTGACCTGTGAGCTGGGCGACCCGGGAGGTGTAGAGAAGGCCAGCGGGGGTGGTCACCCCGGACAACACGAGCGTCTGGGCCCCCGTCGCCGTGTCATAAGACACGATGGCCGAGAGCTGCCAGTCACTGATGTACAGCACGTCGCCATACAGACTCAGGCCGAAGGGAACCTGTTGGCAAAGAGACAATGTAACAGGGGAGTAAAAGCTGGATTTTGGATTGTGACTAGTGTCAGAGATGTCATAATTTAAACGTGCAAGACTCCGTGACCAACCGTGACCGTGACCACCTATTGGTAATGATTGTTTGCCCTTTAGCAATCTCGCGATACTTGGGTCACTAATCAGTATCAAGGAACCCTACCTAACGATACGCAAATATGCTTAGCGCCAAGTAGAACATTTGGAGACCATTTACCCACTCCAATTTTTAGAATTAAGACTAAGCTAGTTATCTAATAACTATCATTTAAAGCTTATGGTTAATGGTTTGTTTGCGTCCTTTGCCGGGAAAATCCCACGCCCGAGTTTTTGTCTTAATGGTGAGTATGAAATTGACAATCATAGCTGATGGTAGGTATAAGTGGGAAGTACTCATCTCTGAAACTGCCGAGAAAGCGACATGCTGCTTTGTTTGTCGGACTTGTTTGTGGAACTTTTTGCCACATGATTGGATAAAAGTCACAATGACGTTAATAAATGCTTGACAGTCTGGATCGGTTTATTTGCAGACCCTGACTGACCATGAGTTGCAGCTCCTCTAGCGCCGTCCAATTTGACCCGAGGGGACCCGACTTGTAGAGTGTCCCAGAAGCCCTTGCGTCATTCTCTCCGTTACGGAACTGTGAGTCTAGGACATAGAGGGCGCCATTGGCAGCGCTGTAGGCCACAGCGTTGGGATCGGAGAGTCCGTCCTTGACTACTACGGGGCCGCTGCCGTCCAGGTTGGAGCGAATCACGCTGGCCCGAGTGCCAATATCGGTGTAGTACAGAAAACTGCATGAATGAGAAAACGTCATTTTTAAGTAAAAAATCATCCACTAAACACATTTACCGATCCACCGTTACGTTTCAATGACCTTCTGCATCGCTAATCATAGCAGTAATGATATATATGTTGGAGCGTATTACAGTTTAAATGAGCGTCGATATACACCGTTTTTTTATTGACCTATAAATAATAAATATTCATTAAATATTCAATGTCACCGCTCATAATTGTAATTAACGTCATTATCATACTGTAATGTAATTACTTTATTTGAATCCCTGTTTGCTTTCACATTGCGATTATTACTTTTATTATTATTATTAATTATGTTACTTTTATTATTATTTACTGTTATTAATTCTGTTACGTTTATTATTATTATTTACTATTATTAATTATGTAACTTTTACTATTATTATTTACTGTTATTAATTATGTTACTTTTATTATTTACTGTTAATAATTATGTTACTTTTATTATTATTTACTGTTATTAATTATGTTACTTTTATTATTATTATTATTATTATTAGTATAATGAATATAGTTTGTTTATCATAGTTTGTTTCCAGTAGCAGTAGTATCATGATAATTTCTTGCCCATGGAGGCCGGCTCCCGGTATATGTGGGACACCACACACTCACCCTTCTTGCGGCTCCACCCACAGACCACGTGGCTGGCCTATGTCCTGGATGATGACGCGACGGGCTCCGGTCTGCAGATCGTACATCTCAATCTGGTGCCAGCCATACGTCACATCCGTTGTCACAGTCTGGTCGTAGTTGGTGAAATACAACATCCGGTTCCGCCAATCTATCGTCATTCCTAATAAAATCATACAATAAGTTAATACTGATTAATTTCTTCAGAATGAATAAATGTACTGAAGTTAATTGTTAATACATTTTATGACATTACACCATATGCTTCAAAATAATACAGAATAACGATAAGTGAACAATTAGGGTCACATTTCGCGCGCTAACTATTTATAACGTGTGTTTGACCTTATATAAACTTTATTTATTTTACGTTGTTATCAATAGCGAATGCACAGCCAAAATTCAAACAATGTAACAATAGTAACGCGTTTTGGGTATAACAACAGCGGGAACAAAGCCCGTGATGTGGTTGTCATGGTTTGTCGGTCGCAAGCGCGCCATGTTGGATTTTGTTTTGACTTCCGAAACTAGACTAAAGTATAAAAACACCCGAAATCCCTGGGGGCACGTACGACATTGATCGTGTGCGTGTGGGAGAGGGAGTGGGGTGGCGGGGCGGAGTCATGAATATGTATTTAGAAGCAGTTAAAGCCTGTCATTGGCATGGCGAGGTGGTGCGGCGAGGTACTCACCGTCGACGGTACCTAAGCCATCACTGACGCTGAGCAGGACTTCTTTGAGGGTGCCGTTGGCATGGATACGGTAGATCCTCCTCTCCTGCACGTCACTCCAGTAGACCATCTGTGTGCAAGAAGGGGTGGAAGGGTTGGGGGGGGGGGGGGTTAATGTCCGTCGTGTTTCTGACCATGGACCGCTCGAGGGACACATTAATCTTAATTAATTAAACGGGTAGTCGCTACATAGTTTTTTTACAACAGTGCAGGAGAGGGATCATGCTAGAAGAGGGATGACCGGTTTTCATTTTCTCAGAAATATTGTCTCGCTACGATATCGTTATTCCAAATGTTTAACAATAATATAATTAATACATACAGTTAATTAGGATCCCGCATTATAAATGAGAGGCTATGGGAGATAAAGCTCAAGAGTTTCTTGATGGAGTCATAGGCGGAAACCTGCCATCTAGCGCCTTCATTTTTAACAAAATGTAAAAAAAGCCTTCCTCTTTCATCAATATGAACACAGCAGATGAAGGTACATGGCAGTGAATTAACATATTATAATGAAATACAGGCTACTAATCCATAGGACAGCAACATCAAGAACCAGGTATCATGTACATATATCTCTTAAGCGACTCGACCGGTACTGGAAACAATTAACAGACTGTGCCGTTTGATATGCCTTGACTAACACTTAAATCCCTCGACTCCGACGATTACCCGAATCAAAAATGTAATTGTAGGCTGAAGATAAAAAAAAAATCGTTTAAATCGGATTTCTCTTCGTGTCACATTCCGTGGACCAGTGTATAGTCACTGACCTGAGTGATGGGGTCGTAGGCCAGAGCTACCGGTCTGGTACTATTGGCCAGCAGCACGGGGGTGGGCTCTGTGGACAGGTTGTCTTCTCCCGTCAGGTACTTGACCTCCCCCGTCGCGGCATCGACAAACAGCAAAAGTTCTCCACCTGTCAAAGGACAATATATAAACAATCAATTTAAGAGAAGAGGTAATTATGAACGACTTCATCATCTGTGATGATGGGGAATAACGAGGTCAAGGTGTCTAACAGTAATAAAACTTACGTATCTACTGAATATCTATGACCTTGTCGATGTCCTTGTTTTGATCAACGCGCTCTATCCACGTACGTGAGTGGAAGTCACTATAGGTACCGAAGCCACATTGGCGTGGGGTTAGAATTGGCTGGTATTTCTTTTTGCGTGTGACGCCCGTACTTATTAATTCCATTAACAATTCTGCAAGCCACCCAGAGGGTTGAGAGGGAGGGAGGGAGGCACTCTACACTCCTGTGGCTTGGAAAGGCCTCTGAACTAAGCATTCTGTTATTGGACCAGCTATTTGAAGTCGGTTAAATATCGCATAACACAGCCTCTTGCACAGACATTACACGGTAACGGTGTGTAGAACTCTTGCACAGAAACAGTGTGCAGAACATGTGTGAAGAACCCTTTAGCAGAGAATTGCACATAACCCTTGCGCAGAACCCTGGTGCAGAATTCTAGCACACAGCCCTTGCACAGAAACCTAGCTAGCACAGAACCCTTGCACAAAACCCTTGCACAAAACCCTTGCACAGAACCGTTGCAGAGAACCCTTGCACAAAACCCTTGCACAAAACCCTTGCACAAAACCCTTGCACAAAACCCTTGCACAAAACCCTTGCACAGAACCGTTGCACAAAACCCTTGCACAGAACCCTTGCACAGAACCGTTGCACAAAACCCTTGCACAAAACCCTTGCAGAGAACCCTTGCACAAAACCCTTGCACAAAACCCTTGCACAGAACCGTTGCACAAAACCCTTGCACAAAACCCTTGCACAAAACCCTTGCACAAAACCCTTGCAGAGAACCCTTGCTGAGAACCCTTGTGCAGAACTCTTGTGCAAAACTCTTTCGCATAACCCTAGCACAGAACCCTAGCTAGCACAGAACCCTAAGTAGCACAAAACCCTTGCACAGAACCTTTGTGCAGAACCCTTTCGCAGAAGCCTTGCACAAAACCCTTGCACAGGAGCCTTGCCGCAGGTGTATCGGAGGATGATGAGTTAATGACGTTGTGTCCCTTCAACCCGATCCAGGTTAGCCCCAGACCTCATTATTGTAGATACTTAAAGAGCAGGCCAGAACATGGAGTGTGTACCTTCCACGGGCGGCGCGGTGGTACTAGCTTTGGGAGCCTCTTCCGGAATGGTCGTCACTTCCGCAGTGGTCACTTTCGGAGTGGTAATCACTTCCGGAGCGGTCGTCACTGCCGGAGCGGTCGTCACTTCCGGAGCGGTCGTCACTTCCGGAGCGGTCGTCACTTCCGGAGTGGTCGTCACTTCCGGAGCGGTTGTCACTTCCGGAGCGATCGTCGCTTCCGGAGTGGTCGTCACTTCCGGAGCGGTCGTTGCTTCCGGAGTGGTTGTCACTTTCGCAGTGGTCGTCTCATCGGGAGTGGTCACATCTGGAGTGGTCACTTCCGGAGTGGTAGCCACTGTCGTTGTCGTTGACGTCGTCGTGTCTGCAAAGCAGGATTCATTAGGTGATGGAACATCTAATATAATAACATGTAAACCACGATCTAAACATCTAAGCTAATGACATTTAAAACACAGAATGTCAAATCAAATGACATCTGAAAACATTATTTAAAAAATGAGATCCAACGTCATCTAAAAGACTAAAAACCGCCATGTAGCGCAAGGTAGTTTAAAGGTTCCATTTTTTTCTGATCTTTCCAGTACTTTTTCCTGACAAGAGGGAAAACATGGCAAACTTGCGTGCCTTACCGGTAAATAGCACTACGAGCGAGGCCGCCCGACTGTCCTCGCTGTAGCCATTGGTCGCCACACACGTGTATCGACCAATCACAAGCCGCCATTCCTCCTCCGTCATATCCGGTTGCAGGCGCACGGCCAAACTGGAGTCTTGGAGTTGGGAGAATCGAGTATCGTTGCCAAGCAGCGCCACCTCGCGATCATTCACAGACCACGTGACTGAGATTTGGGTACTGGGGTCCGTGACCGCCTGACACGCGAAAGTCACTGTGACCGCTACGGGCAAGGGACGGCGGGGTATGGTAACGTCACTAGGACCTTCCAATATTTCGGTCGCCGCTGGAATTTTGGGAAAAAATGGTAAAAATCACAAATCGTCTTCGACGCTGCTCACAGGATGCTGAGTATATTATCATTCATATAAAGTAGATTATGCTCACTCAGGATATTGAGGTAGGTCTGGCTGAGTGCCGTGATAATACTCACTGAGGACATTGAGGTAGGCCTGACTCATGGCCATCCCGTGCTGGTTCTCAGCCTGACACTGTACCACCATCAGGTCCGTGCCACCCCCAGGACATGATTTACAGACGTTCTGCACGGTCAGCACATCGCCCTCAGGACTCGCACTGATCTTGTCGCTCATCGGTAGGTCTATGGAAGGCGGAACAGCAGAATATCACATTAGTGGTGACATAGTTAACGTTAGGTATACAGATCGTAGCAAAACAACAAATTGTACACCCAAAGCGAAAACAAAATGATTTTGTTTTTAAATCAAATGAAACGTATTTACTCCTTTGAGATTTAACACACATGTGCACCAAATATATGACTATCACAGCTGATGAAAAGTGAAAGCTAGTCTTACGTCACGTCTTACGTCTTACGTCATTGATCTCTGTGCACTCCTACCCTGAAGAGATTGCCTGTTGATGCTCTACTGTATTGCCCGGAAGGGGATCCCGTCTATACCTTTCGCATCCCAGTAGGCCAGCCAGAGACACCCACCCCCCCCCTCCTATAAGCCCCACAGCGCCCCCTACCCTGAAGAGATTGCCCGTTGATGCTCCACTGTATTGCCGGGAAGGGGATCCCGTCGGCCGCACACAGAAATCTGTGGGTGCCTCCCTCAGTCACGTTCACGTCTCGCAGAGCAAATACTCCGTCCGAGATCTCCGGCTTGGCTGGAGATAAAGAGGACAAGAAGTTCTAGTTATATGCAGTTCTAACTGGAACATTACGCACCGCCATTTTCAGAAGCCATTTTATTAGTGATACAGTTAAGGATCATATTTTTACCTTGTCTGCAATGGGGCATACCATCTGCGTAAAAAATATCATTGTTTTCATGCTCTATCCAGGATACGTAATTTACAATTCTTACAAAAGTATCAAGTCGGTTTACAATAGGTTATACCTTTCAGGATCAAGTCGGTTTACAATAGGTTATACCTTGCAGGACCAAGTCGGTTTGCAATAGGTTATACATTGCAGGACCAAGTCGGTTTACAATAGGTTATAGCTTGCAGGACTAAGTCGGTTTACAATAGGTTATAGCTTGCAGGACCAAGTCGGTATACAATAGGTTATACCTTGCAGGATCAAGTCGGTTTACAATAGGTTATAGCTAGGACCAAGTCGGTTTACAAAGGTTATACCTTGCAGAACCAAGTCGGTTTACAATAGGTTATACCTTGCAGGATCAAGTCGGTTTACAATAGGTTATACCTTGCAGGACCAAGTCGGTTTACAAAGGTTATACTTGCAGGACCAAGTCGGTTAACAATAGGTTATACCTTGCAGGACCAAGTCGGTTTACAATAGGTTATACCTTGCAGGACCAAGTCGGTTTACAATAGGTTATAGCTAGCAGGACTAAGTCGGTTTACAATAGGTTATAGCTAGCAGGACTAAGTCGGTTTACAATAGGTTATAGTCTGCAGGATTAAGTCGGTTTACAAAGGTTATACCTTGCAGGACCAAGTCGGTTAACAATAGGTTATGACTTGCAGGACCAAGTCGGTTTACAATAGGTTATACCTTGCAGGACCAAGTTGGTTTACAATAGGTTATAGCTAGCAGGACTAAGTCGGTTTACAATAGGTTATAGCCTGCAGGATTAAGTCGGTTTACAATAGGTTATCCCTTGCATGATCAAGTCGGTTTACAATAGGTTATACCTTGCAGGACCATGTCGGTTTACAATAGGTTATAGCTCGCAGGATCAAGTCGATTTACAATAGGTTATACCTTGCAGGATCAAGTCGGTTTACAATAGGTTATACCTTGCAGGATCAAGTCGGTTTACAATAGGTTATACCTTGCAGGATCAAGTCGGTTTACAATAGGTTATACCTTGAAGGATCAAGTCGGTTTACAATAGGTTATACCTTGCAGGGTCAAGTCGGTTTACAATAGGTTATACCTTGCAGGATCAAGTAGGTTTACAATAGGTTATACCTTGCAGGATCAAGTAGGTTTACAATAGGTTATACCTTGCAGGATCAAGTCGGTTTACAATAGGTTATACCTTGCAGGATCAAGTCGGTTTACAATAGGTTATACCTTGCAGGATCAAGTAGGTTTACAATAGGTTATACCTTGCAGGATCAAGTAGGTTTACAATAGGTTATACGTTGCAGGATCAAGTCGGTTTACAATAGGTTATACCTTGCAGGATCAAGTCGGTTTACAATAGGTTATACCTTGCAGGATCAAGTCGGTTTACAATAGGTTATACCTTGCAGGATCAAGTCGGTTTACAATAGGTTATACCTTGCAGGATCAAATCGGTTTACAATAGCTTATACCTTGCAGGATCAAGTCGGTTTACAATAGGTTATACCTTGCAGGATCAAGTCGGTTTACAATAGGTTATACCTTGCAGGATCAAGTCGGTTTACAATAGGTTATACCTTGCAGGATCAAGTAGGTTTACAATAGGTTATACCTTGCAGGATCAAGTCGGTTTACAATAGGTTATACCTTGCAGGATCAAGTCGGTTTACAATAGGTTATACCTTGCAGGATCAAGTCGGTTTACAATAGGTTATACCTTGCAGGATCAAGTCGGTTTACAATAGGTTATACCTTGCAGGATCAAGTAGGTTTACAATAGGTGATACCTTGCAGGATCAAGTCGGTTTACAATAGGTTATACCTTGCAGGATCAAGTCGAATGTCTCCTGCACGACGCCCAGTGTATTGTTGGCAGCACACACGTAGCTGCCATCGTGCTTGGGGTTGCGCACCACCAACTCCCGGCCGTACTGCTCTAACAGGTACTCGTCTTCCGGTAGGGAGCCGTTCAACCGGAACCACGTGACATCGGGTAGAGGGCTGATGGGAATTTACGTGTTAAAAGGGAAGTGTTATAATCTTGACTGGATATTTCGACCTCGACAAATAGGTCATGGGCGTCATTAAGATAAACTTAGCTGACACGAAGGCTAAATTGGACTATGTGCCCTCCAGTAGCAATTAAGGGGGTGCCGTTAGAACATCCAGATTATGACGGATTCCTGTTATAGTTGATCATGGTAGATTCGTAGTTGATCAATAGTTGATCATAATTGATCATGGTAGATTTGTTTTCCAAAAAAAACGAGGTCCTCCTTATGGTCGTTGCAGATACATCCTAATGTAACATGTAATTCTAAGAATAAAGATTAATTCAGGCGGCGCCGCCGATTCTCTTGTTTACATATTGCTGAAATAATAACTTTAATTCTAATAGAAATCCGAAAATAAAATGTCATATATTAATGTATCATTAAATAGCAGGAGTAACTGAGGCTAGAGGCATGAACATAGTGCTTTGTACTGTTTGCCAATGGTAAATAAATATTGTTTTTGCATAAAAATTAAAAACTTACATCCCAGAGACGAGGCACTGCAGTCGGAGCTCCTCCCCTACCATGGGCACCTCAGGACTAGAACCCGACACGTTGATCGACGGCTCCCGATTGGTGACGCTTTCAACTGGTGTCAGCAAGAAAAGCATCATGAATAAACAGGATACACATATATTAAACAAAGAATTAGTCCGATCTTCTGTGCTAGGAAAAATACATGGATATTTGTGTCTTAACATCTAATGACAATTAAGGACCTGTTGAATCACAGGCTGATAGCCAAGGTTTCCAAGTGGCATAATGGATTATACATGGGGCCAACATTTGTAGAATTTAATGGCTAGTGGGGTAACCGTGGATTTATGTTTCTGGACAGTTGTTTTTGAACTCAGTTCTTAACTTAGACTAATTCATTTCCCCGCATGTGTATATTGTAGGCTCCGAAATATCACAAGGATCGTGAAAGTAAGCTGTGCAAGAACAGTTCAAAATGAAACTTACAGACAATTTTCAGTAATAGAATTGACATTAATTTTAATACATTTACAGTCAACAGACAGTGGCCGTTACAATATTTGGTAAATCAAGTCCCCATGCGGTTATTTTATTCCAGCAATGCTGTACGCCGTCGGTGATTCGATCCAACGTAGAAGTATTCAGAAAAACGTGGTAATATTAGTGTTTAGCCCGATGAAAACCCGACTTGCTGTATGCACAATACTCATCAGACCTGGTGTAACGACAACAGCCGTAAACCGCCCCAGGACGGAGATATCCAAGAATGCATTGCGCACGGAGCATGCGTAGAGATCACCGTCTGCTTCATCCTCAGGGGACACGTGGGCGATGAACAGGTCGCCTGAAACACGTCGAAAAACCAATGTGTACATGACGTAGCGATTATAACAAGGGGTTGGGTTATTTATTGTAACCGCCATTATTAAATGACCAGTTTAAATCATGAATCTTTATCTTATTTTCCGGCAACAAACTGCAGGAAAGAACGCTTCATTGGGTGAACAGCAAGCATTAATCTATTTTAATATAATTACACTTCGACACGTAATATTTTCTCTCTCTTAGATGCAACTGAAGTAAATAACAAATAAAGGATGCTGCTATATTTATAGCCAAACCACCAATGACTAGTGGAGCATTGTTACATCATATTTACAACCAAAGCCACCGATGACTGATGGCGTAATGTTACATGTACACCCCACGACGCCCTACCATTGGTGCTGAGGGTGACCCGGTCATTCAAGGTCACCGGCCTCGGGTTCGCGTCGTCTGGATCCGTCAGGATCACCCAGCTGACGACCCCATCCGGGTAACCGTCTGTCGGATCACATGTCAGGAGCAGCGTGGAACCCTCATCCACAAACTCCTCGCGCAATTCCTCCGGCGGGAATGCCGGGAGTTTGGCCTGGCGTAGCGACACCTTGCGGGAGATTGCGCGGCCGAACACGTTGGTGGCCTCGCAGTGGTATTGACCTTCGTCCATGGTCAAAATGGGGAGGAAGGTCAGCGTCCCGTCTTGTGAGTTGGGCAGCGAGATGTGGGGGAAGTTTGTGCCCAGCAGGTCCCCATCCTTGTACCACGTGTATCTAAGACAGCAAAACAACCGATGGACCCAAGAGACATAATAATGTTTTTTCGCCGATATCCCAATTATAAAATAACAAGATAATAGAAGGCCGTAATCTATACTGTATAATTTAGTGCCCAAAAGAGCCAAGCCACTTACTTGAAAATAAAAGGGCCCAAAAACAAGGAATATATAATTTATACAAAATATAATATAACCAAAAAAGTTGTTCTTTTTATTCTTGGTGGTAAACCGACAGCTGGAACAAAACATTGGTATAGCCACCACGCTCGAATAAATATTTTCTGACAAGCAGTAATACTTACGTTGGCTGGGGAACCCCGCCAGCTTCACACGGCAGCGTGACTTGCTGTCCAAAGCGGAAGATAATTTCCTTTTCGCGCGCCGGCTGAGTTACGATGTGAGGCGGTAGGCGAACTGTAAACAGTGACAGAACACGTGGTAGCAATAGCGACGGGTCGGACGTTGAGACGTAAGGATTGCAACATTACAGGGTACTTAAGTACGTTCAAAGAGAGCGCATGTACCTCTAGATATCATGATGTATTATGACGTCCTACGTACCGGTTGAAGCAGCATTACATACACGCACTCCCTTAGACAGGAAGTCATCCCTAGAAGTACAATTAGATGGTGATTTATTTGCTGTAAGCCCACAGCCTCTTATGTAACACGTATATATACATAGCAGTAGTCTTAATACAGGAAATATGTTAAAAAACCGATTTCGAAGAACGCCGAGCTGCGCGGTAATATATAGGCTAAGTGGAATTGAGTATTTTGTTTCTGATAGCATTAATATTTTATTCTAAGTTACTTCGATAACTTGCACCTGGACTACCTGGCAACTGGCTATTTTATGCTTAAATCGTCGCATAATGCACAATCACAAACGAAATATGGCTATATGATTATTCAATTGATATATATCTATAAGAACAATTAAAAGGAAAGTATATAACATTTCAGAAGAGTGAGGTGGGGGGGGGGGTACTTTTGATATCAACGTAGCAGGAGACGGCATGTGATGGGAAAGAGCGGGGGTTGGGGGGTCCAACACAGTTAAATACCAACGTTATCGCTAAAGAAATAGAAAGCGAAAGGTTCCCCCTTGGTGAGCTTGGTGGTGGTGTTTGTGTCGTTGTCATTTTGCTACATTTAGCTCAGTAACTCTATGTTACAGTCCAGAGACCGTATTCATAGTCGCCACTTAGGCCACGCCACTAGACTTAGCGCTAAGTGGAAGATTTGTCGAGCGATTATCGGGTTCAAAATACACAAGTAGTCACCCAAGAAGCGGATTTTCTAAACTAAGGAAGTGCTAAAATGATATCAAAGAGGATTTCTTAATCATGAGCACCACTACAACGAGCTGGTGAGGCAAAGAGGAAAATGCACTTTTCGTGCGTAACTTACGAGGGGATTATGCATACGGACCCTGGGGCCGTATTTATAGTCGCCACTTAGGCCACGCCACTAGACTTAGCGTAAGTGGACGATTTGTCGAGCGATTATCAGGTTCAAAATACATGAGTAGTCACCCAACACCCTTGGCCATCCAACCGTTCTTAGTAAGCCAGCTTGCTTTGTGCACAATCAAAAGACGAACTCACTTTCTGGGACGACCACTGGCGTCTCCGTGCTGAACACGGTAGGTTCCAAGGTCACCGGAGACGATGTGGCGTTGACATCTCTCTCCCCCCTGTCCTTCCCAGATGACGTCATCATAGTGGACGGCTTGGAGGTCACAACCTCGGACGTCATCATAGTGGACGGCTTGGAGGTCACAACCTCGGACGTCATCATAGTGGACGGCTTGGAGGTCACAACCTCGGACGTCATCATAGTGGACGGCTTGGAGGTCACAACCTCGGACGTCATCATAGTGGACGGCTTGGAGGTCACAACCTCGGACGTCATCATAGTGGACGGCTTGGAAGTCACAACCTCTGACGTCATCATAGTGGACGGTTTAGAGGTCACGACCTCTGACGTCACAACATCCGACACCTCTGACGTCACGGGCTTGGTTGTTGTTGACGTTACCATGGGAACGTTCAACATGGCGGACGCAACGTCTTCACTGTAGCCATTGGACGCCACACAGCTATATCTGCCGCCCATGCGAAATCTGCCAAGGTCACTGCCGCTGATGTTCAAGGTCAAGGAGCCTGACGTCATGCTATAGCGACCCTCTAGGGCGGGGTCAAAGGTCACATCGACAAAATTGTGGAGCCATGTGATGGTGACAGGGGTGCTGTCATCAGACACCACCCCACAGGTCATCTCCACAACCGAGTCATTTGTTTTCGCGTCAAAGTTGTTGGGTGGCTCGATGATCAATGTCCGACCTTCAAGAATAAAGGGTCGTTCTTAACTTCTTACCTTCTTAAGGCCAAAGGTTTTGCACAAGGTTTAGTTATATTCAGAAAATATGGTGCCATTTTTATAAAATCTTATCTTAGGATATTAGTACCAATAATAACTTATTATAATATAATATAATATTATTGTCGATGACAATTTTTATCAGTTATATACTTATCTATTTCTTGATTTATTGCATACATCTCTGCCAGTTAAGTCAACGAATGGAGAGAGCGAAAAGTATGAAAGTAGAGGTAACAACGCAATATGCCTGTCTGTACGTTGAAATCCCCAGACGAGCTATACGTACGGAGCACATTGAGGTAGGCCTGTGTGAAGGCGTACCCACTGGCACTGCTGGCGTTACACTGTACGACCATGAGGCTCTGCACCCCTCCGGGACAGTCTCTACAGGCATCCTGGACAGTCAGCAAGCTGCCGGCCTCAGTCACCGTCACTCCAGGGGCGAAATCTGCGGAGAAACAAGGCGTATATGGCGTACATGGCGTACATGGCGTACATGACCTACATGGCACACAGGGCGTACATGGCATACATGGCGTACATGGCGTACATGGCGTACATGGCGTACATGGCACACAGGGCGTACATGGCGTACATGGCACACATGGCCTACATGGCACACAGGGCGTACATGGCGTACATGGCGTACATGGCGTAGATGGCACACAGGGCGTACATGGCATACATGGCGTACATGGCGTACATGGCGTACATGGCACACAGGGCGTACATGGCGTACATGGCGTACATGGCGTACATGGCACACAAGGCGTACATGGCGTATAAGTCGTATATGGCTACAGGGTGTACATGGCGTACAGAGCGTATATGGCGCACAGGGCGTACATGGTGTACAGGGCCTACATGGCGCACGCGATGTACAGGGCGTACAGGGCCTACAGGGCGTACAGGGCGTACAAGGTGCACAGGGCGTACACGGTGTACAGGTCGTACAGCGTTTTCAGGGTGTAGAGGGTGTACATGGTGTACATGGCATACAGGGCGTACAGGGCGTGTATTGCGTACAGGGCGTATATTTCGTACAGGGTGAACATGGCGAACACTAAAGACAAATACATGAAGGATCCACACACTAGGGACATTAACATAATTAAAGTAAGTTAATGTTTGTGTAAGTTAAATTTACGCGACACATATTGTTGCAGCAACACACTATTCACCCTGTAGACTATTTCCGTTGATAGTCCAGCGTATTTCCGGTTTTGGGATGCCCATGGCCTCGCAGTAGAACCCATGGCTCTCGCCCTCAGTCACATTGGTATTCCTCATCATGTCCTCAGCGTCGACGAACAAGGGTGCCGCTGTGGGGTGAACCACATCCTCTTATCTTATAATACATCTTTATATATCGTCAGACGGCAGGAAATACGCCATAAATGTTTTTTCCACTTAATGGCGGGAATGGACAGATACCAATTAATACGATAATATAAGCTATTAAGGGGTTTTGATTGCAGTTTCTATTTTCAACCTGGCGTCGTCCGTCAGGCCGGTGCAGACTTGTCCATTATGTTCGCAATTCTATATGTATCAATGTCAATTATTATTTTAGTATACACTCATTTCTTTCGTGTTTACCGCTGGTGTGGATTAGCTGTAAACTGGTAAGGCCTCGATATGTTGATCACCCGGTGTACTGATTTATGTGCAATTATTGGATCTTGTGATAGGCATGACGATCCACATGACCTGAATTTGTTCTTGATGCGGAACAACTCATGTGTCCGTATAGAAGGGAGACGGTTTGACTGCTGTACAGACATTGAATAACCCACCTTGGCTAGGCACACCCCAGCCTCGATGACTACAGGACCAAGTACTTAAGGCTCAATTGCCAAGTTCAACATCCCGATGCTTTTAACATGCTAACACGGAAGGTCGCTCTCACCGTGCACCACGAGCGTCATGTTTCTCACAGCTAGCCCCAGTGCATTCTGGGCCACACAGCTGTACGTCGCCTCGTCAGCCTGTGTGACGTCATCAATGACCAGCTCGCGGCCAAAGCGACGCACCTCTAGATCTCCCTCAGCCAATGGCAGGCCATTCCTGAACCACGTGACATTCGGGGCGGGACTGCGGAAAAAGATATGGTGAGAATTGTTATAATGATCATGAATATAATGGGCGGAAATTCTGACCGTGAAATAGCAATAATTATATTAGTAGGTCAGGATGTTTTTATTATCGTTTAAGTTACATGATTGATGCATGTCGTATATATTCAATATCACATTTTACTACGACTTATCCCACATATGTCGTTAAGGGTTTGTTTGACAATAACCAGTGGCTTCCTTCCGTCTACACCAATACGCCAAAAACATGTTATATGCCGCCTTAATTCTGTGCGCATGCGCACTGACGTGAGTCAAGAAACCTCTCGGGACAATGAAATGGGGTTTAATACAACTTGCCCCAGATGAAGGTGCTAAGGTTCGTACGCAAGATCTCCAGCTCAGCCTACTTACCAACTGCCCCCCCGTACGGGGGATCTCTAGCTCAGCCTACTTACGAACTGCCCCCCCCCGTACCCAAGGATCTCCAGCTCAGCCTACTTACCAACTGCCCCCCCCCGTACCCAAGGATCTCCAGCTCAGCCTACTTACCAACTGCCCCCCCCGTACCCAAGGATCTCCAGCTCAGCTTACTTACCAACTGCCCCCCCCCTCGTACCCAAGGATCTCCAGCTCAGCCTGCTTACCAACTGCCCCCCCCCGTACCCAAGGATCTCCAGCTCAGCCTGCTTACCAACTGCCCCCACCCGTACCCAAGGATCTCCAGCTCAGCCTGCTTACCAACTGCCCCCCCCCGTACCCAAGGATCTCTAGCTCAGCCTGCTTACCAACTGCCCCCCGGTACCCAAGGAACTACTGCGACCCCCCCGCATGAATATAAATTAAATTTTAGCATTAATCCCTGTATGAAATCGATATCTTGATATCGTCTTGATATCGCAGAAGTTACTCACTATCCCCCGAAGTGGCACTTGAAGACGGCGCGGCTGCCCGTCAGGGGGACCTCCGAGTAGCTGGACCACACCAGCTCAGGAGCCCTGTCGCCTGTCGCGAGCCCGACTTTTTGTCCGGAATAAAGACAATCATGTTCTAGTTTCAATCTGATTATCACGCACCTGGGACCTGATCATGACAGTCGCCACTCAACGGAGACGGTACTTTGACGAGATCTAATGCTATCATAGTGTTATTGGTTATAGTTTATTCTAGTTTCAATAAATACAAAGCAGGTAACGATAATGAATCACAGCACATGGAAAAACAATTACAACAATAAAACGGTATTAATAATAATAATAAAAATGATCATGATATGATAAATCAGTGCAGAATAAACAATACAATTAACGTAATTATCATGATAATCATTTATCATTTAAGGCTTTAGTTCACCAAATAAATACATATCAGGCAACAAATGGAGCAGTAGTATTGCGAGAGAAAGGGAAATCTGGGTTGGTTGGGCACTGACTTGGTATGACGGCCAATGTAGCGAGGCTGGTGATGCTGGAGACATTCAGGAAGGGGTTGTACGCCACACAGGCGTACACCCCGCCAAACTGGGCGTCCCCGGCCGCCACGTGCGAAAAGTACAGACTCCCTGCCAAACAAACATACGTGCTTGTACTTGTTTATCGGGTGAGCGAAAACACGTTATTAAAATAATTAAACATGAGAAAAAGTCAATACGGAGGACATCATGAAAACGAGATGTAATACATCGTACATGGCAAATGTACATACGTGGAAAATATATATATATATTAAACAACATATATTAGTAAATAAAATCTACATATAATATATTAAATAAAATATACATATAATATGTTAAATAGAATTTACATATAATATATTAAATAGAATATATATGTATGTTAAATATATATATATATACTGTATATAATATATTAAATATATGTATACGTTAAATATATATATATATATAATTGCTTTATTTAAGTCCACATTTAAGTAGGTATATAGTTATGTCTACTTACTTTAATATTTTGCTCATTGTACTTAAGTTTGAAATTATGAAATTTCTGCCGATATGCCAGATAACGAGTTTCGATTCAAACGTCGCTGATATTAATTATTTTTTATCGAAAGTTTGTTACTCACCATCGTCGCCAAAGCTGATTCGTTCAGACTCCTTCAGTAACTCTATCTCCGTGGTTAACTGGAAGTCAAATATCTTCCAGGAAAATACCGCCTCAGGGTAGCTCTGAATAGCCCCACATGGCACCGTGAACGACTCCCCCTGTCCCACGGTGTAGGAGAAGGTTGGCGGCAGGTCCGTGGGTTGCAGCACCGCCTGGCGGAGAGAAATCTTGTCGGAGAGCGCCACCCCGTGGTCGTTGGCCGCCGCGCACTGATAGTACCCCTCGTCCAGCGAGGAAAGAGAGAGAAATTCTATGGTGCCGTGACCAGGATCCACCCGACGAATATTGGGGGTCTCTTCAAACGGCTCCCCGTTTTTCATCCATGCAAATCTGAAAGGACATGATGGATGTTTTACATTCCTCAGAATGATATGCACTATCATTGCCTTAAATTGTTATATTGTTTTCTCCCTGGGTAAAATGCATCATACTATTGTAATTGTGGGTCAAATTGTTAGAAATTGGGAAACAAATCCAGTAACCGATGAAAGCTATAAGCCTTACAACCCAGTAGGGACCCTAAGAAACAATGTCCCAAAAATGAGCATTATTCATATAACCCTCAGCATTATTCAGTATTGGAAGCACAATAATGAACAATGCTAAAACCAATATTGTCATACGACTGCCTCACGTTCTAGGTCAATGTCAGCCATAATCTCCCCATCCCGCTCCCCCCCCCCCCCCCCCGCCCCCCGGCCACCCCGCCCCCACCCCGCGCTACACACCTCCACCCTTCTGACTTTACCCTGACGCCTCACCTGGGTGGCGGGCTGCCCGAGGCCTCACACGGCAGGACGACGGTGTCAGAGTCTCCGGCCCGATACAGTATCTCCCGGGCTGACCGGCTGGTGACGTCAGGGGGCAGCCGTACTGAAACACCACACGTGGTGACGTCATCGTTACAGCTGATCGGTACACAAACCATACTGGGGCCTTGCTGTCTTCTAACGATGAAGACAGCGACAGTAACGGGGGGGGGGCACGCCGCTTCAGATAGCGTTCTTCTTCAAAACGGGGGGTGGGGGGGGGGGGGGGGGTACACGCCTCACATGTCTTAAATGTTGGAATTGAAGAACGGCATTCTTCCTAAAAAAAGGAGGGGGCTTCGGACCCCCTGGACCGCTCTGCTGGATATGCAATTGTAAATCATTAATTTATCGTGGCTTTATTTTCAAGGAATTTGCGTTGAATGTAACTCGTAATCCGCAATCGGTTGTTAGCCTTGTCCACATCTCCCAATCACGAGTTAGCCACACTACCTCATCGACTGGATGGGTGATCCCTTCACCCGAGGCTAGTCGATTTACTGCTACGGTAATACATGATATATGAGCAATAACAGGTCTAAGGCGAGGTTTGGTGTGGAAATTTAAAGGCCCCGGCCATGCTAATAAGAGAAAAACTGTTTTAGTGTAAAGATGACCTCTTTGTTGGTCTGAGATGTCGACCGTTGATAAGCACAAAATACGCGCGACATGAGAACGCTTGAAAGAGTTTGTCAAGTACATGTTGTACCAACGCCCTCATTGGCCCTTCAAAGCCATATTTGCAGTATGAACAGACAAACAGAATTTTAAACACGTAATTTGTCGTTCCGGAGTCGAGGACGCTGCTCTCGACCATGATCATGGCTGTGTGAATCTCTGTGTTGAAATAAATATGGAAATAAGAAAGGGTGAAAAATACAGCCGCGACTAGATTATTGGCAACATAACTCACTGTCTATGACAGTCTCGGGCGTCCCGGTTGTCGACATCGGCGCATCCGTTACAACGCCTGTAACAGCCGTGGTGTCTACCCGACTTCCGGGTGTGGTTGCCATGGGGACCTGGACGGACGCCGGTTCCGTGGGGGGTCCCCGACCGATGGCGTTGACAGCGTACACTCGGACCTGGTAGAGTCTCCCGGGAAGCAGACCCATCACGGTGAACTGGCGGACCTCAGGGCTGATGGCTGTAGCCAGAGGTTCCCAGCCCTCCTCTGGCGAGAGGCTCAGCACTGGCGACAGAAGGGTTACGTCGTCATCTAATTGTAGCTATGCAATAATAATGTTACATTATCATTTAATCATTTCCACATTGACCATTGACAAATGCATAAATACATTAGATAACAATATCACGTAAAAATTGTCAATGTGGAATGCATATATAGGCAATATATGTTTATATAGCGAACCAGTATATATTTTTGTACGTCAATCGTTAACATACATAAACGGAATAACATGGATGATATATATAACATTGATGACATGTATAACATGGATGACATGTATAACATGGATGACATGTATAGCATGGATGACATGTATAACATGGATGACATGTATAATATGGATGGCATGTATAACATTGATGACATATATAACATGGATGACATGTATAACATGGAAGACATGTATAACGTGGATGACATGCATAACATGGATGACATGTATAACATGGATGACATTTACCGTCTTAGAAGCGGCGACTGACAAGACCACGGGACAAACTGATCAGTGACTTCATTCAATGTGTGTCGTACCCTCAGGCATCAGTCGGTACTCGATGACGTAGCCGGTCACGGGAGAGCCGCCATCTTGTGCGGCTGACCACGTGATCAGGACTGAACCAGGGCCCTCGCCGGATAGGAGGACGTCCAGGGAGCGGGGCGCCGAGGGCACTTCTGCAACACGGAAATGACGTCATGACGTGAGGAACACCGTACAAATCTAATAATAGCAATCTTCATCTGATGTTTGCTTTTTGAATTTTTAGGACAGGCATGACACCCAATGATGATAAAGACAGCGATAGCGATAGCGATAACGATAGCCGTAGCCATAGCGATAACGATAACGATAGCGATATCGATAACGATAACGATAGCGATAGCGATAACGATAACGATAACGATAGCGATAACGATAACGATAACGATAGCCGTAGCCATAGCGATAGCGATAACGATAACGATAGCCGTAGCCATAGCGATAACGATAACGATAACGATAGCCGTAGCCATAGCGATAGCGATAACGATAACGATAGCCGTAGCCATAGCGATAACGATAGCGATAACGATAACGATAACGATAACGATAACGATAGCCGTAGCCGTAGCCGTAGCCGTAGCCGTAGCCATAGCGATAACGATAACGATAACGATAACGATAGCCGTAGCCATAGCGATAGCGATAACGATAACGATAGCGATAACGATAGCCGTAGCCATAGCGATAGCGATAACGATAACGATAACGATAACGATAACGATAGCCGTAGCCATAGCGATAACGATAACGATAACGATAACGATAGCCGTAGCCATAGCGATAACGATAACGATAGCCGTAGCCATAGCGATAGCGATAACGATAACGATAACGATAACGATAACGATAACGATAGCCGTAGTCGTAGTCGTAGCCGTAGCGATAGCGATAGCGATAGCGATAGCGATAACGATAACGATAACGATAACGATAGCCGTAGTCGTAGTCGTAGCCGTAGCGATAGCGATAGCGATAACGATAACGATAGCCGTAGCCATAGCGATAGCGATAACGATAACGATAACGATAACGATAACGATAACGATAGCCGTAGTCGTAGCCGTAGCGATAGCGATAGCGATAACGATAACGATAGCCGTAGCCGTAGCCGTAGCGATAGCGATAACGATAACGATAACGATAACGATAGCCGTAGCCATAGCGATAGCGATAACGATAACGATAGCCGTAGCCATAGCGATAGCGATAACGATAACGATAACGATAACGATAACGATAACGATAGCCGTAGTCGTAGCCGTAGCGATAGCGATAGCGATAACGATAACGATAGCCGTAGCCGTAGCCGTAGCGATAGCGATAACGATAACGATAACGATAACGATAGCGATAACGATAAATAGCGCATGGCCTTTACCTGCCACAATGGTGATCACCCTGACAGCCTGGCTGGCGGGGCCGTCCCCTGCCGCAGTGAAGCACCGCACCGTGACCCGGTACTGAGCGCCCGGCACCAGGCCGCTGATGAAGTACTCCTGCAGCCCCTGGGGGTCACCCAGCTGATGCGTCACTACAACTATCACCTCCTCCCCCAGCGTCTCGATGTCCTCATCCGACACCTCCCGGTACGCCACCTTGTAGCCGCGGTTAATCCCGTTGATGGAATCCACTTCCGGCGGAAGCCACGTGACTCGGACGACGGTGTCGGATATGACGTATGTGGTGACGTCACGCGGCGGGGCGGTGGGCGGCCCCTCTGGAGTCTGAACCTGGAGCGGCGCGCTGAAGGCCCCGACCCCGACCGCCGAGTACGCCGCTACGGATACCTCGTACGTCCTGAATGGAGCCAGACCCTCCACGGTCACGGACGTGGCCTCCGGGAGACTGACGTTCAGGTACTGGTACACGGGGTTGTCGGGTACCGCCACTTCCCGGTACCACAGCAGGTAACCCTGGGTGGACCACACGGCCTCGTCGAACACGGGAGGCGACCACGTCAGCAGGATGGCGTCAAGGTCAGACGCCGTCAAGGTCACATTGTCCGGTGCATCCGGTAAATCTAACGGGGGATAAAATGTTTCAGTTAAAATTATCGCGTAAAGCAAAGAAAAACGGCAGTGAGATATAACTAATCAATACAATGAGGGTTCAATGGTGAATTAATAGTTAGATTAAGCCATCTGATGTTTGCTACTTTTCCAATGCACAAATTTACCAGGCTCATCGCTGCCCTAAGAATAACTAATATAATAAGAAAAATAATAATCATCCTGTTCATAATACTTGCACATATTCTAATTAAAAGCATGATTTTTTTTATTCTGAGTGACAAACAATATAAACATAAATAAGAATATATTTGTATGCATGTCATTTAGACAAAATACCTGCCTGAATTGCAATATTTTTACAGCATTAATTCAATCTTGTACTGCAGAAATTTAGTTTAATAGCTTAGAGAAACAAGGACCATTATGGTATAATAGCAAGGACCCAGAAGTCTGAATGGCGCTGACCTTTGACCTGGACGGTGATGGCTCTTATTGCTAGGCGACCGTCACTGATAGCCACACACATGTACTCCCCGGCGTCATCACGTGACATATTGCGGACGAGGAGTCCGTCAAGCTCCAGGGAATACTTATCACCTGCAGGCGAACGAGATCACATGACATTTATTCTGGCGGCAACTTTCTCGCTGAGGTCAAACATACACTCTCAGTATCTTTCATACACGAAAATAAAAAATGAATCTAATCATGATATATGCTTGGCATCAACTACACCACCGCATTTACTGTGCTACTGATACCATCCCGGACAAATTCATTCGGATTTGAATAATTTGAAGCCCGGTTACTTTCGAGTTCGCTTGAGGTCAAAGGTTTGACCGCGTGTTACTTTGAAATATATTTTGCTTAACTACGCCATTGTGATCGTGCAACAACGGTATGTCTAAATTTGTTCAAATACTGCATCGAAAATGCAAAATTATATCAAAGCAACCCTAGAAAACGATTCGTGACCCTTCAACCGCTGAGGTCAACCGTGACATTGGTAGGTACGTAGGGCAGTGGTGATGTGAGGAACGAGCTCCCCCTGCCGGCAGAGTTGTGGTTCCGAGCCCGTGGCCCATGACTGTCACGTGTCTATAAATAATTGTATTTATATATAATGCCCTGGGAATACGGCAGTTACAGTTGTTACACCTATCATGGGTTAATTATCAACATGAGAGAGACAAGTTGTACCATCGGATAGGTTGATGTCGTTCAGTCGCCAGTTTACGGTAGGGGGCGGACTGCCGGTGACCACACACAGCACCAAGCCGTCACTTCCGGTGGCAAACATCTGCGGACTGGGGGCCATCAGGAAGGCAATGTCAACTGGAAAACGAAAGGAAAACCATATTCTTTTACAAAATACAGTGATAGGTAGGCCAGGGGGTGGGTCACAATGTCCCAGAGCTCCCTAAAATTATGGGACATACGAAAAATAATGGGACATTAATTTAAATAAAATATTACATAGATCTATATTATTTGAGGGAAACCGCTTGAATAATTGCATATGCAGTACCTAGATTACATATACAACAATTTCTAACATCCTGGGTCACCAAGGCCAAAGTGTTCCTGCAAGGGGTAAGGCTCCGATTCTGGACGGGGAAACCCGTCTCACACCAAGCTGTTTATATATATTTACAATACGTCCCCATGTCCTCTCATAGCTTATTGAAATGCGTCATTTGATCGAAAGGCATTTATATATAAATAACAATATCGCATAAATACATTTTGACCATGTTAGACAATATATATATATATTGGAGCCGCAACAATAGAAACTTAAACCAATCCATGATGAAATGTTAAGGGCGTTGACTGACCGAGGACTGCGAGTGTGACGTCAGCCTCCTGTGTGACGTCATTGACGGTGACCCGACACGTGTACATCCCTGCGTCGCCCTCCTCGATGCGGTTCACGAACAGGTTGATCTGCCCCAGGCCACTCCTCGAGGTGTACACCCTGTAACACAGAGGGGGGGGGGGCGTAACACACGGTGAACACACCATACACCATCAATACCCACCGTAACAACTAGCGTAACACGCGGTGAACACACTTTAACGCGCTCTTAACCCGGGGGGGGGGGGGTGGTCGGAGAACCCGACTTTTACAGTGTATGGTCAAGTTCTTAAGGGGGGCGGGTGTAACAGACCTAACCCCCGCCCCCTTTGATCCGCCCCCTGCACAGAAAACATACAACGAACACACGTTTCAACACACAGCAAACATACAGCGAACACACCTTTCAACATACAGCAAACATACAGCGAACACACCTTTCAACACAAAGCAAACATACAGTAAGTACACTTTAAAACACACAACAAACAGCGAACACACGTTCCGAGACACAGCAAACATACAGCGAACACACCTCTCAACACAAAGCAAACATACAGCGAACACACCTTTTAACACAAAGCAAACATACAGTAAGTACACCTTCCAACACACAGCAAACATACAGCGAACAGACCTTTTAACACAAAGCAAACATGCAGCCAACACATCTTCAAACACAAAGTAAATATACAGCAAAAACACCATCCAACACACAACAAACATAAAACGAACACATCTTTTAACACACAAGCAAACATACAGTAAGTACACTTTAGAACACACAACACACAGCGAACACACCTTCCGACACACAGCAAACATACAGCGAACACATCTTCAAAAACACAGCCAGGGGCGGACCTAGGAATTTGCAAAAGTCGTTTTTTACAGTGTATAGTCAAGTTCCTAAGGGGAGGGTTGCAACCCCCCTAACCCCCTCCTTTGATCCGCCCCGGTAAAGAAAACATACAGCGAACACACTTTTCAACATACAGCGAACACACTTTTCAACATACAGCAAACATACAGCGAACATACTTTCCAACAGACAGCAAATACACAACGAACAAACCTTCCAACACACAGCAAACATACGGTAAGCACACTCACGAACACACAGCAAACATTCAGCGAGCAAACCGTGGAATACACAGCGAACACTCCTTCCGACACACAGCAAAAATACAGCAAACACACCTTCGAACAACGCGCTCGCTACAGAGACCGATCAATTACCTCTGCCCATCGCCATCGCTGATGACGTCACCGGATGGACTCAGCCAATCAGTGGAGACTTCTGGGTTTGAGGTGACGTCGCCGGTGACGATGCACTGCAGTAAGATGAAGCTACCTTCGCGACGCCGTACGGTCCCCGCGGGCTGCAGCTCCACATCCCAAGTTACTGTCCAAGCAAAAACACGTTTCTTGTAGCGTTAAACCAGCCAAATAGTATCACAGATGTACCTAGCATTATCAGTTGGCAATATCACATAGCGAAATCAATAGTGGAATAACGAATGCAATGTGCGTATTGTTTATAAGCGATTAGAATCGTAAAAAGAAGAAACTGTGTATGTTGCATTATCAGTTCCCATCATCAGCTTACGGAATCGAAATTAACAAATGCAAATGTAAACCCAAATGTTTTTTTTGTAAACCTTTGCCATAACATGTAGAAGACTTCATGGGGTAGATAACTTAATAAGACTGATATCTGGAAAGTTTACAACAGTGAGTTAAATATCATGAACAATTCAAGAAAACAATCAAGAGATGATAATCTGAAATCAAGAGTTATCTAAGGCAGACCTACGTGTTAGAAGAATAATGACTCATGCATCAGTGTGATTAATAAACACAATACAATTATATACATTGTTATGTGAAACTGGTGACCTTTTATTCAAGGAAACGGGAGAGCGATTTGCTTTCCTTTCACGAGAAAGTAGACTGGATAACTAAATCATTCAAACTAATCTGTATAACGAATATGATGAAAGCAAGCACATACATTCTGGCAGATCAGTGTGTACATCATGGTAAGGCTTTAGGGCTGAGAGGAGTAGGATAGATGAAAGATCAGTTGCTGGATATCGCTTACAATTTGAAGTATTTGCAGGTGCAATATAGTCTCTTGTATCGGAGTGTGCAGTGCGTATTTCCGCCGCTAATATATAACCATATGTGGCAGTAACTTTTGTTCTTGTCAGTCATTCAAACCGTGTCCAGCACACACAAACATCGTTATGTATTGTCTCGATTCCTTGGAAAGTCAAACGAAAACAAAGATTATACATAGAATAAGTTCGCTGAGTGTTAAACATCTGCGTACAGAAGAAGGATCCTGACTTGAGTTCAGGTCAGAAAGTGAAAAGATTGTTGGGTGAAATCGACATACCAGGGCGAAGCAATATGCGCCCTTGAAGACATCGGGAAACAGCAGTGGAGTGCCTAACAGTGATAAGAAACAAAACGCCGTTGCTAGGTAACACTACATACGAGGCGTTGCCGTGGTGATAACAGCTTCCATTGTGGTATTTGGCACTACGGATGTTTGCTCTGTGTGACCGGAAGTGGTTGACGCGCAGGCGCCGCAAGATGCCCTACAGTTGACCCGCATCCAGTCAGGGTTGTCGTCACACTCTCCAACGGACGCCCAATATGGACACCAGGTGGCGTTATTATATACATCTACGCAAACTGTCACCAGCAGGAAGAACAAAAGCATACATATGTCAAACAGACTGCCTACAATATTAAAGCACGCAAACCAAAGGCCAATCTAACCAAAAATAATCAGTTGACAATCCATCACCTTACAAAATAATTACTTATGACAAAGCCGAGTTGTTATATATTGTATTGTGGTTTAAAATCCAAGCCACCATGCTTTAATTTATTATATATCAACCTTTGGCGCATGTACAAAGGCTAATCATGAGATTAGTGTTGTTCATCAATGCAACTATCTATCACGGGGGAAGTTCTACGCATTTGCGTTTTTGTGAACCATTTGACTAGATGCGCTTTATCAAATTTCCAAAATAGAAAGACAAGCAATAATACTGAATATATATGTGAACAGAGATGCTCAACGTATTTAAATAATTTCACAATCAAAGAATCATCAGATTATTTTATATTTGAAGATTGGGGAATTTCAACGATAAAGGCTACCATATGAGAAAAAAAACACAGGATAACTTCCGAACGCCTTGAGAGGAAGAACTTCCGGTCGATTTGTCTGTACATATTGCTATCTATAACATGGGCGTCGCGAAGGATACCGGGTCACGCTGATTACCCCCGGCATGTTTTGGTGTTTGTTTGTATCTGTTAATTTGTCTTGTGAGTGTTTACACAGAGCTTTATTAGCTCATATGCAATACAAGTATGAACTTTCCTATTGTTTTTGTCTATGTCTATGGGTAACGAGAATAACTAATATATGAGTGAGAGGTAAGGCAGTTTAATAAACAGTGTTCCAAATATGCCCACGCAAATTGATATAATCTGATTATGTTGCGGTTTTCTTCATGAATGTCACACCTCTAATGTACAATGTATTGACAGTTATTATCTTGAATATCAAACTAGATAATAGTACACGAATCTCGCCTTTTTCTGACGGCAATTATTTAATAAATAACATCCGACCCAATTTAAATGACTATATTCCGAAGACTGAAGACATGTCTAGTAAATTCTAATTATATTTGTGTCACCACATTTGCAAAACTGTGACGCCAGGAAATTGAACCAAATTTTACTAGTTATAGTCGGAAAAAGGCGAGAGCTATGTTAAAGTCAGTGTTATGGCTCCGGAAGTGACCTGACCACAGTTACATACTAGGAGTGCCTGTTGTAAGGTCAATGATCCCTGAAGTGCTTCCGGGAGCAGTGACCTCCTGTGACGTCACAGAAGAGGGGACTGTTGTCGGCGCGCATGCGCTACACGACTTGAAGCAATTGTCAAACATCCAGGGTCCGTTTTTCTGGCATTCGCCTATCGATGCCCAAAACGGACACCCGGGGTCGCCACTAAAGCGATCCACGCAAGCTGTAAATTATAAAACAATAAATGCACTAAAAGTACTTGACACAAAATATGGATGGGGTTGGCCTTGTGGTAGCGGAAATATTGTTTCTTCTGATCTCGCGAGACCTATATAAATATAGGCGAGATCTTACCATTCTATGTATCCACATTAACAAACACCAAACACCAAGCACCAGCACAATATTGTAACAGTTTATGTATGTCATAATTCATTTGCATCCCGTAACCATTTAAATCAACTTCTTGTTAGATGAGTTGCTGACACCAAATCCCTCACCAAACAATACATAACATAAGTGTATACCTAACAAAGCAAAACCAAGCGATGACAAATTAAAAATACACACAGCAACCCAAAGGTAACCTTAAACATACCATATAAACCCATAACCAGTGAACACGTACAGGCATAAGTATAACACCGCACACTGTCAATTGGGGCCGACCCAATGAGGTGTTGAGTAATATAATCCGACGATGCACACAAGATGAGATCTGACCACGCAGCAAACCCATAACGTTTTCGCAACGTTTCTAAAACGGTTATACCATGATTACAACCACTAAAACCCTAAAAAACGGTATGTATTTGCTGGGCGACGCCTTCTACAATAATTCTCCTGTTGGTGTTCCACAGTTGGTATTATAATAGGGAGACATTTTCATTTGACTTGGTTTGAGTTTAAGGGCACTTTCGTCCTGTAACGATATATCGTGCCATTATCCATTGGGACTTCGTTGTTGCAAACCTCATAAGATAAATTAGGTTTAAACTAAGCAAGAAACCAAATCGACCGCCTGGACTACGAAGCCCCTCCCATCATCTAATAACCGTTAATACTTCTATTCAAAATACTACAGGGTGTGTTAAAGATTTTCTTCCTCATTCGATTTGGACGATCTGTACCAGCACGTATGGTCCCGTATATATATATATGAAGGACCCCGCCGATTATCCAAATCAATGAGGCTTAATCTGGGGGGTGACGTAAACGGTCACGTGGGTTGGTTGCCATGGTAACATGACAATTACCTGCGTCACCAATGACCTCCGTGATGGTAGGCATGGTAACGCTATAGCCTGTGGGTGTATCTGCCTCGCTAGGGGTGCCGGGGAGGCTGGGTTCGGCGAGGGAAGGCGGCAAGGTACAAGCCCGACACGATCGCCGACAGTTAATGAGCATCCATTGAGGATTGAGCGCGCACTCTCCACGCACTGCCCAGTCGTCACACTGGGGGGCGCTACCGTAGACGTTGGCGCAATCTTATGTTTTGGAATATAAAACAAAACGGCAGGAGAGGGTGTAAAACGAGATTAATATAACAATTGGATATTGAAAAAAAAAATGGTAACATCTCATGGGGATAGTGGTCTAATTAAGATTAATATTGTAGGCGATTTCCACGGGAGATATAAAGTACAACAGGTTAATGTTTACGTGTTTACGAAGTAGTTATGATAAAAACGTCACTTAACAAAATGGGGCTCAGATGAATGCGAAAGAATTGTTCCTTTTGAAATACTGCAGGCTAAGCATAAAAAGGACCAACATCCCCCCTTCACCCTCGGGTCGAAAGGCCCCATCGCTTACAATATAAATCACAAATCATCAATTGAATGACATGGAGACCCTTTCAGGCCTACCACCTTACGGATGCTGGTGTCCCTCGTCATGTAGGTTCTAGTCTTGTAACTATACCACTATACCACTACAAATAACAGGAAACTGCTTGAAAAATGACACCTGTCGAATCGTGTGTGTTATTTCACAATGGGAGAGCCACAGCGGTACCACGCAGCAGAACACCACACGCGTAGGATGACAGCAACACTAGTCAACTAAACCTTCGAGGACATGGAAAGCGATCGGGCGTGGGAGAGGGCAAGAGACGGCAAGACCAAGGTTCTGTATACCAGCACAGACATGAAGTCAAGGGAACATGGTGCAATAATAACATATCCCTACGGTAGTAGAAATTTTAACTTTAAAATACATCAAATGAAATGAAAATTATCCACATTACTTCGCGCGAGTTTGCCATTTAAATAATTCACGTTTCTACCGTATTATCAGCCAAGTCACCTGTGTCTACCAGTGTTTTTACCAGGTCCTATACGTTTGCCAATTATTGAAGATCTACGTTAGTCCCGTTTATGATGACGTCTATTTCTTTTATTGGATTGAAAATAGATGCGATAATTTTTAACTTTCGTTTTACACAAACATAAGGCTGCTTGCCGCCGATTGCATCCAAGGCATATTCTCTCCGTATCGATAGGATATTCACCGTTTTCCTTTCGCGGATTGGTAAGATGACAGGATCGAGAAGAAACCACCTTGCAAGAGTACACACACCTTTAGCCACCAGCAAATGCGCGGGAACAAATGGAACAAAACATTCAGCATATGGAGGCATGTGAAAACTGCTTACCTGGTTCTACCCCAGAACAGACACGACAGGACAGGCGGCAGTTGTCAGCCATCCAGATGGGGTTTCGCTCACATTCTCCCCCGGATGCCCAGAATAAGCATTCCCCTTCTTCTGCACTTGGGTCCAACTGCCACACATCCACACACGCTGAAAAACAAGAGTGTGTATCAGAAATATACTCCTGTTACATGTACATATATTCGTGCGGTAGAAGTCACCAGAGGGTTATTATGCAAGAGTGCGCCATAATGGAACTTCGGATGAGCTGAAGAGAAATGAACGGAATGTTGTTTTATGCCCTTGTTTGTAGATATGCGGGCTACCTTACCCCCTAAGGAGCCTAGGTGGCAAAAAGAATGAATGGCTTGGATGACATATTCCCTGAGATGATTACATCGACCGGACGGTGTTTCCAATCGAGCACCTACTGATCTGCAGCGCGCTGGCCACCTGAGAGCCTAACGGCACGTGGGTCGGTGGTTCGAGCCCGCTGTGGTTGTGTCTGTGTGGTCGCAGGGTAAAGATCCCACGTCCTTCTTGGCAAAGCGTAGGGGGTTACCCCAGAGACATGGCTCCGATTTTCACCCCCATTTCTCCCATGGACGCGATATAAACAGAATTGCTCGCTATGCACAGTCGAGCGTGCTAACCACTCGGCCACGGAGGCTCCCCGAAGAGTTAGGAGAGTTTCACTGAGACCTTAGGAACTCCTTGCCTACAGCTAACGTCATTGTTACGTCTGCTCTTTGTGTTACTATCACAGCCCAAGGCCCATCATGCAACCATTCCTATCATGCAACCATTCCTATCATGCAACCATTCCTATCATGCAACCATTCCTATCATGCAACCATTCCTATCATGCAACCATTCCTATCATGCAACCATTCCTATCATGCAACCATTCCTATCATGCAACAATTCCTATCATGCAACCATTCCTATCATGCAACCATTCCTATCATGCAACCATTCCTATCATGCAACCATTCCTATCATGCAACCATTCCTATCATGCAACCATTCCTATCATGCAATCATTCCTATCATGCAACCATTCCTATCACGCAACCATTCCTATCATGCAACCATTCCTATCATGCAACTATTCCTATCATGCAGCCGTTGTTAGCCCCTTTCTTTTTGGGAGACTTCAATACTATAATCTGCGCAGAACAGCAAACAACTCCGTATTCCTCAATCGCACACATTTCTTCTAAAATTGACGAATAAACGACAAAATAAATATTTAGTCACACGATACAAATCTTTCAGAAGGGGACAAGGCAAGGAGTATCTCACGGATAGCGCGTATAAAACCACTCAGCCGTCACCCAATGACTTACACGGCTGTTGTTATGAAAGTTGTCTTTCGAATGGACATACGTGTGTATTATAAATACGGCAATGGCAACTTTTCGATTCACTCCCTAAAAAGGTTAAAGACATTTATCCCAGGGGCGCTACAGAGGTGTGCCTATTGATCTACAGGTGTCGGGGGCTTGATACTGACATGGCAAGGCGTGAACCTTTACATTGGCATCTGTGGTGCTAGGAGAAGCCTTTTATCATGGCTGTGTTAAGCTCTTTTATGCCCACTACCAGGGAGAAATAAAATCTCAGAATGAACGACTGTTTACGTATCTGGTTAGCTGGAAAAAACATAAACTAGCAGACCCAGTGATGGCGGGTGAGGACAGAAGCAGACGCAGTGATGGTGGCTGAGGATAGAAGCAGACCCAGTGATGGTGGCTGAGGACAGAAGCAGACCCAGCGATGGTGGCTGAGGACACAAGCAGACCCAGTGATGGTGGCTGAGGACAGAAGCAGACCCAGTGATACTGGCTGAGGACAGAAGCAGACCCAGTGATGGTGGCTGAGGACAGAAGCAGACCCAATGATGGTGGCTGAGGACAGAACCAGACCCAGTGATGGTGGCTGAGGACAGAAGCAGACCTAGTGATGGTGGCTGAGGACAGAAGCAGACCCAGTGATGGTGGCTGAGGACAGAAGCAGACCCAGTGATGGTGGCTGAGGACAGAAGCAGACCCAGTGATGGTGGCTGAGGACAGAAGCAGACCCAGTGATGGTGGCTGAGGACAGAAGCAGACCCAGTGATGGTGGCTGAGGACAGAAGCAGACCCAGTTATGGTGACTGAGGACAGAAGCAGACCCAGTTATGGTGGCTGGGGACAGAAGCAGACCCAGTGATGGTGACTGAGGACAGAAGCAGACCCAGTGATGGTGGCTGAGGACAGAAGCAGACCCAACGATGGTGGCTGAGGACAGAAGCAGACCCAGTGATGGTGGCTGAGGACAGAAGCAGACCCAGTGATGGTGGCTGAGGACAGAAGCAGACCCAGTGATGGTGACTGAGGACAGAAGCAGACCCAGTGATGGTGGCTGAGGAGAGAAGCAGACCCAGTTATGGTGGCTGAGGACAGAAGCAGACCCAGTGATGGTGGCTGAGGAAAGAAGCAGACCCAGTGATGGTGGCTGAGGACAGAAGCAGACCCAGTGATGGTGGCTGAGGACAGAAGCAGACCCAGTGATGGTGGCTGAGGAGAGAAGCAGACCCAGTTATGGTGGCTGAGGACAGAAGCAGACCCAGTGATGGTGGCTGAGGACAGAAGCAGACCCAGTGATGGTGGCTGAGGACAGAAGCAGACCCAGTGATGGTGGCTGAGGACAGAAGCAGACCCAGTGATGGTGACTGGGGACAGAAGCAGACTCAGGGATGGCGGGCGAGGACAGAAGCAGACCCAGTGATGGTGGCTGAGAACAGAAGCAGACCCAGTGATGGTGGCTGAGGACAGAAGCAGACTCATGGATGGCGGGCGAGGACAGAAGCAGACCCAGTGATGGTGGCTGAGAACAGAAGCAGACCCAGTGATGTTGACCATATCGCAAGCCAACATCAATTGACCTTCGAGGTCCACAAGCCTTACATACACCCCGTCTTGTCCTCTCTGCTGTGCCCCCCCCCCCGCCCCCTTACCTTCCACATCCTCTCTGTCGTCCAAACCCAATCCCTTTTCCCTGCCTCCAAGCACCCAATGACATGTCAGTGCTTGGCATGTCGCCCGAGCAGCGACTGAGATCAAATATCAATGTCAAGAAAGGGGAGATTTGTTGTGTGCCCGCAGACAAACATGGCTGACTAGACACCAGCCACGTTTGGCTCTCACCCTTTCAGGTCACGCTTGCCAGGCTACAAAACCCACTCTGTTCCGTTCCGACATCGCCAGGAAGCATGCAGAGATTTTTGTTCAGTATTTATTGTTTCTGTCGTAGGCGGTTAAGGAAATGTTTTAATTGAAAGGGTCGTTCATCACACAAGCCGTCGACACGACAAGCTGAACGCTGTTCCGCATACATAATACCCCTTTGAGTTATGTTGATGCTACAATCTTATATTGCACGGGTGTGAAACTAAGGGATGTTAAGGTGTTCCTGGTAGAAAGGGATGCCTAATCATTTATTAAAGGATTATAAAAACAAATATACGCAAAAGCAAAATGCGCAAAGGACATTCCAATAGTTAAAAATTTTAGTTCAATTTCGTAATTAAGTAGTTGCTTGGCTCAGACTGGTATCAGATATGTTTGCGACTTTTCATCTGTTAGACCGGATTATTTGTGCAAAATAGTCAAACCTATTGTCAATTATTTAGCATTTTCGGCCTGTCTTTCGCCTCGTCATGCCACATATGGGTGGGGGGGGGGGGGCAAGGGGTATTTGCGTTCCTTTGGAATGAGCTTTTCATTTCATCGTGAACTGGAAATGAGGAAAATAATTCTTTGCGAACTGGGAAAGGTGCAATAGCCGACCCTCGTGATCAAAGATTTCCAATTATTGCGAACTGGGAATTTGGATATTAAATAACTGGGAATCAAGAAATCGCCAATTTATATCATCTATCCGTCATTATTGTATGCATAAAGTTCCACTAATTAGGAGACAACTAACTACAGGCACATGCATGTCAATAATAAACTAGATAGCCCTGGATATTTATTAGACGCCGGTCTGGGCCGGAAGTGCATGCCGGAGGTACATGTGACCACGTGATCAGCTGATGCCCCGCCCACCTGACCACGTGGTCAGCCGATGCCCCTCCCACTGCATTGCGGCGGGATAGCTTCAGCCGAGACAGTTCTACCGCATGTAAACAGCCCGCGTGTGCAAATCTATAGCTTTACAGTACACACCAGAGGGTCTTGGTGGGGGCGGTAAACAGGTAAACAGGCCTCCACTCTACAGGTCCTGATGGCCTGACCACACCATGGGGGCACACCCTGCCCGGTCAGGCTGTCCTTACAACGCTAAGTGAGCCACCTTTCTAAGCCACGGACAAACACAAACATATAGACACATCATTGTTTACCCCATCCCTGACGCGCGGTGTGGGCTGGATAGTGGGGTACATATTGACAATCCAGATCCATTGTCTATAGAAAAAACGGACGTATGAGAGAGCATGGATACACTGACAGTGGCGTTGCGATTCTTGGCATTAGGGGTGTGTAGAGTCGGGGGAGGGGGGGGGGGCAGACACACGTAAGCGAGGGCTTTGCGGAGAAGACAGTGGTGCCCTCCATTGCCCATCATTGCAGTATCTGTTAAAGGAGTAGCGAAACAGTACCAGGGTTGAATAGGTCGCCCGATTCGGCCCCTGTTCCTGATGGGCGCAGGTGGGGTATTGTATCTGTCTTGCAACAGACATGTGCTATTTGTTCGCATCATGAGAACCCCCCCCCCCCCCTCCCCAAATGAATTGGAGAGCGAATGAGTCCAATTCTGGTGGAAGTGGAAATATATACACTTAAAATGAATGAAATGTTTGTCTTTTAGGCCGCTTGAGCGCACTCGAAGGTTAAATTGGGTCATTAACCCTCCCGGGACAATGAAATAGGGTTAGATAAAGATTTCCCCAGATACATGTGCGACAATCATGCGTGGATTACATACATTCACATGCCCCCCCCCCCCCCCCACACCCGTCTCCGGTATCCTTGCACGTAGCTTTTCGAACACAGGGGGTGACGTCACAGGGGGTGACGCCAACCACAGAAACCTCAATGGCGGGCGGAGGGGTGGGGAGGCCAATGTGTCAAATATGTCATATAGAGAGATTCACTCTATATGACACATGGGTGTTGCCCCTCCCCCCTCCCCCGCCCCACCCACCCGCGATTGAGGCTTTTGTCCGCTAACACTGGTTCAGACGGAGATGGCCAGAGGGATTTGCGGGGGCTTGGGGGAGACTACATACATGTGTAAGAAAGAGAAGAGGTGGAGAATGTTTGAATGCCAAAACTGGAAAGACATTCTTTGTAGAAGCATATTCGCTAACGGCATATTTGACGAGTTTTACATAACAATGATTCTCCAGAGAGTTATGTCAAAGGACCACTTCAAGCACAACCGGGAGACCGCGTTTCGCCCGCACGTCGCCATGGTTACCCCGCCCGGGCACCCCGACCTGATTAGTCCCAGTCTGGACACCTGTGGTTTATGTAACGGATCACTCATATATATCGAGTCTGATGTAACACAAATACATGGAGGGTGAGTCCTTATGTAATGAGTCACAAATACATGGAGGGTGAGTCCTTATGTAATGAGTCACAAATACATGGAGGGTGAGTCCTTATGTAATGGGTCACAACTACATGGAGGGTGAGTCCTTATGTAATGGGTCACAAATACATGGAGGGTGAGTCCTTATGTAATGAGGCACAAATACATGGAGGGTGAGTCCTTATGTAATGGGTCACAAATACATGGAGGGTGAGTCCTTATGTAATGAGTCACAAATACATGGAGGGTGAGTCCTTATGTAATGGGTCACAAATACATGGAGGGTGAGTCCTTATGTAATGGGTCACAACTACATGGAGGGTGAGTCCTTATGTAATGGGTCACAACTACATGGAGGGTGAGTCCTTATGTAATGGGTCACAATTACATGGAAGTGAGTCATTATGTAATGAGTCACAAATACATGGAGCAAAATTAAATGCAGCTTCTGAACCGGAACCAGAACCACGGCACAAAACGAAACCGAAGCCGAAACCAAAACCGAAATCGACTTCTAAGAGAATACATTTGATGGGTGAACACTTACGAGGTGCAGTGGATAATTCCTCTCCCTGGGTAGTTTGAGGTGTATTTTCACCCTCACCCTCTACTTCCGTAATCCTGCCCGTCGTAGTCACCCCAACCGGGGATAAACTAGTTGCCATAGAGACAGATTCAGAGGTCGTGACCCCTCCAGGCAGACTGGTGGACGCGTTAGCCATGACAGCAGTAGTGACGTCACCGGACACTGCTGGCGGCGTTGCTTTTGATGTATCATGTGATGAGATTCCATCTTGTCCAACAGTTGTAGAAGACAATTTTCCGGTCGACAACAGGTCTGGAATACTGGTATCGATGGACGGGGGTCCTGTGGTCACAACGGACGGTGATCCCGTTGTCACGGCAACGGACGGGGTTCCCGTAGTCACGACAACGAAAGGGGGTCCCGTTGTCACGGCAACGGACGGAGGTCCCGTAGTCACGGCAACGGACGGCGGTCCCGTAGTCACGACAACCGAAGGGGGTCCCGTAGTCACGGCAACGGACGGAACTCCCGTTGTCACGGCAACGGATGGGACTCCCGTTGTCACGGCAACGGACGGGACTCCCGTGGTAACGACAACCTCTGTGGGTCCCGCACTGCTACTCCCCGCCGATGGAGGTCCGACCGTGACGCCGCTAGTCGCGCCGGTTGCCATGGAGACCCCGGGTAGGGTGGGCCCCACGGTGGCCGCCTCCAGGGTGGAGGGGATGGGGAGGCCACACAGGGCGCAGGAGAGCTGACAGTTGCGGTGCATCCAGTCTGTACTGTTACGACACTCGTCGGCGGCGGCCCAGAAGTCGCAGTCACTGTCCACGGTGTGTCTGTTGAAGCACTCTGCAACCAACACATGAGGGGGGGGGGGGGGGAGGGGTCATTACCATTGCCACAGAGGATCATTCCAGTGCATAAGTCACTCTACAAGATCTAAATTTACCTGCTGTCCTTTCGTTAGAACAAAACATAAGGAAACCTATTAAAATCAAGTGATATATATCCTGTTCATTGTCACTTCATCCCTTATGACACTGATGAATTCGTTTCACTTAACCCTATTATTAATCCTATTATTATTAACCCTATTATTATTACTCACCAATATGCAGTGATATTTACTATCGCAGACGACTAGAACAGGACCCTATCCTCAGTACAAATGCAGTACTTAACGTGCTGTTTAATTAGAAGTTAATTACGATTAATTAATTAAGTCATTTATGCTTAATATGTTGGCAAAAACGGGACCTATTTCACACCACACATGCTATTAATGCACCACTCCACCCCTCATCCCTCTACTCGCCTACACATATTCGTATATCTTCGCTCGCCCAGCATCTCTGACAACAGATACTGTTTGTCTTATTATTCCGTGCATGTGACGGATGTCAACCAACTTATGATGTGGTAGTTAGACTGACCCGGTGTGGGACAGGCCTCACAAGCCAGCCTGCAGGACTGGACCATGAAGGCAGGGTTGTCTATGCACTCCCCAGCAGCGGCCCAGTCGCCACACTGGGCTTCGTCCTCCCACGAATTGTGGCATTCTGTAAACATAAAGAGACGTATTTTGTCATCAGCGAACGCCAAACCAAGTGTCCACAGTTTGAAACAAAACATGCTGTCTCAGCATTATCAAATACAGCCTGTAAATGAAACATGGTAACCATACAGGGGCGGATCTAGAAAATCTGGATAGGGGGGCGGGGGGGCCGGTTTCGGTTTTCATATGTCAAATGGTAAGAATTTCGGCCCTAAAAGGGGGGACCGGGGCCGGGTGCTTCCCGCCCTCCCCCCCCCCCCCCCTGGATCCGCCCTTGCCACAAGTTGAGTTTGGGTAGGACGTTATAACCTCTGCGTATCATATCTCGATGATGGGAAGAGTAAAGGTAGAGAGGAGCCATGTGTCCGGGAGTAACCCCACTACTCTTTGCGAAGGAAGACGTGGGACCCTGCACATACATAGACATTTGCACAGGTGCGATTCGCGCCACGCACAGGTCGCTTGGGTGGGCCTAGCAGAGCACGCTACCTACTGGGCCACGGGGTGACAACACACAATAACAAACCCCGTAAAGCTGTTACATAATGTCGTAATATTTACGACATGATGTGCTGCAGGAAAGATCTTAAACAAACAAAAATCAGTCAGATGATAATGACAAGGTTGACGGAATTTAAGGCGAACTATTTACTGTTATTTTATTAATTATCACACGGGTGTTTATCGGATGCAAGCATGACAATGTACCACGTGGTATCAGTCCATTTGAAACGGCCGTCTAACTAACGAAATACCAACTCTCGGCCAGTCACAGATAGAAATCACTTGAAATAAAGGGTTTAAAAATGCACATTGTTAACGTGTCAGCGAGCCATAGGTATCCCGTTATAAATACGAACATAAAATATGGCATGCCTGGGATGCCTGGCAATAAACCCTAGGTTAACGGTTGTGAAATGTCCTATTTTTATGACACATTAGATGGAAAACAAATTCAAAACTCACATTATATTTACATAACTGTACAGTGCGCGCCTGAAATAAATTTCTTAGGCAGCACGTGATTTGGGCAATTGACCTAAAAGTGTGACCTGAATGACAGTTTCACCCGAGGTTGCCCCACATTCAACCTTTAACCCCGCCCCTCGGCTGCGTACTCCGCCTGGCCTCACCCCTCCTAACCCCTGCCACCCCAAGCCCGCCCCATAGACTATACCCCCTGCCCGCTAGGGCCCGGGCGCCACGCGGTCACGGTACCATGACGACGGTGAAAAATGACACAAAGTATCAATGGGGGGAGGCAAGCGACCCATCAAGCCGTGGTTACGGTCTCCGAGGGCACGAGTTACAGTCTCGGGGGCACAGGTTACAATCTCAGGGCGTACACACTATAGGGCTACTCGCAGTCACGGTTGGGCTAAAGGTGGCTGTAAATTGCACACCGCTCGGCGAGGCATCCATCCTGACTATACCCCCTACCAGGGACCCACGTTCGCTCATTGTTACACCCCACCCCCCTCCCTCCCTACCCCCAGCCGCCACCCTCCTTCCCTTTAACTCGCACCCTCCATATATATATATATACATATATAGCATAAATAATTGTCTTCAGCTATTTGAGGAGAGGAAGGCAGGCTGGCTGTTATATCTATATATACCTCTCGCAGTTGCGTCGGTGCATTTCGGTCTATTGTTGAGTCCGTGTCTATGGAGGGGGTAGGTTACGGGGGAGGGGCGGGGGGGAGGGGGGGGTACTTAACACTGTATCACCCGATCTGGCGGGGGGGGGGGTACTTGGGAGCATGTCACTCAATCTCGGTTGGTGCAAGATGTTAAATTCCCGCGGCTATGACGCCAGTGTTACTTACAGTAAGAGATCGGTATTTAGTACACTATTGTAACAGACAAACGCGCACGGGGCAAAATCTGCCAAAAACATTAGAACTGAAATGTATAGCACTAATCATGATGACAGATAGGTCCATCCACAAGTAGGTCTACTCTTTAAGGACGGTGCCCGAATCTTTATAGGCAAAACGTTTTTTACTTTGCAGCTCCTGTTATGTTTTCGGTCTTGCAACTATTTAAGATGTACGCTGACGTATAAGGAACGCGCAGATACCTCCAGGGAACGACATGTTGTGTACAGGCATTGAATTAACGTTGACAGACCCCTGGTCGTTATTTTTTACCGTCAACAAATGTCTTGAAAATGATTGATTTAGAAATGAAGATTTTAAGTCCACATTTTATTTTTATTTTATTTTTTTTGCTTGGGCCTAGGTAAGATTCTCCTGGCTGATGACACACTAAAACATACTGTTCGAGAGGTAACCTCTGACGTACCAGCATAGACGCTATGCACATGCGCTTTGCTTATTCGCGGTTACTTTGATAATCATGTTATCTTGCTATTAAATGTACGTATTTATTGTGTGCGTCGTCAGGCGCATTATACCATGGTATGCCTTTAACATCCAAAGGTGGGGCGTTACCATGCGCATGCGCCAATATCATTATGGACATACTGTATATTAAAACGATAAGCTGATGAGACTTTCACACTGATGATATCACCAGTTTCATATATTACATACAATGGGTGGCTTATATATACTGTACATTACTTTTATTTGACATATAATGCTTCATTAGTACTAATATAAGCTGATTATTAGACATGCACAAATATTTTGCGATAAAAACGCGGTGTATTGCATAGGCCTGTATGCATGTTATATTTATGTTACATTATTATAATTACGGATATAATTCATTTACCTGCGACCGTAATTTGCTTGAAGAGGACATCCTCGCTGCCCACAATGCCACAGCCAATGAATCCAGGATCTTCAAGACCAATATCTGAAACCAACCACAGCCACATCAACAGCGTGTTGAAGGGGGGGGGGATGCGAGGGGGGGAGGCGAGGGGGTGGGGGGGGGCAGAGAGGTCGTATTGGCCATTTGTGCACAACCATACCCACTGCCGGCAAGCGGCAATTCTAGTAGTGGGGGACATAACCGATGTTATAAAGTTAACATTTATTCAAACATTATATATAATTCTCCAGTTACCATGAGGATGGCACGTGCTTGAGGCGTTTTCAAGCGTGCAATAATATTGCAATAGTCTTACTGCATGCAACACATTACACCCTTGATAAATAAGTAGATTGCCAAAAACTTCAATATTATTATAGGAATTTACATCCTCGGCAAATTGTATGGACACTTCAGTGTGTGTATGTGGATGGGGTGGAGAGGGAGGGTGGGCGAGGACTCCTTAACCAGAATAAGGTGCTCTAATTCATATTAATGCCACGTCTGATATTCACGTGGGTGGTCCAGGGCAAAATCGAATTCCTAGTTCGAATTTGGCCAATACAGGATTTTCCAAAATGTTTCCACCTGAACAGTGAATGGGAACTATCGTTTTCGACATTGACAAACTATCTTTGGAACCGATTTCCAATAGTCTCTCTAACGATCTTAAAAGGGTGATTCGTGCGACACGCCCCGCCCCCCCCCCCCACTCTCATCCCCAATTTAATGAAAAGGACGGGCGAGGGGGCTGTGTGCAGCTCTTAATAAATAATAACAATTCAAAGTGCCCATGACCGGATGTCCGGAACAGGACATACAGGACTCCATGATGCTCACCTTGGATGATGAGCCGGAAGATCCCGACGCCCGTGCTTTGATCCACTTCCGCCTGGATGGCGTACCGCTCCCGGTACCCCTCCGCCACGGTCGTGCCCCACCCCACCTCCGTCGCCAGGGACGAGGAGGGTTCCATCCGGATCCACCGGATGCTGAAATCCGGATCCCGAGTGGCCTCGTACACAGTGCAGTTGACCATGCCATCCAGACCGATGACGAAGGGATCCGGCTCCAGTTGGATGGATATGCGGATCGGGGTCGGGATCGACGTGGCGGTCGGCGCCTGAGTCTCTAAAAGTACAAAAAATTAAATGAAATATTTCGTTAGTTTTTTTAGTGTTTTAGTTTCGTAGTTTTTTCTACTTTCGTAGTTTCTTTGTTTCGTGGTTTCTTCTACTTTCGTAGTTTCTTAGTTTCGTAGCTTTTTAGTTTCGTAGTTTTTCTACTTTCGTAGTTTCTTAGTTTCGTGGTTTTTTGCTACTTTCGTAGTTTCTTAGTTTCATAGTTTTTTAGTTGCGTAGTTTTTTAGTCCTTTTTTTTGTTTTAGACCGCTTTTGTGCACACAGGGACTGACAGACCAAGGAACTTCCTGGAACGATGATTGACGAATGAATGAAATACGCACCTGATTAGGTGTCCGGGCGCGGATTCGAACCAAGGACGGGTTTAATGTGTGTAATAACCACTACCGGACGTACAGGAAACTGTCACATTGTTCAAAGACCAACCATCACAATGCTTTCTGCATTTAGGCGGAGGGAACATTTGCCGACATCGACATTCTATGTTGTTGCACATAAAGCTAAAACCAGTGATGGATCAGTCTGATTGACACCATATCGTGATTGCTAGTAAAGTCCCCATGGTTTTATGCATGATGTCAATGATAAAGAAAGGCTATATTTTATGTCCTCAACAGCAATGAAGTGTCCATGGAAGCGAATAAGGTATCAAGTACTAGCAGACAAATTGTAATGGTGAATTTAATCACCGGTCCTACTTATAAGATACTTATCTTTGCCCCATTATCTTGAAACAATGCTGCAAAACCGGTGTGTAATGAGTATCATTTTAGCAAAAAGGGTAAATGAGCGGTTAATGATGATGGGGGATGTCAACGCATGAAACTGGTCTCCTCTTTGCAATGGGAAGGAATTGACCGAGTCAGTTATTGTGACGATTTGTGAAGTCTTTGGAAGTGACCTCTTAATTTACTACCGTTCAGGGCATATATGACCGTTGACTCACAGTGGTCACTGTGGTGAGTCGGTGCCAATGGTAAGGGTAGCATGAGGTATTCGGTTTGGGTTTGCGTAGGTGTGGGTTGGGTTAGGGGTGTGTGGGTGGGGGCACGCACGTGGGGTATTTCATCAGGCCTCATGGGTCCATGAAGAGCCAGCCATGGCGGAATGCACTGCGATACATCACTGCGGAATGCCACGAACCCACCCGGTGGAACCAAAGTGACTGATCCTACTATACGCGGAATTATGCCAGACACTCGCGTCTGTTATAAAATAAGGTGGGTGGGCTGCTCCCATAGAAATCATTTCTTTCCGCGCCTCGACGCATGGAAAAGGCAAACAAATAAGGCGATCAACTTTTGATCTCAATCTCACACATGGCCTTCACCTTCGACGAGCAAGACGTCGATATATGCACAATACCAGAGCGCGAGTGTGTGGCAGGGGTACAGGCACCCAGAAGGGTTACTTTCATGAGCACTGCCCCCCCCCCCCCTCCCTGCCTTCCTTATTAGTCTCTACATAGTGTGACAGTCGCTTGACGGACACAATACGTTACACCCCCGGTTACGGGCCACGGCTGAGGGCATTAGGTGTACTTACCAGTCACTGGCTTTCAACTAGACCGCACGGTCATAAATCCGGTATGTGACTTTATGGACAGACTACTACTGGCAAAGCAAAGGCCTTCTGTAAGTCTACAAAAAAGCGTCCCAAGCGGGTCAGGCGTATAATGGGCTGGTTGGTAGCATAGACGTAATCATAAAAACTTCAGGAAGAGATGGTTTTTCGCGAATAAAAAAGGGAGCTTTCTTTTAGAAATGCTGGGTTTGTAAACGGCAAGGTCATTGCAGACAAACCTGTAACATGTAAGTACAATTTTTGCTCAGTAGAAGCTACCCAATATGGCCAGGTCCACCCCCCCCCCCCCACCCCACCCTCCTTGCCCTTCCTAACCTCAGTACTAAAACCTCGCAAATGTAGGTCAACTGATGCAAACCATTTTAAGTTATGTAACAAATGTGCATAATCAAGGTATGTTTATAATAAAGGCAATTGAGACACGATTGGCAGGTCAAGGCCATCGGTCCATCATATACATGAGGATCAGACTCCTCCTTCCGAGCATGTATATCATATAATCCACTCTTAATCGGCGACCAGATTTCTAATAGAAGAGAGTGAAGTGTGTGCGAAAGGGGGGCAGAAGAGGGTGGGTGGGGAATATAAATAACAAGATATTTTTTTATATACTTGATGAATGATATTTAGCCTGGCATTCCGCTTAAAATGCTTTAATCAAGTTTACGTTTCAGACGCACAAGACCTTTATCAGTCGGGACTGGGCCGCGTTAAATTTGTTAAGATACTCCATAATCCGCTTTGCTGCAGTATGATACTTAAGAGAAGAACCCATATATATGAATGGACAGAGCGAGCAGTGAAGACCGGTCAGACGGAGCCAACATGACGACAAACACACGGCAGCTTGTTCAGAAGTTGGGGTCTAAAAGGGGGGTGGGTTGTCGATTTTTCAAAATTCTCAGTGTCGAATGTCGATTTTTCACGACATTCCGTGCCGCTTTTTGGCTAAGCTCAGTGTCGTTTTTTCACAAATATGTGTCGATGTCGCTTTTTCAGATCATCAGTGTCGGAACTTGAAAAGTGTCGAAAGGGTCAATTTCGATTTTTCAAATATGCCTGTGTCGCGTGTCGCCATTTAACACTTCCAGACCCCTATAAGTCCTTAGAGCGCGCCCTTACCGGGTAACAACGAGGATTGGCCCTACGCTCTCAAACCCCCATTACTTTACCGTAATGTCATGTTCCTTAGACGTATTTCCGCCCGTTCCCGTCCCCATGGCGGGCCATGTTGTGTAGCGGTGTCTATGTGAACAATGCAAACACCTGTCGACTTCCACCACTCCACCCACATCTCCCCAATATAGCTCAGACAATGTACGTCACTAAGTCAATAGTGGTGTCAGAACTGGGACACATAGCTGTGCGTCACAGCTCACATCGAGTGTCTTCATCAATATAGTGGCTACTATCTGTAACGCTCAGGTGTCGGGGGCTTTTCTATTTTATGAATTTTTAGAACATTTTGATTTTTTTTTTTAAATTTAAGTTTAGGTTGCATTCCACACCCTGTCAGAGTGTGTAGATTATGTGGGTTATATCCCGTCGTGAGTTATATTACTCGAATTCTATAGGAACCGTGGCGGTTGTTAAGGCAAGGATAGTGGTTAGAGTGCGAGAGAGGGCAGAATGTGGGCAGAAATGCAGCCTGCACAGACTTATCCGTGGTTGAGCTCCGACACAGGGCTGCCCATGATTGTCAATATTAACAGAACATGATATCATTAATGAATAGCCCCCAGTACCGGGGGGGGGGGGGGGGCGAGCCAGCGAGGGCATGGTGTACGTAAAGTTTACTTAGTCACGCAAGTAGAGAAGTTATATCTTCTAAAAAAAAAGAGTAAACAACAATTTGGACTTACCGGAAATAGACGTAGAGGCCTTATCCGTCGAAACGTTCTCCGCGACATCGGCCTGAGTGGTCTGAGCAGCCTCAGTGGTCTGAGCAGCACCGGCCTGAGTAGTCTGAGCAGCACCGGCTTGAGTGGTCTGAGCAGCACCGCCCAGAGTGGTCTGAACAGCACCGGCCTGAGTGGTCTGAGCAGCCTCACTGGTCTGAGCAGCACCGGCCTGAGTGGTCTGAGCAGCACCGGCCTGAGTGGTCTGAACAGCACCGGCCTGAGTGGTCTGAGCAGCACCGGCCTGAGTGGTCTGAGCAGCACCGCCCTGAGTGGTCTGAGCAGCACCGCCCTGAGTGGTCTGAGCAGCACCGGCCTGAGTGGTCTGAGCAGCAACGGCCTCACTGGTCTGAGCAGCCTCACTGGTCTGAGCAGCACCGGCCAGAGTGGTCTGAGCAGCACCGCCCTGAGTGGTCTGAGCAGCAACGGCCTGAGTGGTCTGAGCAGCAACGGCCTCACTGGTCTGAGCAGCCTCACTGGTCTGAGCAGCACCGGCCTGAGTGGTCTGAGCAGCCTCACTGGTCTGAGCAGCACCGGCCTGTGTGGTCTGAGCAGCACCGGCCTGAGTGGTCTGAGCAGCACCGGCTTGAGTGGTCTGAGCAGCACCTGCCTGAGTGGTCTGAGCAGCACCGGCTTGAGTGGTCTGAGCAGCCTCACTGGTCTGAGCAGCACCGGCCTGTGTGGTCTGAGCAGCACCGGCCTGAGTGGTCTGAGCAGCACCGGCCTGAGTGGTCTGAGCAGCACCGCCCTGAGTGGTCTGAGCAGCAACGGCCTGAGTGGTCTGAGCAGCAACGGCCTCACTGGTCTGAGCAGCCTCACTGGTCTGAGCAGCACCGGCCTGAGTGGTCTGAGCAGCCTCACTGGTCTGAGCAGCACCGGCCTGTGTGGTCTGAGCAGCACCGGCCTGAGTGGTCTGAGCAGCACCGGCTTGAGTGGTCTGAGCAGCACCTGCCTGAGTGGTCTGAGCAGCACCGGCTTGAGTGGTCTGAGCAGCCTCACTGGTCTGAGCAGCACCGGCCTGTGTGGTCTGAGCAGCACCGGCCTGAGTGGTCTGAGCAGCCTGAGTGGTCTGAGCAGCACCGGCCTGAGTGGTCTGAGCAGCACGGGCCTGAGTGGTCTGAGCAGCTTCACTGGTCTGAGCAGCACCGGCCTGAGTGGTCTGAGCAGCTTCACTGGTCTGAGCAGCACCGGCCTGAGTGGTCTGAGCAGCACCGGCCTCATTGGTCTGAGCAGCCTGAGTGGTCTGAGCAGCACCGCCCTGAGTGGTCTGAGCAGCACCAGCCTCACTGGTCTGAACAGCCTGGGTGGTCTGAGCAGCACCGGCCTGTGTGGTCTGAGCAGCCTGAGTGGTCTGAGCAGCACCGCCCTGAGTGGTCTGAGCAGCACCGCCCTGAGTGGTCTGAGCAGCACCGGCCTGAGTGGTCTGAGCAGCACCGGCCTGAGTGGTCTGAGCAGCCTCAGTGGTCGGAGCAGCACCGCCCTGAGTGGTCTGAGCAGCACCGGCCACACTGGTCTGAGCAGCACCGGCCAGAGTGGTCTGAGCAGCACCGGCCTGAGTGGTCTGAGCAGCACCGGCCTGAGTGGTCTGAGCCGCACCGGCCTGTGTGGTCTGAGCAGCACCGGCCTGAGTCGTCTGAGCAGCACCGGCCAGAGTGGTCTGAGCAGCCTGAGTGGTCTGAACAGCACCGCCCTGAGTGGTCTGAGCAGGACCGGCCACACTGGTCTGAGCAGCACCGGCTTGAGTGGTCTGAGCAGCCTCAGTGGTCTGAGCAGCACCGGCCAGAGTGGTCTGAGCAGCACCGGCTTGAGTGGTCTGAGCAGCACCGGCCAGAGTGGTCTGCGCAGCACCGGCCTGAGTGGTCTGAGCAGCCTCACTAGTCTGAGCAGCACCGGCCAGAGTGGTCTGAGCAGCACCGGCCTGAGTGGTCTGAGCAGCACCGGCCTGAGTGGTCTGAGCAGCACCTGCCTGAGTGGTCTGAGCAGCACCGCCCTGAGTGGTCTGAGCAGCACCTGCCTGAGTGGTCTGAGCAGCACCGCCCTGAGTGGTCTGAGCAGCACCGGCCACACTGGTCTGAGCAGCACCGGCCAGAGTGGTCTGAGCAGCACCGGCCTGAGTGGTCTGAGCAGCACCGGCCTGAGTGGTCTGAGCCGCACCGGCCTGTGTGGTCTGAGCAGCACCGGCCTGAGTCGTCTGAGCAGCACCGGCCAGAGTGGTCTGAGCAGCCTGAGTGGTCTGAACAGCACCGCCCTGAGTGGTCTGAGCAGGACCGGCCACACTGGTCTGAGCAGCACCGGCTTGAGTGGTCTGAGCAGCCTCAGTGGTCTGAGCAGCACCGGCCAGAGTGGTCTGCGCAGCACCGGCCTGAGTGGTCTGAGCAGCCTCACTAGTCTGAGCAGCACCGGCCTGAGTGGTCTGAGCAGCACCGGCCTGAGTGGTCTGAGCAGCACCGGCTTGAGTGGTCTGAGCAGCACCGGCCAGAGTGGTCTGCGCAGCACCGGCCTGAGTGGTCTGAGCAGCCTCACTAGTCTGAGCAGCACCGGCCAGAGTGGTCTGAGCAGCACCGGCCTGTGTGGTCTGAGCAGCACCGGCCTGAGTGGTCTGAGCAGCACCTGCCTGAGTGGTCTGAGCAGCACCGCCCTGAGTGGTCTGAGCAGCTACAGCCTGAGTGGTCTGAGCAGCCTGAGTGGTTTGAACAGCACTAGATATATTATTCCCTGTCGTATCTTGCACCGTACTCAGGGCTGCATTAACCAGGCTATCTGTTCCATTGGCGGCCACGGCGCCTGATGTAATCCCTTGTGTCTGGCCCACCCCGCCTTCTCCCACCAGTTGGTCACCTGGATCCGACACCCCAAGCTGGGGCGGAGCCCGTGGGGTGCTTAGCGGCGTCGTCTCACCTCCAACCCCACATGCCACTGTCACCAACACCACCATCTGCAGCAGAAAGCGGCTCCATGTCCTCTTACCCACAGCCATGGTATAACAGATTCCTAAGACAGTCTTCCTTGATGTAGCGAGCGTCGCTGAGCTGCGACCCTCCAACTAAGCTAACACCGGCATTGAAGTCACCACGGACGATGACGCTCCATCAATCCGTCGTAATAATCCCGAGTGACTTCAACGCGTTTTCATGTAATCCGCCTGTGCTGAGTGTTGCCCAAGCTCTCGATCTCAATGCCTCTGTGGACGCCTAGAGGCACATAGTGCCCAACACAGGCCGTTATTCCTTCAGTAATTATCCGCTTTATACACTGTTTGATGACGCTGAAAACTCGTTCTGCCCAGGAAGGTCATTCCAGGTTATATTGACACCACGTTGCATTCTTCAGTTTCCACTAGAAGTAGGTAGCATTGCCGCTGTTGTGGGAGGACGCCCTTCGCGGCATGGGGGGGGGAGGGGTTGTCATCCAGGAGGTCTTACACAACACCTGACGTCAAACAACAGGCAAACAGTGACATGTACATTCACATGGAGCGCTACAAGTTTCTAACCTCGCGTTGCGTGTTTGACTGTCAATCAATTAGACTGGGTCGATGTGCATGCACGCTGAACCGGGACGCGGGCGGCGGGTGGGGGTGGATGGGCAGCGAGGGGGCGGGGGCGGGGGCTGGTAGGTTTGGGAGGGTCAAGATTTACCATCTGTTCACCGACAACCTGGACAGACTACCCCTCACCCTCCCGATTCACTCACGGTTCAATGCAGTCAGGTCGATTTCTGTCACACGCAAAATGGCGTGAATGAAATGTCGCCGGCTCGATCGATCGATGATTGCCTTGGCGTTAGATATCCCAATCTGTTACCTTCGGGGCCCACCTGTGATGCCGCAGCCCCTGTCACCACAAACCAGGAGGAGGGGTAGCTAGCTGGCTGGCTGGCCGACCGACTATGGTCTCAGTTGTATGGCGGAGAGGCCGTCGAAACGCTTCGGACCACGCCTGTCTATCAGCTATGTGTTGGCTATGGACACAGTCCAAGCGTGTCACATCCGGGCGACTGGGTTCAGATCCAGATTGGCGGATGGCTGACCGGCTGGTTCCCGAGCTGACTGGGTTAAGATCCAGCTTGGCGGATGGTTGACCGGCTGGTTCCTAAGCTGACTAGCTGGATCCAGCCCTGGCTGGCTGGTGTGGCTGGATGGATGGATGGACACCCTGCCCGGCTGTCACGGAAAGAGGGGAGGGGTGGGCGGACAAACGACTGGCGACCGACCCACCGTCAGACAGACAGACAGACCCGTGCGTCCTCGATCAGGCAACGGTTGGCACTCCCACTACCTCAAGAATTCCTGCCACGGCTGGCGGGGGAGGACATGGCGGTGGAAGGGGGGGGGGCGGTCCTGGGACTGACGAGTCAGTAGGCTCATGCAGACCCGTCACAGAAGCCGCTGGGTGGAGGTACCGCTGAGAATTGTATTCAATGTCGGGGTCTAGTGGGGGTAAGTGGTCCCCTAATATGAAAAGGGGAGCATGGGTTGGCTGGATGGGGGTGTGTTCCTTGAACAGGCGGTGGGGGCTTCGATGGGGAGGGAAGGGGAGGGTCAGGGGGGTGAGGTAGCGCATCAGGCGGTGGGGAGATTGGAGGGGAGAGAGGGGGAGGGTGAGGGGGGTGAGGTAGCGCGTCGCCGACCACCCGTGAAAGGCGCGAACTGCATGACGGGACACATACATGTGGTGCAGGGCGAGGGTGGTGCATGACGGGACATATATAGGTAGCCAGCCAGCCAGCCCACGCCGGCAGGACAGGAGCCAGCCATTGAGACAGAGAGAGACAGAGAGAGGGACACAGAGAGATACATAGACATAGACAGAGAGAGGCGAAGAGACACGGCGACGGAGAGAAAGTCGAAACAGGACAGAAAGAGAGACAGATCAAGACTCTAAACATATGTGTAAGATCAGCATGGATGAGACAAATAAAGTGGAGAGAGAGGGGAGGGGGGAGGGCGAGACGTGAGGAAGGATAACACATATTACAATGACGACGGAGAAAGCAAGACAGGCGGAGAGAAGAGGAAAGGAACGATAGGCTGAGATTGACCTTACATAACTAATCCAGAGAGAGCGAGACGGACAAATAATGAGAAGAGAGATGCAGACGTAAAATACGAGACCGACAAAAAATTACACAAGGCATGAGGGAACAGAGAAGGAGATGCAGAAAAGACTGAAGGGATGAGACGGAGAGATGTATTGTAGATATGAGGCAAGAAAGAGTAGACACTGAAAAGACGAGGGAGATGGAGACATGCAGAGAAAGTGATGAAACGAGTGAGGAGACGCATAGAAAAGAAATGAGACGGGACGGAGACATGTTTCAAAGACGACACGAGAGAAAGGCAAACAGAAGAAAGGCGAGAGAGCGGGGTGTGTGTGGGGGTGGTGGGGGGGAGGGCGGTGGGCAGACACGCGGTCCCATCGTCGACCGAATGGAGGGAGACAGAAATTGTCTATTGGACGAGGTGGGCTGCTGCAGACAGATAGGCTCTATCTAGGGGTCGTCACCCAGAAGCTGAGGCTGGCTGACATTAGCTCGTGACGACGGAGAGAACAAGTCACCCCCGTCGACATGCCTGGTGAACACTCGAGTGATGGGGAGTGGGGGGGGGGCTGCGATACACGCTTACACCAGCCCCCTCACCCCCCCCCCTCGCAGGCCCCCTATCTCTGACTCCCACTGCCGCAGAGCATACCACCCCTGACCACAATCCCCACACCCCACCATGCACGACGGCCGCCCGCCACCGTCACGGATCGCTGACGATTTACTATTTAAAGCTGCTTGTACAGCAAACGACCACATTTATAAGGACGTTTTACGTAGTTTTTTTCTAGTGGAAACTTGTTTGGCATATGTAATCTGAATCTTGTTAGCGTAAATTTCAAGAAGACAGACGTTTTCATATCTATCTTTGCAGTGATCGGATTTTGATGACGTAGTACACAAGTAGGTCACCCTTTACCCACTGTCTGAAACAATAGGTCAAGATATAGTAATCGTAATACACCGTATATTTGTATTGATGGATTTCGGACCTAAATGCATCATTTATATATATATATTTTCCTTATGTAACAATTTTGAACATTAATTGCTGTATGAGCAGCTTTAAATGTCTCTTATCAGGCCATGATCTGTTAACAATGGAGAAAGGGAGGGGGTAACTGGGGTAAGAGACTCACTTAATGGTGGGGGAACATCCGTGGAAGAGAGAACAAACCGTGCCGACCTCCTGGGGAGAGGGGCGGGGCCCGGGGGGGGGGGAGAGGCCGGGCCCGGGGGGAGGGGAGCGGGACCAGAGGGGAGAGGGGCGGGGCCCGGGGGGAGGGTAGAGGGACCGGGCCCGGGGGGAGGGTAGAGGGACGGGGCCCGGGGGGGGGGGGAGAAGCCGGGCCCGGGGGGAGGGGAGCGGGACCCGAGGGGAGAGGGGCGGGGCCCGGGGGGAGGGTAGAGGGACCGGGCCCGGGGGGAGGGTAGAGGGACGGGGCCCGGGGACTGGGGGTGGGGGCGGGCGGCTGGACGAAGCGTAAGACAAGCGACAAATCATGAAGCAAGGTGGGGGAGTAGGTGGCATAGGATAGAGATGGGGTCAGATGAAGTTGCAGTCTGAGATCAGGTGTTTTAGATAAAGTCCCCCTTTTCCGGGTGACCAATTTAACAGGCGTATTTTACCACTTTAAAGTCAATTTAAATGTACACACAACGGATAATTGTGAACTGTATTGCGCCACTGAAACTAGGAATTAATAATGGTATTTATACAGAAAGACACTGAGATGAAAAAAGAAAGATGCACTACTTTACACCGATATATGGGGCCGGCCCGGTGGTTCAGTGGGCTAGAGCGCTCGTATTGAGTGCTCTGATCACCTGAGAGCCTAACGGCACGTGGATCGGTGGTTCGAGCACTATATATAGATCTGGAAGTGCGATATCGACACAGATAATGGCATTTTAGAAAAAAAAATCGACACTGAAGTTAAGCCAAAAAGCGGCACGGAACGTCGTGAAAAATCGACATTCGACACTGAAAACTGTGGACAAATCGACACCCCATTCCAGACGCCTAGTTAAAGAGGGCAATTAGCATTGTGGAAATCCGTTACAGGTTCAACACACAGCGTCGGATAGCGGGGTTTCCGGATTATCTGGTGTCGGATCAACGAGGTTTGACTGTAATATCAATTTCACACATCATTAACGCCGGAAAAGCAAAGAATCAAGTCGTTGCGGGTAGCACGTTAGAACATAAGTGCCAGGTCAGCACTTGAAAACTGTACCAAGAATACAAAAGTCCAGTGTACAGTATGTCAAGACGATAGTCTTATGTATGCAGTCAAGAGTAACGGGTCCTCGTCAGGAAAATAAAGACGGCTTAGCCATCGTGAAGCACCAGCGAATGACTTACTTATACAAGGCCCAGCGATTCTCGGACCTTTTCTTGAAACAACGCCAAACTGGGGGCGGTATAAACTATCCAGTTACGACTTATGTAAGTAAGTGGCAGAGTTGGTTGGTTTAAGAAAGACACTTTAACATATGAAGGCTACAAGGAGTCGGTGAGGAGGTCCCGGGGTAGAGCGTGATCAGGACACTCTACCCTTTTGGAAGATAGATATGGGATCTTTATCCTGTAGGAAGAAATTGCTCCATAGTGGTCGCGCGAACCCCCGAACGTCGGCACGATGGCTGGCCTGGCAGAGCGCAGTGGACAAGGACGAACGGGCTAACCACTAGACCATGCGGAAGATGAGAGCACTCCACCTTATAACCCCAGATGTGTTAACATTCACAAGAAAACTAACACTTTCAAACATTTTAATGATATGGTACAATATGTACATGAATGAACATGAATTAACGTGTTAGACACTCATCATATTCACATATTCACAATTCTTGCATTTCACAATTTAAGAAATAGATAATGCTTCGAGCCTGTATGAATTTACATCATGGCAGTAAAACGAGATCCACACTACACCGAATGATGAAGTAATATCAAAGACCTATAGACTGCCTGCCACCAGGGAATATTAGAGATTGGGTTCCAAACGCTGACGACTGCTGAATGACAAATAATGACCTCTAGTGGCAGGCAGATCATAACGACCTCTTGTCGCTGGTAGATCATAACGACCTCTAGTGGCAGGCAGATCATAACGACCTCTAGTGACAGGCAGATCATAACGACCCGTACAAGAATTAGCCAGTTCCTCGCGACATTACCAACGGTCATAACATCATAAAAGTAACAGGGATAGCAATATGCCTTTATGTATCATACTGACTCTTCACCAATCTGTAGCAGCCATTCCACCTCCACCCTCCGCCCTCGAGAAGCCTCGATTGGACCGATAACGACAATGTCGAGCTGTCACAGATTGATTTCGCCTTCGAAACTCTTCGATTTTCTCATATAATCATATAATACGCGGTGGCGTATACCAGCGGAGATCTAACAGGTGGCGGGTTCAACCCCCACCCGTGTCAGGCGCAGCCTTCACAGACACTACACGTAATGCGGAATACGGCGGACTGATTAAACTGCAGCGGTGATGGCATCTACACACGTACAACTGATATTATCTGGAAGACATTCCAAATGGCTAACAAAAACGACCCGAACAGGTTTGGAAACCGACGTGCCAGCAGCTCGTGTCGCTTCTCCCTTTAGGTTTGCGGACTAAGAACGCCAGATAACGGATAATCGGTCAACCGTCAAACAAAGAGTGTCTGAAGGTAACTGCGGCTCTAGATAAACATCACCTAGCTGTAACGTGTCATATGACAAAACTTGCGTCTGACTGGAAGACGAGTAGGTCGTTGAAACTGCCAAATATCTCGCCAGACCCCAATATACAGTCCAGTTTGGGATTTTACCTCCTAGTTGTAGGTCAACTCAAATAGGTTCGTCAGGGAGTCACTCTACTAATGTGGCGGCAAACGGTTTGACGTTGTCACTTGAAGAGTCCTCTTCCTCGGGTTGCTGATGCCTAGTCTCGCGGGATCACAGTCTAACTCGCTAACTCGTTGTTGGGGTCGGATACTGACGTGGTGATCAACTTACTTTCTATGTCAACCATGACTAATCGCCGCTGTAGTTTACACATTCCGCTAACGCGCCAGGTAGTTCATGGTATTCCGCGTTATAGACACTGCCGTTTTCATACTATCATCACACTGTCACGGCAGGTTCCTTGGTACGGTTTACCCGATATGTGCATAAAAGTGGTCGATAGCAAACACCATTCCATTATCCCAGTTGTAGCCCTTTCCCTCCCACATCCCCCCAGACTCTAGCAGTCCTTCCCTTATCCCCCCACCCCCCATTCTAGTCGCATTCCTTTCCCTATCACGAGAATGGATCACGAGGTCTTCTTGTCCCTGGAGTCCTGTTCGCCGGGGTTGGCGTGCTGTATGAGCGCCAGACCAGACACGATGAGGGAGGCGCCGACCCACCAGGTCAGGGAGAGTGCCTCCCCGAACAGCAACCAGCCAATCACAGCCTATCGTACAAACCAGACGTCCAACAGTATCAAGAGGCAGTTTCAACAAATTTCCATTATCAATAAAATGTATATTCTGGTAGAATAACTATGGAAATAATAAAAAAAATTGCAGGTTTTCAGGCTTACCACTAATGAAATTATTATCGTAATATTTAAACTACATCTCTAGAGAAGTGAAGTCCTCATGGAATGACGGTTAATTAATACTTCTAGAACCAGTTGTTAAGTCTATTGAAATGTGTCAAGCTACTAACTTTTGGTGCTAGATATTTTTAAATTACAACATGTTAAACACCTTTATTAATTATTGCTTTAGGTTTATGTTCGATCCAAACAAGGCATACATATCTTACAGTAAAAAATATATTAGCTCCAGTGTTGGTGAGAGATGCCTCAATGGAGGATGAGCATTTCTGTAGCGACTTGACAAAGAAGGTCCACATCAAAGCATTGAAGGAGAAGATCAGTCCAAAGAAAGAAAACCTCACATAAAGTAGCACCTGCAAAGTGAAGAATGAAACTTGATAGTAAATTAATTGCAAATATATATATTATATAGTGAAACCCTGATACTTGTTTCCATGTCAGTCTTTTAGCCAGCAAAGTTAACTAACCATACTCAATATCTGGCGATGTTTACAAGACACAATGATCAGAGGAGGGAAGGGTGAGGGGATCATCACAGATAAACTATTGGTAAGTATCCATCTGTACTTTAACTCCAGCATGTTACCACTTACTTAGACCCAAATAAGTTCCATTTTCGTTCATACATGAATATTGGTACCGGTAGTATGACACCCAGTAAATATATATTTTAATTTCAATCTTCCACCAGCAGTTCTTACCAGAGTCTTCTATATTTTTTTACCCCATGTCTTTCAAATTGACCTATGCAAACATCGAATTACTGGTAGGTGCAAACTTACTGAAGAACAGAAATCTTCTAAAGTGTTTTCTGGATCAATGAACAGAGTTGTGCCTGGAAGAGCCCGAGTAGCTGACAGTACAGTGGCAGAACACACAGCCTGAGCACTCTGTGCCTCCATAGCCAGCTTAGCGCATGTGGCAGCCATAGCCCCACAAACTCCAGCACAAACTGCAAGTGTTGGACCAAGCATCTTTTCCTCGGATAGACTTAGGCAGCTAGGTCCAGTCACAGGCCCCTTCCAAAATTATTAGCATAAAGTAAGGATCTTAAATCCAACAAAATTCTCTTTTTTTTCATGTCCTGAAATATAACAAAAATAAAATAAAAAGCTAAATTCCTGATTATCAGCATAATAATCTTTTTATCTATACCTTCTCTTTATACAAACAATATCGCCAATAACTAATATGTCACTTTATAGTTTGGAAGCAGTATATAGAAGAAATCTAAGCTAGAAATAATAGATATTTTAGTGTAGACGAGTATAAGAGCCAAAGCAATTACACATAATGCAGCAAACTGCGTTACATCAGAAAACTATCTAGATATATGTACTGAACAAAAATTGTATTATATACATTTTGGTGTATTTAAAATTGTGTAGTTTTAGACTAAGTAACATCCCTATTTTAGTCTACTCCAATATGGATATTATAGATGCAGTCGCTGAACTATATTGACGTTGACGTTGTGGGCAGTAGCCACAGCGGCTTGCTCGCAAGACTATATAGTATATTTTCCCCACTCCCACTGATCAGGCTCTAGACTATACTTTAGTATAGCGTGAAAATCGGACATTAATGTTGTGAGACAGACTGAGGGATCAATATTAACATCGTTAATTTCAGTGATGGGCCGAAATATGAGTTTACAGCATTTTATTTATGACTTTGACTTTAATCACACCCCCCCGAAATCTGGTCGGCCTTTACACAGTCATAAAACTACTTTTTCACCTCGATATTTAGCAATGAACTACATATTTACATAAAGTAACCTATTCTCTGTTGATTTGTTACCAATTTGGGATATGACATTGCTTGATACTTGTGTTTTGATAACTTTTCCCTCTGCTGTTTGATTTCTGAGATTTTTTGGCTGCCGCTGGTAGCCAAAAATGGCATATATACAAAAAAAATTAGTGACCTTTTTTTTCCGGTCATGCGTATCACACCATTTCCGTCATCCGACATTTATTTTGAATCAGCCAGGCAGGTTGAAGGTGTTGTTTTGGTGGCAAGAATATAGACTAAATCGGTACATATGCAAGCGAAAATTAGATTAATCATTCAATAAAAGATAACTTTATCAAGATACGAAATTAAAAAGGCAAGACATTGTGAAACAAACGAGCGCTTTGCCCCGAACTGCCAAACTTGGCATTTTCTAATGGCGCGTGTAGGGAGGGGAGTCTGCGGCTATGTTGGCGGTAGCCACAGCGGCTTGCTTGCGTGACTAATGTAATAATGATATCATCAGATCATATGGCGCCCGCAGACGATGTCGATGGTGACAAATGTTTGTTGTCATCTCAAGGATTTACTGACTTTGCAACGATCGTCAACGACGTCTCAAAATCTTCCATACGCACTATGTTTCTGCGATAACTAACTTGCTGCCCCCGACACTCGTTGTATTTTGCCTCCCAATACTTTCTTTTCCAGACTTCACTTTTGACTTCTGCCGCTATGTTGCCATTTAAGTTTGCCTCGACACAGATACCATAGAAGAAACAACGAAATCTTTGAAAGCACCGATAACGTAAGCAACTGGCAACGCCAAAGTGGCGAATGGCGTGACATTTTTGGTTATAGGTTACACACCAATAGAAACCATCCCCATGATAAGCAATGGAAAAACCCAAATTTTCAACCCCATGCCAGAGAAAAAACGGTACCCATGTTTGACTATGTGGGCCATAGGAAATTAAAGAGCAAGTATCCAACTTTATTTAAAAAACAAGCAGAACATAGGTTGACGTGCGATATTTTTTGCTACAGCTCATATTATGGCACCCCCCCTAGCGCAACCCGCCGAAAGTGAGAGACCCCGCGAATCAGCATGTGATGAGGTCGACCGGACCACGCACCCGTAACATCCGCATGCATGATTAAATGTGCCACAGACATTAACCTGGCTAAACATAATTCAAACAAACAATATGTACAAAGACAGAAAGAATTAGTAACTATATAACCTTGATACACGGCCATATTTTAGACACAACTTGACGGTATATACTTTTCTACGCACGACCTATTGGTGTGTAACCTATATTATAAATATTTATTGTTGCTTTGCTCCTGCCATTTTAACAACAAAAAAAATATAATTAAAGATAAGACATTGATCTCTCAAAAATGCATGAAGTCTGATTAGACCGTTGAAGCGTTGCAGTTGAGGAATGGAATGTTGGTGTTTTAGGCCACTTTTGTGCACATACAGGCTAAATTGGGCCAAGGAACCTCCCGAGACGATAAAGGATGAAGGAATGAAACATGCCCTAGATTAGGTGCCCGAGCCCGGATTCGAACCCAGGACCTATTGATCTGCGGTCTAGTGCGCTAACCACTACACCAGGGAGGCCCCCTTGCAGTTGAGGATATTCATAGATGTTTACATTGCAGTGACAAACGGAGCAACATTGTATAGAATATAAATCTGCTCTGATGTAATTCTGATATACCAATTAAGTCCAATGGTTAACTTTGCATCTAGGGATATCTTTAGCCGTTTTTTTGTCTGAAGCGAGTGAAGGCGAGCAACCACCAGAACATACGCAGCACAGACCATAGGGCTATACAGTTCTCGCGATCGGGCCGCGAAAACACATGTGCTCCATGTTGAAGTATAGGCAGCTATAAGTCAATTTCTTTCTATGTTTATTCTAAAGACTATTAGTACCATTTCGCTAAACATGGCTATGGGAGGTATATACGTTAAATTTTTTAGAGGCGACGAAGCGCAAAACTTTGGGAATATACAAGGAAAAATCCGTCTTTAAAACATTCGAAAGCTAAAAATAGCGTTCTAAATTTAGCTCTGCACCCGAGCAGTCGCGAGATCCCTAAACAGTGAGTGACGTCACAGAGTTTCCCGTGCCTCCGCGGTAACAAAAATGGCTAGAGCAAGTGATCGACTTCACCATTCCGCTCTCAAAATGTGCAGTGCATGGAGTAGCAACACACGGACGCGTCATTAAACCATATGGTAAAGGTAAAATAAGACCGGTTGGATGTTTTCGTATGACTTTTGAATCACCAAAAGACAAAGGTTCTTCATTCTTTGTCATTTTTTTGTTTGGCGTTGCGCCAACGTTGTCACTGGAGACAATCCGTGTGACGTCATAATGCCTCGCTTTCGTAGGAAATGGACAAAAACGTTAGTTTCTCAGCCGTGTTGTCCCGTCGTAAAAAATATTCGTCATTGTTATAGCGCAAATTAATGAAAAATATGTCACCTATCCGTTTTGTGCAGTTATATTTCTTAAATATTCTTAATCATATCGCTAGACCTTCCGCAATTAACCCACCCCTCGGCGCCTGGCTCTCCCGCAGGTAGTCTGGTTCCCAGTCCCCCTCTTTGCGTAACATACACGTCTCTTAGGGCTCAAAACGTCATAGTGACGAAAACGTCAGATCACACGGTCTGAGCCATCTAGGAGCAAATGTACAGTTTTACACTGTGCCTCGATCGCAGTGTCTGTTGACGGGGGCTATGAATATATGAGGCAGTAACTCTTCAGTTTCAGATATATTTAAGTGCTTTCATAAAAGATGGAATATGGGTATCGCCCTCCCTCCGGGTCCATCCCTTGGAACCTTCTATTCCAAGAAACTCTAGATTTCCTTATTTTTCTGCGCCTTAATTCGCAAATTTCGGCCTCCAAGAGGTCTCGAATTGTCAATCAATAAATCCTTTAGCCCCGAGTGGCCCCGCCCTGTCTCCTTCAGAAACGCCACGCAGGGTTGTGTGAGCGATATCCGGGATGGTTGAAAGTAAACTTTAAACAGTATATTTCATTCTACCAAGGTATGACGTTTTGGTCACTTTGACGTTTTGGGTTCTAACACACGTCACGCCTACGTCTCAGATGTTTTCAACGCGGATTCTAACGTTGCTTTCTAGCTTCTCGAGTATTCATGGTGAAACATTAAAAGGGGTCTATAGCATGCATATAGAAGCAATAAACCCAGGTAATTAAAGAGCAGACGTGTAATACAAGCACTGGGCTTCAGATATCCCGCGTCTGACATAAAACAGCGAGAAATAAGACAACGTAAGCCCAGTATGGGAGGATCTGATAGTAGTTTAGAAGACAGTCATGCATGACAATCAATGCCCCCATTTACGTAAAGGTTATGGTATAAATTCTAAAGAAATCTAGTGGTCGGCTGACAATATGTGGGAAAGCTTGCGCTTTTCAGGCCATTGAGCCAATTGCTTAACGGTCTGCTACAGATTGACATCGGATCAATAAAAACGCTTCTCTAACTCGCGCTGTTGTTTCACTGATTAAGCACACTGTAAAGACATGAGACTCATTTAGTGATGTCTTACACTGTGAATCCGACTAACATATTGCGGCCGGATTGTTATATATATCGGGGTGTATAGTGCCTAGCGCGGTCAGTCCGTCGTGAGTTGTCTGGTCCATTTTGGCTTTGATTTGATTTGCACAATATGGCTTGGTTTTACATCGTGTTAGCTAAAGGACGCATTGGAGGGACTATTATTGTGAGCACTTGTATCCATTTTCTGCTTTCGAAATGTATAACACATTAGCAATATTAATAGTGCCATTGAAAATACAGAAAATAGGCTTTCTAGTGATACAATTTGAGAATATAACACGCATGCGGAGTGGTGTCTGTTGCTTTGTATGTGAGTGCTAACACCCAAAATCCTTTTGCTACAGTCGGCATTGTGCTAAAAAAAAAATTCTTTTTTTCTGATTGACTGAAATGTCGACGGTGAGCCGAAAAAAAAACATGTCCTCAACGCGGATCGACGGCACAGCGTCGGCGCCTCGTGTGCAGTGGGCGTCAGCCAAGAAACTCAACTATTCTACTTTTCGGTCCCACGTCAGTTCCGTCCCCGCGCCGCTTAAGGCGTCCAGTAGGTGTTTGCAATAACAGTTTGTTCAGTTTGGCTGGGATACATATCTATAGTCACAGAGTAGTACAATACATACTCTGTGCTATAACTCGACCGAGACAATAAAAACGAATTTGCGTGAGATTCCGTAGTTCGTTCATATTTCGGCATTTACGTTAGCTCTAAAGCTGCCGTATCGCCTTGTCACTGAAACAAATATACGCAAGCTTAGTTAATTAAAAATGAAACATTCATTGCGGCAACATATAAATTATAATGTACACTACATAATAAAATCTTTAAGAGGCAATAACTTAATTCATCTAAATATTTTGGGCGGGTCTGCTCGGCATCTGTCCATCAAGGCCAATAACCATCATGGCCGACATTGCGCTGAGTCCGCAAGCTTACTGTAAAATATTGCTTCACGCCGCTAAATATCCACATTGCGCAGTTAATGGGATACTCCTGGCAGAGCAAAACAAAGTGAAGGACGGGAAAACTTTAAAACTCGTTGATGCTATTCCACTGTTTCATTTGGCGCTGACGTTAGCGCCCATGATGGAAGTTGCTCTTACTCAGGTAGGCACCGGCCCTAGCCGTAGCCTAGCCCTGCTGTAACATGGCCGCTGTAACATGGCTCACTGGCCGCAGGGCGGACCGGAGGGCCATGGATTAACGATCACGGCCTGTCGTCCGATAGCAGGGGGTGGTGACAGAGATTTCTAGATTTCACAAAAATGTGATGGAGACGGCACATATCGTTCACATATTCATGTCCAGTATGAGTATACATTTATGAAGCCTTACGCACAAAGATTGAAGACCCCACGCGCTACTTGCGAATTCATCAGTCCACCAAATTTTAACGAAAACAAACCTTCTGCCGCTCACGGAAAAATTATCAAAAGATATATCTTTACTCTTAACTTTTGAGTTCGAGTTTAATAAAAAAAATTGATATAGATCTAGATAAAATTATATTACCGTATTCTTTCTATTCATATCCAGGTAATTTGATACTTTAGTCTAGAATAATACAACTTTTTCAATCTGAAAATAGTTGAGCGCACCTTTTTAGGTTTTACCTGTATGATATATTGACTTAAATTACATAATCTTTAATTGAATCCAAGGACAACATTCCAGTAACATATTTTATCATCTTTTATTTGTAGATTGATGCCTTCTGTAAAAGTCAAGGATTGATTCTTGCTGGCTACTACCAAGGGAATGAAAATTGTAGAAATAACAGGTTGATATTTTTATATTATTGAATATGGTTAAGAATGGGGTTTGATTTTCTTTTCTATTATGTAAATCATTATTACAAGGGCTAGATCTACTAACACATGGCTATTTCTCTGACATAACATCAAGTTTGATCCCCCTGAAATTTCATCGTCATTTGTTTTGAAGGTTCTAGCGTGATTCCAGTCAATATTTTTGAGATATCATACTTATTATTATCCATTATTACTTGCAACCTGATATGATATATTTTTATAGAAAAGTTACAACTTATAGCATCTTTATATTTCAGCCCTAATATGCTTGCCTACAAATTGGCAGATAAAATCAATGAAAACTTTCCAGGAGATGCCTGTTTGATAATTGTAAGTACAAATAATCTGGCCTTTATTTAATGCAGCCCATACCCCCTATCCTTGCTGGCTTATTAAATTGTATCATTCACAAGGCTATATACCTGTAAAAGTTGAATAAATATCTTAACTAATATATTGTTGAAGTTATGGCTGAAGAGACACATTTGTAGTCCAGATTAATAAGATATGGTAAATTGGAATAGTAGATATTTGATAATGTCTTGTTTTATACATACCATGTTGTATTTTATCAGGTGGATAATGAGAAGCTGTCATTAGAGTGCAAGGAGCCAGCACTAAATCTATACCTGCCACACAACGGAAAATGGGAACCCAAGCATGATCCATAGTAGGTGTCATTGACAAATTTAATTGAGAATCCTTGGTGGATTTATCAGCATAGACATTTGTTGTATTGGCCCTCTTCAATTTAAATTCTTTTTATGTGTTATTTGTGAAAAATGATTACTGGTAGGTCCCTAATATAATCTTGGGCACAATGTAAATATCATGTGATGTGATCATATATATAACTACATTATTTTTCACTTTATGTTACTTGGGAATCAATAAAAGTTTGCACTAAATTAAGGGCTGGTAATTTGGACTGCATTGTTAGTATTGATGTGTATAACAGTAATTTACTGACATTGTAGTCTGGGATAGGGAATCCCCACAGCTCCGTTGGTAAGCAGGCTGAGCTGCACACCAGCTCCGGGTTGTAACCCTGGCACTTGTTGCTAGTGTGTTCATCTAACCCATGTCCTTGTCCTGAAACGTTTCCTGGTCCGAGACTGTACCGGCCAGCACAACACGCATATAGTAACGCCATCTAGTGGACCATTTGGTAAACAATATTGTAACGGTGCGACGAGCAGATCCCCTCTGGTGCAGACAGTGGCCTCACATTGCCATTCCTCGCTTCCTGTGGGGTCGCAGGATAAAGATCCCATGTCGTTCTTCGCAAAGAGTAGGGGGTTACTACCGGAGACATGGCTCCACTCTCCCTTCCTTCTCCCATTGACGCAGTATTACCAAAAGTGGTTAGAGCCTGAATAACCAACCAACTAACCAACCATTCCTCGCTTCCTTGCAGCGGCCTGGCGGAGGAGGAGACCCTGGCTAAGGCCTCGGCCCTGCTGCAGTCGCGCTCTCATCGCAGCCTAGTAGACTTCGAAACCCACCTGGACGACATCACGCAAGACTGGCTCAACCCACAGATCAACGAACAGATTGAACACTCGACGTAGTCACCCCTAGCGCTAGGCAATAATCAGGCTTGTATTCCAGTTGGGGGTGTCAGTTGTGGCTCTTCTTTGCGGGTTGGTTGGAGACTAAGCTGTGAGTTGTGCGTGTGTGACTGGATCAATGAGAGATATTGGGACGAGAAAACAGGAATTGATTTCACTTTGGAATGTTTAATGTTTCATTTGCATACTAGTCCTTATGGACATGTGACTACTGCGCTGAATCAAAGTTACCCCATATCTACTGTTTCCCCAATGGTAGCCAAATGTTCGCCGCGTGCCACTGACTCACCGAACATTTCATAATCTTGTCATGACCAAAGTTGACGTATTTGTAGTTGAGATTTTATGACGCTTCACCTCAGGGGGTCATGCTTAGATAGGTCGTTTAGGTCATGCTTGGTTAATAAACAAAATTGCCTGGGTTATACCCAGTGAGTTTGTATGCGGTGAGACTTTGATACATTGTATGTCGGAAAATAACGCTCAGATAGCAACATATAGCGCGGTGCTGTGTGGCCATCTTACTTATCCATGCTTGGTCATGCTTGGCAGTGTGGTCTCAGATGTACCAGCTTGTTCAGACTTCTGGGATAATGAACTGAAGGCTGAACAAAGAACGCTTCTGACGCCTATGTAATAAATTGGCGTGTGAACCCAGTGTTCATAGCTTATGTGTCGTGGTCAGTACAGATAAATGTGTTCAACTTATTGATTAGTACGACTAGCGTTGTCAGTATGGGGAAGGTATGTATTTATTGGTAATTTAAGTCTTTGTTTATGTTATTATGCTGACCACCACGCCTCTTGTCGTGAATATTATCAAGTGTCCCTTGAGGTAATGCTGGTCTCGTAGCGTAGCGTAGGCATAGCAGTAGGATTCAGTCGGAGCCAGTATGCGAAACCGACGATTCAAGAAATAGTTCCTAAAGATCAGCTGGTACATAATTGGCCCTCTGTGGTAAATTCGGAATGTTCGGAAGTTCTCGCATGTGAGTCTCGTCTGCAAATTGCAATCGTGGAAATAAAACTATAATAATCTACACGCCTGGTTTTTATTATCTGTGTGTGGCTACCTAGCACCGTGACGGGTCTTGGTTCCTCACTGGTGCATACACGTAGCACCAGAATCACTCTCTGAACAGCGGAGGGACAAAATGGCGGCCACATAGCGAGAAAGAACTGACTTGTTGGAATCTAGCTAACAAAATGTTCTTGGAACATCAGGCGAACGTTTGCCCAGAGCTAGGAGAACGTTATGGGAGCGTCTTCCTGACGTTAGCGAATTAACAGGCGTTTTTAGTAGGTTACGTTTGACTATAACGACCTACGAAGGAATATCCTTCAAGTAATGTTAGCAAAACGTAAGATGCTAGCTGGGAATCTGGAACGGGCGTTATTTGGCGGAACGGTTTTGATTGCCAGCCGTCACCGTGTCTTGCCGATTATTGCTAGATCAGATTTCGTATTCGGATATCTTGCGCCAGAACTCTTGGCATTAAACCAAGAATCCCCCCCCCCCCTTTCGAAGTTAGATCCGTCAGTCGTTCCCGCGGCCGTCATTTTTTCCTGTACGCAGAGGCCGAGGTGCTCCCATTAGAATAATTCGGAAAAACGCGCCACTTCCTCTTCCAGTAGAATACAAATCCGTACGTACGCTCTCAAGAAACTGCCCAGTCGAATACGGAGACTATCAGAAAACCTGGTGAGCGGTGGCGCCCCCGCGTGAGTGACGTAAGAGTGAAATGAATGCATTTCGATTGATTGGGGCTGAGCAAGCCAGGGTGAGGTGTGGGTCACCTCGGGTGAGTTCGGGTATGCGAGCAGAGTAGTCGGACGCCACGGATTGCATAACCGAATACGGAGATTGTGTTCCGATAGCGAGGTCACGTGGTACATGTTACTCCCAGACCTTACTCCCCACCCAGAGGAGCAGCACGAGGATTTCCAACATGGCGTCCAGACCCAACAATGCGTAAAATATATATAAAGTAGTATTTCGACCTGCTAAAAATCTGTAAATAATATAGTAACAACTAGAATAAAACAATGAACACAACGCGTATCCGAGGATTTATTTTATGGCATTGTTTAACGATCTTCGTCATTTGCGCAGTTCAGCAAATGTAACATTCACGCGGTTCACGGATTTTGCGTTCGGTTTATCTTGATCCGCACATGAGCGGAAAGTATGAGTGCGCATGCTCCAAATATCTGCTCCGATTACTCCGGTCGCATATCGGAAGTCATCCCTCGTGACCCCGAAGGTAACACGTTCGGTTACTGTCCAGCGTGCCATGTTAGGCCAGGGTTGAGTTGCGGAGCATGGTCGACCGCCGCGAACAACTTGTTGAGGGCATATCCACTAAATAATTAACCCTTATTTGTAAATAACCGCACACTCTCAATGGCGTAAAATATTGATAAATAAAGGATGATTATTATGCAACGATATTTACGGATTACCCCCACATATTTCAGAAGAATCTTCGTCCAGAGTTGAATATTATGATGCGGGACTACTCTCGCTGAGGCGGTCGAGCGCGGGCGACCTTGCTCTTCAAGTCGACCCTGCTGTTTCTAAGAGACCCCTCTAGATGGCAGCACTCTCAAAGAATCTGGTGAGCGGTGGCGCCACCGCGTGTGAGACGTAAGAGTTATTAGATTGCGTTTAGATTGATAGGGGCTGAGCAAGCCAGTTAGGCCAGATAAATGTGTTATGTGTGTTCAGGATAAAGATGCCAGGTCTTCCTTCGCAGAGCAACTACTCCCGGCTGGCTCTCCTCTGCCTTGACCCATCCGATTGCCGCGATATGACCAACAGAGGTCCACTCAATCTCAAAGGAGGGGCCGCCTCAATAGCTCAATGGGTAAGAGCGCTCGCCTTGAGTGCTCTGGCCACCTGAGAGCCTAACGGCACGTGGATCGGTGGAGCCCCGCTGTGGCCATGTCTGTGTGGCCGCCGGGTAAAGATCCCATGTCTTCCATCGCTAAGAGTCGGGGGTTACCCCACGGGGACATGGCTCCACTCTCTCTTCCTTCTTCCATTGACGCGGTATAACCAGAATTGGTTAAAGTGCCCTGAATATACAACCAACCAACCCACTCTCATAGGTTTCCAATGTCTCCCTAGAATGGCAATCGATACCGAAAACTGATATCTGCTCCGAATGCACATAACCAAAACGAATGCGCCGCAAAAGTTTAACTCAGGGGAGGTTACTGCCATATAGTCAGCGTAGGGGCTGGTTACTGACAGTGCTTCAAACTGTATATTTTGGTAGACCGGGTCCTTGTCGTTACATGGGAAACACAAGGCGTAACTTGTCGCATATCACAATGCAAAAGCGCATTTCTTTAATCAGAACAAACATACAGTTCTTTAATAAGGACAATACTTGTCCTTTAATAAGGACAATCCTTGTCCTTTAATAAGGACAATCCTTGTCCTTTAATAAAGACAAACATACAGTCCTTTAATAAGGACAATCCTTGTCCTTTAATAAGGACAAACATACAGTCCTTTAATAAGGACAAACATAGTCCTTTAATAAGGACAAACATACAGCTCTGCAAAAAACGACCGCCGTACATTGCACTCACTCCTTTTTCGTATCACGTATAAAACAGTGGATAGCACGTTAATAAAATTGTGTACTCGCAGAGTTTTACCGCTACAATACGGCGGCCATTTTGAAAAATAAAACATTGCCACCAATTTCAATTACGACCCACTAAGCAATGTATCATACGGAAGTGTATATAGAGCCTGGTGAAAAAAAATGCAATCTGTACTTGCGATAGCTTTTTTGTAGTAATATCTACTACGTACGTACAAGACCGAACGAGAGGTCCTCGATACCACGACGGCGGTGAGCTGTCCCTCACATATAGGCGTGTTAAATCATAAGCGCAAACCAGACACGTACAGGCTAAAAGCTAAATTGTAACTTTGTAATGAAAGACGTCATTTTTTATCACAATTATAGTGTTAACCTCAATTTAAATAATGTGATCTCGGCAAACAATACATTAAAGAAGATTCCACATTGATATTCGTTGCGCTCATGTCATGCGCAGACGTGAACATAACATAAAAGATAGGCGGTGTAGGTTGGTGTAAACATTCGATGAAATGCCCTCGTATCATGATATGACTATTATGTCATATCAATATAAAACAAAAATATTGATATTGCCGAATCCCCAGTTTGTTTTCTCTGTTAAACCTCCCTTCGTACAAGTTGAGAGAACAACAACTTGAGATGTCACCGGAGTGGCTTCCACAGCAAGCGTTAAACACTATTCATACATCTCTATTATATATACATGTGCGGCATGTAGCCCTACACGTGTGTCAAACCCAAAACGTCATAGTGACGTACACGTCAGACCTTGGTATAACGAAATACACAGTGTTAAGTTTGACTTCAACCATCCCGGTTATCGCCCACACAATCCTACGTAGCATTTCTGAAGGAGACGGCCCGAGGCAGGACCACTTGGGGTTAAATAATGTGAAGTTCCAAGGGATTGATTGAGAATTTAAAAATTGTGTGACGTCACGCCTTTGTCTTAAGTGTTCATTATCTTGAAGAATGGATCGAAAAACAGACCTAGCCGTGTTGTATAAACGTAAGTAAGCGTTATTCAAATAAAGGACAGTAAAACAGTGTTTCATTTTAATAATAAACGGAAAAACTGTGTATTATCTAGATAAAAAACAGTTGTTAATATTGACTCGTCAAGTGTCACGGTAAAATCAGTCGAGCTGAGCTGAGCGTAGCAGAGTTGGCTGGAGTTGACAGAACTTACCAATTTCAAGACAAACAATGGAATGCGTAAGTCAATGTTAAGCACCAAAGGGGCGGGGGTTAGATCAGAAATCTCAAAATATATGGAAATTCCACAGTTATCGATTGCATACATTTCTCATTATATCCGTCATATCGCTTTTCAGGGGGCGATGTTTTCACGAAACTAAGAAGCAATGACTTCCAAAATGTCTATTTCATCCACGCCTTCCCACCCCTACCCTCCCCCCTGGGGCTTCACAATGACGAACCGTTGTTTCCACAATGTGCCTCATGTATTCATCGGGCAGTGCAATTGACACAATAGTCAATTCCTGTGTCCAAACGTGAGCACATGTCATGCCTTGTTATAACAATTTTATAAGTACGTTAAATAACTCGCTGTCGTGCATTCGCCAAAAAAACCACTCGACGCTATCGCGTCTCGTGCTTTATTTCGGCGAATGCACTCCAGGTCGTTCTTTAACTAGTACATAATGGACTCTTGGAGGCCGAAATTCGCGACTAACACGGCGATCGAGGCACAGTGTGGAACTGTACATTTGCTCCCAGAGGGTGCAGCCCGGGCATGTGGTATGACGTTTACGTCACTGTGACGTTGTGGGTCCTAACACACATGTAAGATTGCGGTATGTTACCGCGTAAAGTTCTATATTCCTACTCTGGATAATGCGGTTAGCGTTGATGAAGCGTCGTTACTGTACAAGTGCTTCATTCCAACCATGGAATATTGTATCACAACATGACAACCATGAATATTGTATCACAAATACTGACCCTCCGCCCATAATGCATATCCATATTACTTCCGTAAAGTTTATCACATTTACACAACAGCAATGTAGCTGCGGGGAACAACGATTTTTTGCACAGTTTATCACAGGTACATCGTACAAGCTAGAACGCTACTGTGGAGAGCTATGCCGTCATGGGCAGCTGCGGGAAACTACGAGCATCTTCAAGTTGATCATCAAAGATATTAGTACACCCTTGGTGTACTAACTGCAGCTGGGTGGGTGGAAATGCCATATTTGTCTACAGTTTATCACAAAGTGCACACCACAACTGCAGCTGCGACGAAAGTCGACCTTTTTGAAGTTTATCACATTGTGCACACCAAAACTGCGGCTGGCACATGTGCCTTCTCCATTGCGGCAGCAACGTTTTCACTGCAGTCTTCACAACACGCCGCTCTGTCGTCACTCTTAACCTTGACCTTGTGCGCATAACACATTCCATGCAGGGCGGCGGCGACGGGCGACTTGACCGTCGTGCGCAGGCGCGAGGGCCAGGACTGGCGTCTCTGAAGAGGGGGCGGTGAATCTGAACCACGAGACAGCAGTGCCGCAGTCTCGTCGCACGAGTCATCGGGAGATCCCGTGAGACTTCCCCCGAGATCGCTGCTCGATGCGACGGAGTTTCGTGTACCGGCGCCTCTGGGACAACAGCAGCGCTCCGCAATGAACAAGGTAAACAGCAGAACGGCCTGACGAAGAAACAAGATATTCCAGCTGATTAATGTAACCTTCAACCCCACATAAAATTAGTGCAGTGATAAAGTGTAGATAACTGGTGTAGCTGTTATGTTACATCTGCATGTATAATGCTACAGCTAAAGGTACTTTACGGCTACATCTATAATGCTACATCTACAGCTATTCTACGGCTACGTCTATAATTCTTTGCTAAACAGCAGAACAGCCTGGCGAAGGAACAACTTATTCCAGCTGATTAACTCTTCAACCCCACAGAGAAATAGTGTAGTGGCAAAGTGTAGAAAACGGGTATAGCTGTTATGTTATGTTACATCTGCATCTATAATGCTACAGCTACAGCTACGCTAGCTACGGCGACATCTATAATGCTACAGCTACAGCTATTCTACGGCTACATCTATAATGCTACAGCTACAGTTACGCTAGCTACGGCTACATCTATAATGCTACAGCTACAGTTACGCTAGCTACGGCTACATCTATAATGCTACAGCTACAGCTACGCTAGCTACGGCTACATCTATAATGCTACAGCTACAGCTATTCTACGGCTGCGTCTATAATTCTTTGCTCCGTACGTGTCACTGAGCATTTTAAAGAGAAAAAAGCACCATACCACATATATGGTTGAATATAAGTGGGATATTCTTTATGAGACTGACACTGGTTACATACATGTACGCAACAGGTACCACTTACAGGCCGGGACCTCCCGGAACAGCGCAATGAGGTTAGATGTCCCAGATACCGGTGCCAGGATTCGAACCCACGACCTGTTGATCTGCAGCTCAGCGTATTATAAGGCCTACCCACTGAGCCAGAGAAGCTCCCTCGGACGATAGTAACTATAGTCGACCTATATTCTGCCAAAATTGGCTTTCGTTTGACCGCGTTTCTGGTGCCACCATCAGACCAGGGGATGGCCTCACAACACAAAAAGTTACAAGCTCGTGACCCATTTCCTCAGCCTTCCGGTTATGGTGCTGGTAATTCATTCATTCACCTAACGTTGTACCGGGATTATTGGTGTCCATCCATCTTAGGACAATTTCTCTTCCATCTAAAGTTATTCAAATAATACTTGTCTGCAATATATTCATGATAAATTCTACATTTTCTCGGTACGTAGTGCAAGTATTACATTTTACGAGCAAACGTTACGAGATCTTAGTAACGTGAGCACGTGGACGGGTTTCAATGATCTGTGGCCCGGATGTACGCCACGTTTGATTGAGAGTTCGTTATTTATGGCGTTCAACCATAGTCAGACATGCGCACTAGGACTTCGGCAATTGGCTGGTTGGCGGCTTCGCTTACCGTGACGAGACTGAGTCCTGCCATGCCAGTCATACACCAACCGAAGCCGACGTTATCCAGCAACCAACCAGCTGCTATAGGCCCGACGGTCTCTCTGGTTGCGGCGGTGGGGGGGGGGGGGATAACATGGCTTTAAAGTCAAGTTAATCGATAATATCGAGAAAGGAAAACAAAATTACACACACACGACTGAATACTAAGTGTGCGGCGTGAAGGTAAATAATACGTTATTTATACATATTGTACTTTTGGCGCAATTAATATTTATAACAGGATATGAGGATAACGCTAATAATATACATTCGCTATAAAAATGCGTGCTTATTTTTAAATATTATCTATTATTTGCTATAAAATAGAAATGAACTTGACTTATATGAAAAGAAATTAAAACCAAGTTAGGTCTTACCCTAGGGCGTACACAGAGTACCAGAGACCAGCAATCATACCATAGAGGGCCGGAGACGCTGATAAACCCGCCCGTCTAAAGGAAGAAAACAGGTGAAAAGTGAATATCAATAATTAGCAGACGCCGATAACCCCGCCCGTCTGAATGAAGAAATATGGTGGAAAGTGAATACATGCATGGTAATTATGAGGGCTATCAGTCTTCCCTGACTGCATCAAAGATCCTGGGGATCCTTTCACTAAGAGTTATGAGCTCGTAACCGTATCTTTCACATGCTAATTTAACGACGGATCCGAACTTTGCAAGCAACGACAATACGCGTTAAACTGCGATTACTGGGGTGCAGTCATATTCGTGAGCTTTATTTTCTGCCAATGTTATTCAAAAACGTGTTTTCCCTATATTGATGATAAATACAAAAAAGTAATTTCTCTTCGGGTGGGCAATACAATGTTGAAATTCTACGAGCAAACATTACGAGATATTAGTGTTATCTGGCCGATGCAATACAACCTGACTTTTCGCTTACCTGGCCGATTCAACCAACCTGAATTTCTCTTACCTGGCCGATTCAACTAGCCTAAACCGATTCAATCAACCTGACTTTTCGCTTACCTGGCTAATTAAACCAGCCTGAATTTCTCTCTTAATTACCTGGCCGATTAAACCAGTCTGACGTTTCTCTTACCTGGCCGATTCAAACATCCGGTCGAAGCTGGGAATGATGGCCAGACCGACACTGACCCCCAGCAGGGCCAGCGCCACGATGTTGAGCCACAGCGGTCTGCAGGGCGAGGAGAACAGACTCGGTAAAAACAATACAACGCGTGGAGAGTGATTCAGATCACTCTCTCTGCAGATTCCGATGATTCAATGTCAAGGGGCGTTATTTGTACCACCGCCTGTTCTTTGGAAAGAGGGCGTGCGCGGGTTGGGGGGGGGGGGGGGGAGTCTAACCCCACAAAAAGACATCCACGACTGAAAACGTCAGCGTTATTTCAATTTCAAACCCTATGGCAAGACAACGCGACACCATGCTTGCTACGCACGGCCCTCGATAACTATATATTTAACTGACGCATACATTTAAGTAACATAGAGCATGTAAGTCAACGTACAAGAACGCACATATAGACCTCCAAAAAACATTCTTTTCAAATGATAACTGGGGATAATTCCCTTACAAACACTATAGTATGCATCCCCATAATAGAAGAGAATCGTATAACGGAGGGAATCCCATGCATCTAGGACACACCTAAGTTAATGGCACACATGGATTCTCATAATATATCTTACTAGGTCTGTGTTGCCTGCTCTTCTGGTAACATAGATCTGCACAGTTTGCGACGTTTTTAATCCTAGTACTTACTGCGAGCTGGGTTCCATGAAGAGGGGAAAGGGGCCCAAGAGAAGCATCGCCACGGCGGACAGGACATAACCTAACACCATCATCTCTAAGCTGTGGCCCTGCAGCAAAAAGAACAAAAGACGATATACATATAATGCATAATATAGCGGACTTAATCCAAAAGTGATGTTATACCAGTACATTTTAAGCAAGATTGCACCACTCGGGACTAAATTGTTAGCTTTATATTAAATGTTAACAAGTTTGCATTTCTGGGTGCGTCACAACGAACCATACTCCAATGTGATGCATAATACCACAACATTGCGTGCGAGTTTTGAGGTTGCGTACATGTGGTGGAAAGTGTTAAGTACTGTTGTACTGTTGGAGTGACTTTCGTTGACTTGAAACCGTTCAGTGGGGAGATTCGGAAGCTCAACATATACATCTTGCATTTGTATTCCACTTATAGATTCCTCCCTCCCTTGGATCGCATAAAATTCACCCCGGTTACACCACACCACACAGACGAGCCCCAACAACTTTACACCATTCGTACTTACAAATCTGTCTGTGATGTAGCCCCAGACGAGCCTCAACAACTTTACACCGTTCGTACTTACGAATCTGTCTGTGATGTAGCCCCAGACGGGCCCCAACAACTTTACACCGTTCGTACTTACAAATCTGTCTGTGATGTAGCCCCAGACGAGCCCCAACAACTTCACACCGTTCGTACTTACAAATCGTTCTGTGATGCAGCCCCGGACAAGCCTCAACAACTTTACACCGTTCGTACTTACAAATCTGTCGGTGATGTAGCCCCAGACGAGCCTCAACAACTTTACACCGTTCGTACTTACAAATCTGTCTGTGATGCAGCCCCAGACGGGCCTCAACAACTTCACACCGTTCGTACTTACAAATCTGTCTGTGATGCAGCCCCAGACGGGCCTCAACAACTTTACACCGTTCGTACTTACAAATCTGTCGGTGATGCAGCCCCGGACGAGCCCCAACAACTTTACACCATTCGTACTTACAAATTTGTCTGTGATGTAGCCCCGGACGAGCCCCAACAACTTTACACCGTTCGTACTTACAAATCTGTCTGTGATGTACCCCCAGACGAGCCCCAACAACTTTACACCGTTCGTACTTACAAATCTGTCTGTGATGTAGCCCCAGACGAGCCCCAACAACTTCACACCGTTCGTACTTACAAATCGTTCTGTGATGCAGCCCCGGACGAGCCTCAACAACTTTACACCGTTCGTACTTACAAATCTGTCGGTGATGTAGCCCCAGACGAGCCTCAACAACTTTACACCGTTCGTACTTACACATCTGTCTGTGATGCAGCCCCAGACGGGCCTCAACAACTTTACACCGTTCGTACTTACAAATCTGTCTGTGGTGCAGCCCCAGACGGGCCTCAACAACTTTACATCGTTCGTACTTACAAATCTGTCTGTGATGCAGCCCCAGACGGGCCTCAACAACTTTACACCGTTCGTACTTACAAATCTGTCTGTGATGCAGGCCCGGACGAGCCTCAACAACTTTACACCATTTGTACTTACAAATCTGTCTGTGATGCAGCCCCAGACGGGCCTCAACAACTTTACACCGTTCGTACTTACAAATCTGTCTGTGATGCAGCCCCAGACGGGCCTCAACAACTTTACACCGTTCGTACTTACAAATCTGTCTGTGATGCAGCCCCAGACGGGCCTCAACAACTTTACACCGTTCGTACTTACAAATCTGTCTGTGATGCAGCCCCAGACGGGCCTCAACAACTTTACACCGTTCGTACTTACAAATCTGTCTGTGATGCAGCCCCAGACGGGCCTCAACAACTTTACACCATTCGTACTTACAAATCTGTCTGTGATGCAGCCCCAGACGGGCCTCAACAACTTTACACCGTTCGTACTTACAAATCTGTCTGTGATGCAGCCCCGGACGAGCCTCAACAACTTTACACCGTTCGTACTTACAAATCTGTCTGTGATGTAGCCCCAGACCAGCCTCAATAACTTTACATCGTTCGTATTTACAAATCTGTCTGTGATGTACCCCCAGACGAGCCCCATACCCCCAGACGAGCCCCAACAAATTCACACCGTCCGTACTTACAAAACTGTCTGTGATGTAGCCCCAGACGAGCCTCAACAACTTTACACCGTTTGTGCTTACAAATCTGTCCGTGATGTAGCCCCAGACCAGCCTCAATAACTTTACATCGTTCGTACTTACAAAACTGTCTGTGATGTAGCCCCAGACGAGCCTCAACAACTTTACACCGTTAGTACTTACAAATCTGTCGGTGATGTAGCCCCAGACGAGCCTCAACAACTTTACACCGTTCGTACTTACAAATCTGTCGGTGATGTAGCCCCAGACGGGCCTCAACAACTTTACACCGCTCGTACTTACAAATCTGTCGGTGATGTAGCCCCAGACGAGCCTCAACAACTTTACACCGTTCGTACTTACAAATCTGTCGGTGATGTAGCCCCAGACGAGCCTCAACAACTTTACACCGTTCGTACTTACAAATCTGTCGGTGATGTAGCCCCAGACGGGCCTCATCAACTTTACACCGCTCGTACTTACAAATCTGTCGGTGATGTAGCCCCAGACGAGCCTCAACAACTTTACACCGCTCGTACTTACAAATCTGTCTGTGATGTAGCCCCAGACGAGCCTCAACAACTTTACACCGTTCGTACTTACAAATCTGTCGGTGATGTAGCCCCAGACGGGCCTCATCAACTTTACACCGCTCGTACTTACAAATCTGTCGGTGATGTAGCCCCAGACGGGCCTCATCAACTTTACACCGCTCGTACTTACAAATCTGTCGGTGATGTAGCCCCAGACGGGCCTCAACAACTTTACACCGTTCGTACTTACAAATCTGTCGGTGATGTAGCCCCAGACGGGCCTCATCAACTTTACACCGTTCGTACTTACAAATCTGTCTGTGATGTAGCCCCAGACGGGCCCCAACAGGCTGTACATCCCGCCGACCAGGAGGAAAACGAGGCCCACCATAGATCCCGATAGGTTATACTGCAGGACAACAGATACACAGCGTATAACACATGTAACTCATCACATTTCATATGTTACCCACTGGGGCTAATACAACTATAGGATCTCCAGGCAGAGGTCGTTCCAATGACGCTCTATATATAAGGAACGAGCGCCCTTTGCTGGGAGAGTGACAATTATACAGAAGTCTTGGACTGTGGTATTTTGGAACTTGATTTAAGCGTATTTATATTGGCAATGAGAAAACAAACAATTTAAATAAAATTATGTTGCACGAATCACATAGTAATGGAATTGACAACCGTTTCACTGACATGCTCAGGGAATGGTTAGTGAGACCGACCGAAAAGGTCGTATAACGGGGGTAATTGTATAACGGAGGGAATCGTATAACGGGGGGAATCGTATAACGGTAGGGATCGTATAAGGGAGGGAATCGTATAAGGGAGGGAATCGTATAACGAGGGGGATCGTATAACGGGGGGAATCGTATAACGGGGGGGGGATCGTATAACGGAGGGAATCGTATAATGGAGGGAATCGTATAACGGGGGGAATCGTATAACGGGGGAAATCGTATAACGGAGGGAATCGTATAATGCAGGGAATCGTATAACGGGATGGATCGTATAACGGAGGGAATCGTATAATGGAGGGAATCGTATAACGGGTTGAATCGTATAACGGGGTGAATCGTATAACGGGGAGGGGGAATCGTATAACGGAGGGAATCGTATAACGGAGGGAATCGTATAACGGGGGGAATCGTGTAACGGAGGGAATCGTATAACGGAGGGAATCGTGTAACGGAGGGAATCGTATAACGGAGGGAATCGCATAACACCTATACCTTGCCCTGGACCCAATAGTTTGTCATTGCATAAGTATTTATATATATATATAAATAGATATATATTCTGGACTAAATAAAAAAAGTTTACTTTATTGGGGTGTGTTTTAAAGGTGATTCACATACGCACTGTTGACATTGTATGGTGTAAAGCAAAATTGAATATCGACGCTGATCCGTCTCGTAGCTACGCCTACGTTACGATCGAACATATATCTGGCTAGCGTGCTTACATTTTCTACAGCAACACTCCCCCACTGTCACTTTGTAAATAGACAGAATTTGTCAACATGTTGCAAACTTATAATGATAAATTGCCAAAATAGAAACAATAAAATTTAAAACAATAAAAAAATAGAAAAACAAAATGATAAAAGCAATATGAAAACTAAATTATAATAAGAAGCAATATGAAAACAAAATTATAACAAAGACAACATGAAAACAAAATTATAATAAAAGCAATATGAAAACAAAATTTATAATAAAAGTAACATTATTTTTTTAATAAGTCATATTAAAAAAAATAGCAACACAATGAATATTCAAAACAAAGTTTTATAATCGAAGTAAACGATTTTTTTGTAATATTAATAAAAGTAAACGATTTTTTTGTAATATTAATAAAAGTAAACGATTTTTTTGTAATATTAATAAAAGTAAACGATTTTTTTGTAATATTAATAAAATATTATTTTTTGGCTTCAGAAATGAAATAAATATTAACTTGGTAAGGTGGTGGCCAATTCGAGGCGTACCTGTCTGAGGTGCGGCTCAAGCGTGGGATCCAGGGAGATCCAGAGAATGGCTCCGGATACGACAGACAGGCTCACCACCACCACGCCAGGCTGTCTGAGTAGACTGCAGGCGGATACCGCCCGATCGCTCCCCGTGGTATCTGCAGGCCAAACAATATGGTTAATCACAATCGAAATTCAAATCACACCAGACGTGAATATAAAGAAAACACGATTGTTTAAGTCATTCTTTATGTATTGTTTACGTCAGTATTGCTCGCTACGAATTTATATCTTTACAATTTTTATGTTTTTATTTTTTACCATTTATTTTCTACCATTTAATTAGTTCATCACTGAGTAATCACTGAGATTATATTGCCTCTTGACAACCAAAACGAAATGGTTGAAAATAGAATTGCAATAATTATTATCTCCTTGATGGGTACAGACCTTGATCCTTGGGTACGATGTAAATGAGCGGAATCACACCGACCAACATGGAACTGCCGATCACAGCGAACGGTAAGACAAAACCCCCTGCCTGCAACCACAGAAAACGATTATATTCAATTGATTTGAGGATGTAATATATTCATAAATAATTATCTATCTAAGCCTCCCACCTGCAGCCACAGAAAACGATATTTTCAGTGGAGTTGAGAATGTAATATCTTCTTAAATAATCATCTAGCTATCGTCTAGCTAATTCTAGCAGAATTTAATGTCCTCTTAAATAATCACCTGGCTATCATCTAGCTAAGATCCCTCCTTGCAATCACAGAACACGATTAATTTGAATTAATTTTATAACTTCTTGAAAAATATAATCATCTAGCCATCAGTTTCATCGCCACATCACTAATTATATTGAGAACTCCCGGCTTTCAGCAGAATCTGCAAACGTGTGTTACCCTGCACCCCGGGGCAACTTGTCACACCTGCACGCATATAAAGGCGTTGATATCAACAGAGTATGCGTAGTATTGTTCGTCCCAGGCCCGAATGGACGCCGAAACTTTACACCCCGAACTGACGGGATTCGAACCGGCGACCCTTCGCATCCAGGGCGAACACCTTACACATTAGACCAGAGAGAACTTCCCGTTTGGCCCGAGGCTCTTGGTGTCTGTCATCCACCGGGCCTGGGCTGAGATATCACATATATACGATCTCTGATACCATAGTTCGGTCGTTGGACTTACGTCAAAGAGAACTCCTCCGAGAGAAGGCCCGATTGCCAGTCCAACGCCTGAGCCGGCTTCAATGAACCCCTGACAGCACCAAAAAAACAATTATAATGCACAAAATTCAATAATTTCTATATTTGTGTCTATATGTGCGGAGACAAACCGTATCTAAAGAGTGTGAATTGGCGATTACAGTCTTAAGAATACTTATTTTTATATGAAGGATGAAATCCACCTTGTATGTCTTAGCAAACTTTATAATTATCTCTGGGATTCATAGTTAATTTGTACAACATTTTCGTATTTAGGATTTCGATATCTTGACGGAAACCAGCAAAGACCTTGATACACCAGGGTAATTATTTCCTTATGTTTCTAAGAGAAAACAATGTGTGAGCTTAGGTTATAAATATCTACACAAAGGCTTCATTAGTGTAATATAGGCAACCGTGGTCATGAATGAGGCCTATCATTCGAAACTCTATCATTGTATACACATTACACATATATACATGCGAATTAAACTATTCAAAATGGACGAATATTACATACATGTACACCTTTCGTATGTGTACCATACAAACAATACAGATTAATCTTCGATGGCAAATATGCCAAGAAAAACAATGCATGTAAAATTTAAATTAAAATTAAAACCCCATTCATACGTCCTCTTTAAAACATACGGTCACTTTTTTCAGTAAGCCTACTAACACATTATATAGAGATATAATATGTATATATATTTACTGACCACGACAGAGACGGCGGACCCGGGAAAGGTCTGCGTGACGATGGCGAAGCAGGCGGTGTTGTTAGCAGTACAGCCCAGGGCGAGCAGGATGCGCAACGTGAAGCACAGCGAGATGAAGGTGAGTCTGCTGCCGTCCCCCCGCGGAAACAACGACACCAGCCTGTGACATGCAGGAAAAAACTTGTACAAAGTCTTGTACACGGTGACAAGACTTTGGATCCAGGGGGCACAGACATACGTCGGCGAGCCTCATCTAGGTACAAGGCATGGGTTAGGACAGAGGGAGCACGCTGAGATAGCGAATAGGGCATATATATAAGCGTTGCCCTGAAATTAAGTTATTTTTTAAAGCATCGAGCTTATCTACCCCACCGATAAACATGCACATTTCTCCCGCTTCACTGAGTACCATATATGTGGGTTTCTCAATAGTTTTCTTTTTTTAATAATAATAGGTTTATTTCATATAAAAACATGTACATTACATTTTCCATCGCAAACTGAGCAGAAGCGGTGGTTATATGGTCGTGCAAGAAATAAGGGATAGACAGCCAATGAAGTCGGCAACTACTACAATATTTATTGGGTTAAGGTCACATGGTCAAGGTCAAGGTTATATTCTGGCAATGATGGCATCAAATATTTACCCAAACAGGACAGTGCATCCTCCCGCGAAGAATTGGCCAGCTAGGAACAGGTACTTGGCACCCATCACCGGCAACTGCTCAAAACAAACCACCATCAATCACCATATCAAGCATGGTATTGAGCTGAATCAGAGGAAAGCTCTAAATAGTTCAAGGTTTCCTTCAAAAAGCTTGAAATTTTACCCCCGGTCTGACCAGAGGAGCGGAGCTCCACCTAGCGAATGGGTTTGTGTGATACATACATGTAGTAAGAACTTTTGTTACAATGATTTCCTGTGTAGTATGTCATCAAACATTTTACATTACAACCGTGTTATGCCCTTTAACGCGAGATAAATTTAATAATGCTTATTTCGATAAAATTATATTAAAGATAATAAATGTGTGCACAATTGTTGTATGACCAGCTCTGAACTACCTGTCTGTCCTAACCGACTTAAAATACTTACCAGTCGCCCCATTATGGGAGAAGTCAAAAACTGGACCAGCGCGAATACTCCAAATACCCAACCGGAAATAGAATCGCTGACGTCGCGAGACGCTGCCTGTAACATGGAAACACATGCGTTCGATAATCGCTGCGTCTTCAAAACTAGAGTGGAACAGAAATTAATATGCCCGAATTCTATTGACACATATAATGTTCTAAAAATGAACGGGAAGTTCTACTGATCGGGATGTAGTTTCATTCATTATTACTTCGTATGTTTTGTCAAAGAAAACTCCATAAATTTTAATCGTTATAGTTCCTTCCTTAATTATTACTTTCTATTTCTTTATTATTGTTAGGCTTTTCCCCGATTTACAAAAAGTACACCATCTAGTCAAACATTTACACATAACATAGCACATTTTAACTTCAACTTTATGTTGTAAATTAACATTAATTAAATTAAAGACATCTTTATTCGTCAAAACGGCTCATAAATACAGTAATATGTAAAAGAAAATTAAAGAAACAGTGTCTTAAGGCCTCCAGCCCATATCACATGTTAACTTAAATAAAATTAATTTAATAATTTTCAATATAATATTTACCTCTGCGGGGAAGAAAGGCGCCAGTATAGATAAGCACATGAATGACGACATGTAGGACAGAATGATGCAGGCCAGAATGAGCTTCTGTTTCCCGCTGGATCGCCACACAGACGCCCCTTCTGGTCGACCAGCGCCATTGCCTGCGTCACTTCCGGTCTTGACTGTGGCGCCATAGATCGGCGGTGACGAGTGGTGGAACCGGTCTCCCGTATATCGGATTGAACCACGTGACTGGCCACAGTAGCAGATGCTGTGGGATCGGGAATTCAACATGGCGGTCTCGGTGGAAATAGCCTTGCTTGACTGGTCCGTGTAGCCCAAACCAGGGGCGACACGCGAGTTGGAGCCCAGTGAAGACATGCTTTATGATACGGTTCAGCCTCTGTGATGCATTTACAAAACCTGAGAAACAAAAAAATATTTTCGTATGTGTATTAGCATCTCCCCAATCAGATAACAGCCAGGGATATAAGGGTTCCCTGGTGTCGAAATAACAGCCCTACAAACTGTAATTCGGCCGTCGGCAACACAGTCAGGCCAGCGCAAATATTGGGTATTCAGCGGGCTGTAGTTTAGCGCCAAGTTTACTGACCGCAGTTATTGATACGGGAAAATACAAGTTGAAAGTGTCTTCAATAATATTTTGTCACTAGGTAGTTAACAGGTGCTTATTTAAGTTGCATACAGGTCTAGAAGAGACCCACCCTTTTCTCGCCTCGCTCACCGCGCAGTTTGCCTGGTTCCACGTCCTAAATCGTGACTAGAATGACAACGTTTTGATTCGTCAAGCAGGAAGCGGGTGAGCTGCGCAGTGAAAAATTAAGGTCGCATATAAAGTCGTTGTCCCCAAAATCTGATCGCGTGAGGTCGCACACATGAGATTCGCTTGCATGACCCATGAATAATAACGGGTGCTTTGAACCATAAACCTGCCTCACTATGACATGGGCTCTGCAAAGCAAAACTATAAACGGGATGCCATTTCAATCACAAAGCCATACCGTATGCACCCATCATATACTAGACACTGCGTCCGTAGCCTCTACACTGTGTCTATCATATACCATAACACACAACTCCCGTAACCTCTACACTGTGTCCATCATATACCATAACACACAACTCCCGTAGCCTCTACACTGTGTCCATCATATACCATAACACACAACTCCCGTAGCCTCTATACTGTATCCATCATATACCATAACACACAACTCCCGTAGCCTCTACACTGTGTCTATCAAATACCATAAAACACAACTCCCGTAGCCTCTACACTGTGTCCATCATATACCATAACACACAACTCCCGTAGCCTCTACACTGTGTCCATCATATCAGGGACGGATCTAGGAATTTGCCAAGGGGGGGGGGGGGGGGGTGGTTTGCTCTCTGAAAACTTCCGACCGGGGCACGACTCCTTTACTGAAATGCAGGTTACAACTTGCCCATCTCTTTATCCCCGCTTCACAACCTCGGTTCGTAGTCTCACTCGCTCACCAATCAAACGTCTTTCTTGTTTCAGGCGGGTTGCGACGTGCCGATGAACCTGCCCCAGCATCACCCGGTTAGGCTGGCTGGGACTTGTCACGGCACCGTTATTAACTCATCCCTTAACACCGTCTTTAACCACTTAAGTTGAGCTACCACGGCTCCTAACGCGCTAGGGCATATTTTATGGCCGTGATAGCTTCTACACTGTGTCCATCACATACCATAACACACAACTCCCGTAGCCTCTACACTGTGTCCATCATATACCATAACCCACAACTCCTGTAGCCTCTACACTGTGTCCATCATATACCATAACCCACAACTCCCGTAGCCTCTACAATGTATCCATCATATACCATAACACACAACTCCCGTAGCCTCTACACTCTGTCCATCAAATACCATAACACACAACTCCCGTAGCCTCTACACTGTGTCCATCATATACCATAACACACAACTCCCGTAGCCTCTACACTGTGTCCATCATATCAGGGGCGGATCTAGGAATTTGCCAAGGGGGGGGGGGGGTGGTTTGCTCTCTGAAAACTTCCGACCGGGGCACGACTCCTTTACTGAAATGCAGGTTACAACTTGCCCATCTCTTTATCCCCGCTTCACAACCTCGGTTCGTAGTCTCACTCGCTCACCAATCAAACGTCCTTCTTGTTTCAGGCGGGTTGCGACGTGCCGATGAACCTGCCCCAGCATCACCCGGTTAGGCTGGCTGGGACTTGTCACGGCACCGTTATTAACTCATCCCTTAACACCGTCTTTAACCACTTAAGTTGAGCTACCACGGCTCCTAACGCGCTAGGGCATATTTTATGGCCGTGATAGCTTCTACACTGTGTCCATCACATACCATAACACACAACTCCCGTAGCCTCTACACTGTGTCCATCATATACCATAACCCACAACTCCTGTAGCCTCTACACTGTGTCCATCATATACCATAACCCACAACTCCCGTAGCCTCTACAATGTATCCATCATATACCATAACACACAACTCCCGTAGCCTCTACACTCTGTCCATCAAATACCATAACACACAACTCCCGTAGCCTCTACACTGTGTCCATCATATACCATAACACACAACTCCCGTAGCCTCTACACTGTGTCCATCATATCAGGGGCGGATCTAGGAATTTGCCAAGGGGGGGGGGGGGGGGTGGTTTGCTCTCTGAAAACTTCCGACCGGGGCACGACTCCTTTACTGAAATGCAGGTTACAACTTGCCCATCTCTTTATCCCCGCTTCACAACCTCGGTTCGTAGTCTCACTCGCTCACCAATCAAACGTCCTTCTTGTTTCAGGCGGGTTGCGACGTGCCGATGAACCTGCCCCAGCATCACCCGGTTAGGCTGGCTGGGACTTGTCACGGCACCGTTATTAACTCATCCCTTAACACCGTCTTTAACCACTTAAGTTTAGCTACCACGGCTCCTAACGCGCTAGGGCATATTTTATGGCCGTGATAGCTTCTACACTGTGTCCATCACATACCATAACACACAACTCCCGTAGCCTCTACACTGTGTCCATCATATACCATAACCCACAACTCCTGTAGCCTCTACACTGTGTCCATCATATACCATAACCAACAACTCCCGTAGCCTCTACAATGTATCCATCATATACCATAACACACAACTCCCGTAGCCTCTACACTCTGTCCATCAAATACCATAACACACAACTCCCGTAGCCTCTACACTGTGTCCATCATATACCATAACACACAACTCCCGTAGCCTCTACACTGTGTCCATCATATCAGGGGCGGATCTAGGAATTTGCCAAGGGGGGGGGGGGGGGGGGGTGGTTTGCTCTCTGAAAACTTCCGACCGGGGCACGACTCCTTTACTGAAATGCAGGTTACAACTTGCCCATCTCTTTATCCCCGCTTCACAACCTCGGTTCGTAGTCTCACTCGCTCACCAATCAAACGTCCTTCTTGTTTCAGGCGGGTTGCGACGTGCCGATGAACCTGCCCCAGCATCACCCGGTTAGGCTGGCTGGGACTTGTCACGGCACCGTTATTAACTCAGCCCTTAACACCGTCTTTAACCACTTAAGTTTAGCTACCACGGCTCCTAACGCGCTAGGGCATATTTTATGGCCGTGATAGCCTCTACACTGTGTCCATCACATACCATAACACACAACTCCCGTAGCCTCTACACTGTGTCCATCATATACCATAACCCACAACTCCCGTAGCCTCTACACTGTGTCCATCATATACCATAACACACAACTCCCGCAGCCTCTATACTGTGTCCATCATATACCATAACACACAACTCCTGTAGCCTCTACACTGTGTCTATCATACACCATAACACACAACTCCCGTAGCCTCCACACTGTGTTCATCATATCAGGGGCGGATCTAGGAATTTGCCAAGGGGGGGTGGGGGGTTGCTCTCTGAAAACTTCCGACCGGGGCACGACTCCTTTACTGAAATGCAGGTTACAACTTGCCCATCTCTTTATCCCCGCTTCACAACCTCGGTTCGTAGTCTCACTCGCTCACCAATCAAACGTCTTTCTTGTTTCAGGCGGGTTGCGACGTGCCGATGAACCTGCCCCAGCATCACCCGGTTAGGCTGGCTGGGACTTGTCACGGCACCGTTATTAACTCATCCCTTAACACCGCCTTTAACCACTTAAGTTGAGCTACCACGGCTCCTAACGCGCTAGGGCATATTTTATGGCCGTGATAGCTTCTACACTGTGTCCATCACATACCATAACACACAACTCCCGTAGCCTCTACATTGTGTCCATCATATACCATAACCCACAACTCCTGTAGCCTCTACACTGTGTCCATCATATACCATAACCCACAACTCCCGTAGCCTCTACAATGTATCCATCATATACCATAACACACAACTCCCGTAGCCTCTACACTCTGTCCATCAAATACCATAACACACAACTCCCGTAGCCTCTACACTGTGTCCATCATATACCATAACACACAACTCCCGTAGCCTCTACACTGTGTCCATCATATACCATAACACACAACTCCCGTAGCCTCTACACTGTGTCCATCATATACCATAACACACAACTCCCGTCGCCTCTACACTCTGTCCATCATATACCATAATACACAACCCACGTAGCCTCTACACTCTGTCCATCATACACCATAACACACAACTCCCGTAGCCTCTACACTGTGTCCATCATATACAATAACACACAACTCCCGTAGCCTCTACACTGTGTCCATCATATACCATAACACACAACTCCCGTAGCCTCTAAACTGTGTCCATCATATACCATAACACACAACTCCCGTAGCCTCTACACCGTGTCCATCATATACCATAACACACAACTCCCGTAGCCTCTACACTGTGTCCATCACATACCATAACACACAACTCCCGTAGCCTCTACACTGTGTCCATCATATACCATAACACACAACCCCCGTAGCCTCTACACTGTGTCCATCATATACCATAACACACAACTCCCGTAGCCTCTACACTCTGTCCATCATATACCATAATACACAACCCCCGTAGCCTCTACACTCTGTCCATCATACACCATAACACACAACTCCCGTAGCCTCTACACTGTGTCCATCATATACCGTAACACACAACTCCCGTAGCCTCTACACTGTGTCCATCATATACCATAACCCACAACTCCCGTAGCCTCTACAATGTATCCATCATATACCATAACACAACTCCCGTAGCCTCTACACTCTGTCCATCAAATACCATAACACACAACTCCCGTAGCCTCTACACTGTGTCCATCATATACCATAACACACAACTCCCGTAGCCTCTACACTGTGTCCATCATATACCATAACACACAACTCCCGCAGCCTCTACACTCTGTCCATCATATACCATAACACACAACTCCCGTCGCCTCTACACTCTGTCCATCATATACCATAATACACAACCCCCGTAGCCTCTACACTCTGTCCATCATACACCATAACACACAACTCCCGTAGCCTCTACACTGTGTCCATCATATACAATAACACACAACTCCCGTAGCCTCTACACTGTGTTCATCATATACCATAACACACAACTCCTGTAGCCTCTACACTCTGTCCATCATATACCGTAACACACAACTCCCGTAGCCTCTACACTCTGTCCATCATATACCAAAACCCACAACTCCCGTAGCCTCTACACTGTGTCCATCATATACCATAACACACAACTCCCGTAGCCTCTACACTGTGTCCATCATATACCATAACACACAACTCCCGTAGCCTCCAAACTGTGTCCATCATATACCATAACACACAACTCCCGTAGCCTCTACACTGTGTCCATCATATACCATAACACACAACTCCCGTAGCCTCTACACTGTGTCCATCACATACCATAACACACAACTCCCGTAGCCTCTACACGTTGTCCATCATATACCATAACACACAACCCCCGTAGCCTCTACACTGTGTCCATCATATACCATAACACACAACTCCCGTAGCCTCTACACTCTGTCCATCATATACCATAATACACAACCCCCGTAGCCTCTACACTCTGTCCATCATACACCATAACACACAACTCCCGTAGCCTCTACACTGTGTCCATCATATACCGTAACACACAACTCCCGTAGCCTCTACACTGTGTCCATCATATACCATAACCCACAACTCCCGTAGCCTCTACACTGTGTCCATCATATACCATAACACACAACTCCCGTAGCCTCTACACTGTGTCCATCATATACCACAACACACAACTCCCGTAGCCTCTACACTGTGTCCATCATATACCATAATACACAACCCCCGTAGCCTCTACACTGTGTCCATCATATACCATAACACACAACTCCCGTAGCCTCTACACTGTGTCCATCATATACCATAACACACAACTCCCGTAGCCTCTACACTGTGTCCATCATATACCATAACACACAACTCCCGTAGCCTCTACACTGTGTCCATCATATACCATAACACACAACTCCCGTAGCCTCCACACTGTGTCCATCATATACCATAACACACAACTCCCGTAGCCTCTACACTGTGTCCATCATATACCATAACACACAACTCCCGTAGCCTCTACACTCTGTCCATCATATACCATAATACACAACCCCGTAGCCTCTACACTCTGTCCATCATATACCATAACACACAACTCCCGTAGCCTCTACACTGTGTCCATCATATACAATAACACACAACTCCTGTAGCCTCTACACTGTGTACATCATATACCATAACACACAACTCCCGTAGCTTCTACACTCTGTCCATCATATACCGTATCACACAACTCCCGTAGCCGCTACACTCTGTCCATCATATACCAAAACCCACAACTCCCGTAGCCTCTACACTGTGTCCATCATATACCATAACACACAACTCCTGTAGCCTCTACACTCTGTCCATCATATATCGTAACACACAACTCCCGTAGCCTCTACACTGTGTCTATCATATACCAAAACACACAACTCCCGTAGCCTCTACACTGTGTCCATCATATACCATAACACACAACACCTGCAGCCTCTACACTCTGTCCATCATATATCGTAACACACAACTCCCGTAGCCTCTACACTGTGTCTATCACATACCAAAACACACAACTCCCGTAGCCTCTACACTTTGTCCATCATATACCATAACCCACAACTCCCGTAGCCTCTACACTGTGTTCATCATATACCATAACCCACAACTCCCGTAGCCTCTACACTGTGTCCATCATATACCATAACACACAACTCCCGTAGCCTCTACACTGTGTCCATCATATACCATAACACACAACTCCCGTAGCCTCTACACTGTGTCCATCATATACCATAACACACAACTCCCGTAGCCTCTATACTCTGGCCATCATATACCATAACCCACAACTCCTGTAGCCTCTACACTGCGTCTATCATATACCATAACACACAACTTTCGTAACCTCTACACTGTGTCCATCATATACCATAACACACAACTCCCGTAGCCTCTACACTGTGTCTATCATATACCATAACACACAACTTTCGTAACCTCTACACTGTGTCCATCATATACCATAACACACAACTCCCGTAGCCTCTACACTGTGTCTATCATATACCATAACACACAACTTTCTTAACCTCTACACTGTGTCCATCATATACCATAACACACAACTCCCGTAGCCTCTACACTGTGTCAATCATATACCATAACACACAACTCCCGTAGCCTCTACACTGTGTCCATCATATACCATAACACACAACTCCCGCAGCCTCTATACTGTGTCCATCATATACCATAACACACAACTCCCGTAGCCTCTACACTGTGTCCATCATATACCATAACCCACAATTAACTCCTGTAGCCTCTACACTGTGTCAACCATATACCATAACACACAACTCCTGTAGCCTCTACACTGTGTACTTCATATACCATAACCCACAACTCCCGTAGCCTCTATACTGTGTCCATCATATACCATAACACACAACTCCCGTAGCCTCTACACTGTGTCCATCATATACCATAACCCACAATTAACTCCTGTAGCCTCTACACTGTGTCAACCATATACCATAACACACAACTCCCGTAGTCTCTACACTGTGTCCATCACATACCATAACACACAACTCCTGTAGCCTCTACACTCTGTCCATCATATACCGTAACACACAACTCCCGTAGCCTCTACACTCTGTCCATCATATACCAAAACCCACAACTCCCGTAGCCTCTACACTGTGTCCATCATATACCATAACACACAACTCCCGTAGCCTCTACACTGTGTCCATCATATACCATAACACACAACTCCCGTAGCCTCTAAACTGTGTCCATCATATACCATAACACACAACTCCCGTAGCCTCTACACCGTGTCCATCATATACCATAACACACAACTCCCGTAGCCTCTACACTGTGTCCATCACATACCATAACACACAACTCCCGTAGCCTCTACACTGTGTCCATCATATACCATAACACACAACCCCCGTAGCCTCTACACTGTGTCGATCATATACCATAACACACAACTCCCGTAGCCTCTACACTCTGTCCATCATATACCATAATACACAACCCCCGTAGCCTCTACACTCTGTCCATCATACACCATAACACACAACTCCCGTAGCCTTTACACTGTGTCCATCATATACCGTAACACACAACTCCCGTAGCCTCTACACTGTGTCCATCATATACCATAACCCACAACTCCCGTACCCCCAACAATGTATCCATCATATACCATAACACACAACTCCCGTAGCCTCTACACTGTGTCCATCAAATACCATAACACACAACTCCCGTAGCCTCTACACTGTGTCCATCATATACCATAACACACAACTCCCGTAGCCTCTACACTGTGTCCATCATATACCATAACACACAACTCCCGTAGCCTCTACACTGTGTCCATCATATACCATAACACACAACTCCCGTAGCCTCCACACTGTGTCCATCATATACCATAACACACAACTCCCGTAGCCTCTACACTGTGTCCATCATATACCATAACACACAACTCCCGTAGCCTCTACACTGTGTCCATCATATACCATAACACACAACTCCCGTAGCCTCTATACTCTGGCCATCATATACCATAACCCACAACTCCTGTAGCCTCTACACTGCGTCTATCATATACCATAACACACAACTTTCGTAACCTCTACACTGTGTCCATCATATACCATAACCAACAACTCCCGTAGCCTCTACAATGTATCCATCATATACCATAACACACAATTCCCGTAGCCTCTACACTCTGTCCATCAAATACCATAACACACAACTCCCGTAGCCTCTACACTGTGTCCATCATATACCATAACACACAACCCCCGTAGCCTCTACACTGTGTCCATCATATACCATAACACACACCTCCCGTAGCCTCTACACTGTGTCCATCATATACCATAACACACAACTCCCGTAGCCTCTACACTGTGTCCATCATATACCATAACACACAACTCCCGTAGCCTCTACACTGTGTCCATCATATACCATAACCCACAACTCCCGTAGCCTCTACACTGTGTCCATCATATACCATTACACACAACTCCCGTAGCCTCTACACTGTGTCCATCATATACCATAACACACAACTCCCGTAGCCTCTACACTGTGTCCATCATATACCATAACACACAACTCCCGTAGCCTCTATACTCTGGCCATCATATACCATAACCCACAACTCCTGTAGCCTCTACACTGTGTACATCATATACCATAACACACAACTCCCGTAGCTTCTACACTCTGTCCATCATATACCGTAACACACAACTCCCGTAGCCGCTACACTCTGTCCATCATATACCAAAACCCACAACTCCCGTAGCCTCTACACTGTGTCCATCATATACCATAACACACAACTCCTGTAGCCTCTACACTCTGTCCATCATATATCGTAACACACAACTCCCGTAGCCTCTACACTGTGTCTATCATATACCAAAACACACAACTCCCGTAGCCTCTACACTGTGTCCATCATATACCATAACACACAACACCTGCAGCCTCTACACTCTGTCCATCATATATCGTAACACACAACTCCCGTAGCCTCTACACTGTGTCTATCACATACCAAAACACACAACTCCCGTAGCCTCTACAATTTGTCCATCATATACCATAACCCACAACTCCCGTAGCCTCTACACTGTGTTCATCATATACCATAACCCACAACTCCCGTAGCCTCTACACTGTGTCCATCATATACCATAACACACAACTCCCGTAGCCTCTACACTGTGTCCATCATATACCGTAACACACAACTCCCGTAGCCTCTACACTGTGTCCATCATATACCATAACACACAACTCCCGTAGCCTCTATACTCTGGCCATCATATACCATAACCCACAACTCCTGTAGCCTCTACACTGCGTCTATCATATACCATAACACACAACTTTCGTAACCTCTACACTGTGTCCATCATATACCATAACACACAACTCCCGTAGCCTCTACACTGTGTCTATCATATACCATAACACACAACTTTCGTAACCTCTACACTGTGTCCATCATATACCATAACACACAACTCCCGTAGCCTCTACACTGTGTCAATCATATACCATAACACACAACTCCCGTAGCCTCTACACTGTGTCCATCATATACCATAACACACAACTCCCGCAGCCTCTATACTGTGTCCATCATATACCATAACACACAACTCCCGTAGCCTCTACACTGTGTCCATCATATACCATAACCCACAATTAACTCCTGTAGCCTCTACACTGTGTCAACCATATACCATAACACACAACTCCTGTAGCCTCTACACTGTGTACTTCATATACCATAACCCACAACTCCCGTAGCCTCTACACTGTGTCCATCATATACCATAACACCCAACTCCCGTAGCCTCTACACTGTGTCCATCATATACCATAACCCACAATTAACTCCTGTAGCCTCTACACTGTGTCAACCATATACCATAACACACAACTCCCGCAGTCTCTACACTGTGTCCATCACATACCATAATACACAACTCCTGTAGCCTCTACACTCTGTCCATCATATACCGTAACACACAACTCCCGTAGCCTCTACACTCTGTCCATCATATACCAAAACCCACAACTCCCGTAGCCTCTACAATGTGTCCATCATATACCATAACACACAACTCCCGTAGCCTCTACACTGTGTCCATCATATACCATAACACACAACCCCCGTAGCCTCTACACTGTGTCCATCATACACCATAACACACAACTCCCGTAGCCTCTACACTGTGTCCATCATATACCATAACACACAACTCCCGTAGCCTCTAAACTGTGTCCATCATATACCATAACACACAACTCCCGTAGCCTCTACACCGTGTCCATCATATACCATAACACACAACTCCCGTAGCCTCTACACTGTGTCCATCACATACCATAACACACAACTCCCGTAGCCTCTACACTGTGTCCATCATATACCATAACACACAACCCCCGTAGCCTCTACACTGTGTCCATCATATACCATAACACACAACTCCCGTAGCCTCTACACTCTGTCCATCATATACCATAATACACAACCCCCGTAGCCTCTACACTCTGTCCATCATACACCATAACACACAACTCCCGTAGCCTCTACACTGTGTCCATCAGATACCGTAACACACAACTCCCGTAGCCTCTACACTGTGTCCATCATATACCATAACCCACAACTCCCGTACCCCCAACAATGTATCCATCATATACCATAACACACAACTCCCGTAGCCTCTACACTGTGTCCATCAAATACCATAACACACAACTCCCGTAGCCTCTACACTGTGTCCATCATATACCATAACACACAACTCCCGTAGCCTCTACACTGTGTCCATCATATACCATAACACACAACTCCCGTAGCCTCTACACTGTGTCCATCATATACCATAACACACAACTCCCGTAGCCTCCACACTGTGTCCATCATATACCATAACACACAACTCCCGTAGCCTCTACACTGTGTCCATCATATACCATAACACACAACTCCCGTAGCCTCTACACTGTGTCCATCATATACCATAACACACAACTCCCGTAGCCTCTATACTCTGGCCATGATATACCGTAACCCACAACTCCTGTAGCCTCTACACTGCGTCTATCATATACCATAACACACAACTTTCGTAACCTCTACACTGTGTCCATCATATACCATAACCCACAACTCCCGTAGCCTCTACAATGTATCCATCATATACCATAACACACAACTCCCGTAGCCTCTACACTCTGTCCATCAAATACCATAACACACAACTCCCGTAGCCTCTACACTGTGTCCATCATATACCATAACACACAACCCCCGTAGCCTCTACACTGTGTCCATCATATACCATAACACACAACTCCCGTAGCTTCTACACTGTGTCCATCATATACCATAACACACAACTCCCGTAGCCTCTACACTGTGTCCATCATATACCATAACACACAACTCCCGTAGCCTCTACACTGTGTCCATCATATCCCATAACCCACAACTCCCGTAGCCTCTACACTGTGTCCATCATATACCATAACACACAACTCCCGTAGCCTCTACACTGTGTCCATCATATACCATAACACACAACTCCCGTAGCCTCTACACTGTGTCCATCATATACCGTAACACACAACTCCCGTAGCCTCTATACTCTGGCCATCATATACCATAACCCACAACTCCTGTAGCCTCTACACTGCGTCTATCATATACCATAACACACAACTTTCGTAACCTCTACACTGTGTCCATCATATACCATAACACACAACTCCCTTAGCCTCTACACTGTGTCTATCATATACCATAACACACAACTTTCGTAACCTCTACACTGTGTCCATCATATACCATAACACACAACTCCCGTAGCCTCTACACTGTGTCTATCATATACCATAACACACAACTTTCTTAACCTCTACACTGTGTCCATCATATACCATAACACACAACTCCCGTAGCCTCTACACTGTGTCAATCATATACCATAACACACAACTCCCGTAGCCTCTACACTGTGTCCATCATATACCATAACACACAACTCCCGCAGCCTCTATACTGTGTCCATCATATACCATAACACACAACTCCCGTAGCCTCTACACTGTGTCCATCATATACCATAACCTACAATTAACTCCTGTAGTCTCTACACTGTGTCAACCATATACCATAACACACAACTCCAGTAGCCTCTACACTGTGTACTTCATATACCATAACCCACAACTCCCGTAGCCTCTACACTGTGTCCATCATATACCATAACACACAACTCCCGTAGCCTCTACACTGTGTCCATCATATACCATAACTCACAATTAACTCCTGTAGCCTCTACACTGTGTCAACCATATACCATAACACACAACTCCCGTAGTCTCTACACTGTGTCCATCACATACCATAACACACAACTCCTGTAGCCTCTACACTCTGTCCATCATATACCGTAACACACAACTCCCGTAGCCTCTACACTCTGTCCATCATATACCAAAACCCACAACTCCCGTAGCCTCTACACTGTGTCCATCATATACCATAACACACAACTCCCGTAGCCTCTACACTGTGTCCATCATATACCATAACACACAACTCCCGTAGCCTCTAAACTGTGTCCATCATATACCATAACACACAACTCCCGTAGCCTCTACACTGTGTCCATCATATACCATAACACACAACTCCCGTAGCCTCTATACTCTGGCCATCATATACCATAACCCACAACTCCTGTAGCCTCTACACTGCGTCTATCATATACCATAACACACAACTTTCGTAACCTCTACACTGTGTCCATCATATACCATAACACACAACTCCCGTAGCCTCTACACTGTGTCTATCACATACCATAACACACAACTTTCGTAACCTCTACACTGTGTCCATCATATACCATAACACACAACTCCCGTAGCCTCTACACTGTGTCAATCATATACCATAACACACAACTCCCGTAGCCTCTACACTGTGTCCATCATATACCATAACCCACAACTCCCGTAGCCTCTACACTGTGTCCATCATATACCATAACACACAACTCCCGCAGCCTCTATACTGTGTCCATCATATACCATAACACACAACTCCCGTAGCCTCTACACTGTGTCCATCATATATCATAACCCACAATTAACTCCTGTAGCCTCTACACTGTGTCAACCATATACCATAACACACAACTCCCGTAACCTCTACACTGTGTACATCATATACCATAACACACAACTCCCATAACCTTTACACTGTGTCCATCATATACCATAACCCACAACTCCCGTAGCCTCTACACTGTGTCCATCATATACCATAACACACAACTCCCGTAGCCTCTACACTGTGTCCATCATATACCATAACACACAACTCCCGTAGCCTCTACACTGTGTCCATCATATACCATAACACACAACTCCAGTAGCCTCTACACTGTGTCCATCATATACCATAACACACAACTCCTGTAGCCTCTACACTGTGTCCATCATATACCATAACACACAACTCCCGTAGCCTCTACACTGAGTCCATCATATACCATAACACACAACTCCCGTAGCCTCTACACTCTGTCCATCATATACCATAATACACAACTCCCGTAGCCTCTACACTGTGTCCATCATATACCATAACACACAACTCCCGTAGCCTCTATTCTGTGTCCATCATATACCGTAACACACAACTCCAGTAGCCTCTACACTGTGTCCATCATATACCATAACACACAACTCCTGTAGCCTCTACACTGTGTCCATCATATACCATAACACACAACTCCCGTAGCCTCTACACTGTGTCCATCATATACCATAACACACAACTCCCGTAGCCTCTACACTCTGTCCATCATATACCATAATACACAACTCCCGTAGCCTCTACACTGTGTCTACCATATACCATAATACACAACTCCCGTAGCCTCTACACTGTGTCCATCATATACCGTAACACACAACTCCCGCAGCCTCTATACTGTGTCCATCATATACCATAACACACAACTCCCGTAGCCTCTACACTGTGTCCATCATATACCATAACCCACAATTAACTCCTGTAGCCTCTACACAGTGTCAACCATATACCATAACACACAACTCCCGTAGCCTCTACACTGTGTCCATCATATACCAAAACACACAACTCCCGTAGCCTCTACACTGTGTCTATCATATACCATAACCCACAACTCCCGTAGCCTCTACACTGTGTCTATCATATATCATAACACACAACTCCCGTAGCCTCTACACTTTGTCTATCATATACCATAACCCACAACTCCCGTAGCCTCTACACTGTGTCCATCATATACCATAACACACAACTCCCGTAGCCTCTACACTGTGTCCATCATATACCATAACACACAACTTTCGTAACCTCTACACTGTGTACATCAATATACCATAACACACAACTCCCGTAGCCTCTACACTGTGTCTATCATATACCATAACCCACAACTCCCGTAGCCTCTACACTGTGTCCATCATATACCATAAGCCACAACTCCCGTAGCCTCTACACTGTGTCCATAATATACCATAACACACAACTTTCGTAACCTCTACACTGTGTACATCATATACCATAACACACAACTCCCGTAGCCTCTACACTGTGGTTATCATATACCATAACCCACAACTCCCGTAGCCTCTACACTGTGTCCATCATATACCATAACACACAACTCCCGTAGCCTCTACACTCTGTCCATCATATACCATAATACACAACTCCCGTAGCCTCTACACTGTGTCCATCATATACCATAACACACAACTCCCGTAGCCTCTATTCTGTGTCCATCATATACCGTAACACACAACTCCAGTAGCCTCTACACTGTGTCCATCATATACCATAACACACAACTCCTGTAGCCTCTACACTGTGTCCATCATATACCATAACACACAACTCCCGTAGCCTCTACACTGTGTCCATCATATACCATAACACACAACTCCCGTAGCCTCTACACTCTGTCCATCATATACCATAATACACAACTCCCGTAGCCTCTACACTGTGTCTACCATATACCATAATACACAACTCCCGTAGCCTCTACACTGTGTCCATCATATACCGTAACACACAACTCCCGCAGCCTCTATACTGTGTCCATCATATACCATAACACACAACTCCCGTAGCCTCTACACTGTGTCCATCATATACCATAACCCACAATTAACTCCTGTAGCCTCTACACAGTGTCAACCATATACCATAACACACAACTCCCGTAGCCTCTACACTGTGTCCATCATATACCAAAACACACAACTCCCGTAGCCTCTACACTGTGTCTATCATATACCATAACCCACAACTCCCGTAGCCTCTACACTGTGTCTATCATATATCATAACACACAACTCCCGTAGCCTCTACACTTTGTCTATCATATACCATAACCCACAACTCCCGTAGCCTCTACACTGTGTCCATCATATACCATAACACACAACTCCCGTAGCCTCTACACTGTGTCCATCATATACCATAACACACAACTTTCGTAACCTCTACACTGTGTACATCAATATACCATAACACACAACTCCCGTAGCCTCTACACTGTGTCTATCATATACCATAACCCACAACTCCCGTAGCCTCTACACTGTGTCCATCATATACCATAAGCCACAACTCCCGTAGCCTCTACACTGTGTCCATAATATACCATAACACACAACTTTCGTAACCTCTACACTGTGTACATCATATACCATAACACACAACTCCCGTAGCCTCTACACTGTGGTTATCATATACCATAACCCACAACTCCCGTAGCCTCTACACTGTGTCCATCATATACCATAACACACAACTCCCGTAGCCTCTACACTCTGTCCATCATATACCATAATACACAACTCCCGTAGCCTCTACACTGTGTCTATCATATACCATAATACACAACTCCCGTAGCCTCTACACTGTGTCCATCATATACCGTAACACACAACTCCCGCAGCCTCTATACTGTGTCCATCATATACCATAACACACAACTCCCGTAGCCTCTACACTGTGTCCATCATATACCGTAACCCACAATTAACTCCTGTAGCCTCTACACTGTGTCCATCATATACCATAACACACAACTCCCGTAGCCTCTACACTCTGTCCATCATATACCATAACCCACAATTAACTCCCGTAGCCTCTACACTGTGTCCATCATATACCATAACGCACAACTCCCGTAGCCTCTACACTCTGTCCATCATATACCATAATACACAACTCCCGTAGCCTCTACACTGTGTCTATCATATACCATAATACACAACTCCCGTAGCCTCTACACTGTGTCCATCATATACCGTAACACACAACTCCCGCAGCCTCTATACTGTGTCCATCATATACCATAACACACAACTCCCGTAGCCTCTACACTGTGTCCATCATATACCATAACCCACAATTAACTCCTGTAGCCTCTACACTGTGTCCATCATATACCAAAACACACAACTCCCGTAGCCTCTACACTGTGTCCATCATATACCATAACGCACAACTTTCGTAACCTCTACACTGTGTACATCATATACCGTAACACACAACTCCCGTAGCCTCTACACTCTGTCCATCATATACCAAAACCCACAACTCCCGTAGCCTCTACACTGTGTCCATCATATACCATAACACACAACTCCCGTAGCCTCTACACTGTGTCCATCATATACCATAACACACAACTCCCGTAGCCTCTAAACTGTGTCCATCATATACCATAACACACAACTCCCGTAGCCTCTACACTGTGTCCATCATATACCATAACACACAACTCCCGTAGCCTCTATACTCTGGCCATCATATACCATAACCCACAACTCCTGTAGCCTCTACACTGCGTCTATCATATACCATAACACACAACTTTCGTAACCTCTACACTGTGTCCATCATATACCATAACACACAACTCCCGTAGCCTCTACACTGTGTCTATCACATACCATAACACACAACTTTCGTAACCTCTACACTGTGTCCATCATATACCATAACACACAACTCCCGTAGCCTCTACACTGTGTCAATCATATACCATAACACACAACTCCCGTAGCCTCTACACTGTGTCCATCATATACCATAACCCACAACTCCCGTAGCCTCTACACTGTGTCCATCATATACCATAACACACAACTCCCGCAGCCTCTATACTGTGTCCATCATATACCATAACACACAACTCCCGTAGCCTCTACACTGTGTCCATCATATATCATAACCCACAATTAACTCCTGTAGCCTCTACACTGTGTCAACCATATACCATAACACACAACTCCCGTAACCTCTACACTGTGTACATCATATACCATAACACACAACTCCCATAACCTTTACACTGTGTCCATCATATACCATAACCCACAACTCCCGTAGCCTCTACACTGTGTCCATCATATACCATAACACACAACTCCCGTAGCCTCTACACTGTGTCCATCATATACCATAACACACAACTCCCGTAGCCTCTACACTGTGTCCATCATATACCATAACACACAACTCCAGTAGCCTCTACACTGTGTCCATCATATACCATAACACACAACTCCTGTAGCCTCTACACTCTGTCCATCATATACCATAACACACAACTCCCGTAGCCTCTACACTGAGTCCATCATATACCATAACACACAACTCCCGTAGCCTCTACACTCTGTCCATCATATACCATAATACACAACTCCCGTAGCCTCTACACTGTGTCCATCATATACCATAACACACAACTCCCGTAGCCTCTATTCTGTGTCCATCATATACCGTAACACACAACTCCAGTAGCCTCTACACTGTGTCCATCATATACCATAACACACAACTCCTGTAGCCTCTACACTGTGTCCATCATATACCATAACACACAACTCCCGTAGCCTCTACACTGTGTCCATCATATACCATAACACACAACTCCCGTAGCCTCTACACTCTGTCCATCATATACCATAATACACAACTCCCGTAGCCTCTACACTGTGTCTACCATATACCATAATACACAACTCCCGTAGCCTCTACACTGTGTCCATCATATACCGTAACACACAACTCCCGCAGCCTCTATACTGTGTCCATCATATACCATAACACACAACTCCCGTAGCCTCTACACTGTGTCCATCATATACCATAACCCACAATTAACTCCTGTAGCCTCTACACAGTGTCAACCATATACCATAACACACAACTCCCGTAGCCTCTACACTGTGTCCATCATATACCAAAACACACAACTCCCGTAGCCTCTACACTGTGTCTATCATATACCATAACCCACAACTCCCGTAGCCTCTACACTGTGTCTATCATATATCATAACACACAACTCCCGTAGCCTCTACACTTTGTCTATCATATACCATAACCCACAACTCCCGTAGCCTCTACACTGTGTCCATCATATACCATAACACACAACTCCCGTAGCCTCTACACTGTGTCCATCATATACCATAACACACAACTTTCGTAACCTCTACACTGTGTACATCAATATACCATAACACACAACTCCCGTAGCCTCTACACTGTGTCCATCATATACCATAAGCCACAACTCCCGTAGCCTCTACACTGTGTCCATAATATACCATAACACACAACTTTCGTAACCTCTACACTGTGTACATCATATACCATAACACACAACTCCCGTAGCCTCTACACTGTGGTTATCATATACCATAACCCACAACTCCCGTAGCCTCTACACTGTGTCCATCATATACCATAACACACAACTCCCGTAGCCTCTACACTCTGTCCATCATATACCATAATACACAACTCCCGTAGCCTCTACACTGTGTCTATCATATACCATAATACACAACTCCCGTAGCCTCTACACTGTGTCCATCATATACCGTAACACACAACTCCCGCAGCCTCTATACTGTGTCCATCATATACCATAACACACAACTCCCGTAGCCTCTACACTGTGTCCATCATATACCGTAACCCACAATTAACTCCTGTAGCCTCTACACTGTGTCCATCATATACCATAACACACAACTCCCGTAGCCTCTACACTGTGTCCATCATATACCATAACCCACAATTAACTCCCGTAGCCTCTACACTGTGTCCATCATATACCATAACGCACAACTCCCGTAGCCTCTACACTCTGTCCATCATATACCATAATACACAACTCCCGTAGCCTCTACACTGTGTCTATCATATACCATAATACACAACTCCCGTAGCCTCTACACTGTGTCCATCATATACCGTAACACACAACTCCCGCAGCCTCTATACTGTGTCCATCATATACCATAACACACAACTCCCGTAGCCTCTACACTGTGTCCATCATATACCATAACCCACAATTAACTCCTGTAGCCTCTACACTGTGTCCATCATATACCAAAACACACAACTCCCGTAGCCTCTACACTGTGTCCATCATATACCATAACGCACAACTTTCGTAACCTCTACACTGTGTACATCATATACCGTAACACACAACTCCCGTAGCCTCTACACTGTGTCTATCATATATCATAACCCACAACTCCCGTAGCCTCTACACTGCTTTTTGGTATAGCTAGTTTAACGTCGCTTGTTTTTCTTCTAAAATGCCACTATCGGTGTCGTTGTCGCATTTTCAGATTTTCAGTGTCGGAATTTTGGGGGCAATGTCCCATATCGACTTTTCCAATATGCCTGTGTCGCGTGTCGCCATTTGCCCCTTCCAGCCCCCTTCTCGAACGATCCCGTAACCTCTACACTGTCTAGCCGACCATCACCAGGCTGTAGTAGATATACATACCGTGTGTATCTTACCACACCATTGCAGGTCTTCCTGGTATGTCGACTGTGCGTTGGTTGTCGCGGCATACGACCTCACAGAGGTGGTGACTATCACATGATGTTGACGGTAGACAATATCAGTGAATGATGGTGCTGTTACCTCGTAGACCCACCCTACTTGTTATGCGGGCGACTCCAGCATCAGCAATCGATATCACAGCCCTGTGGCTATGCCCCCTGCACCATCAGCTCGCTACATGCCAGCACTGCATGATCGTGGTTAGTACCGGGCCCCAGCAGTTAAATAATTCCTGTACATCTCTCTAATATATATTCCAATATGAACGGCCCACAGAGATAACCGTTGCTGGAGTAACACGGTGCGATGGCGGATACAACCTCGTGAAAACTAGAGCGAGGCGAGCGTCCACAAAACTGACTGACAAGCTTGGTGGGCGATAATACGAGGAGCTAAAGCGCCGTGCGGTGCCCAGGGGTGCATGACCAGCTGGCCCACTGCCGAGTCACATGTGGGTCATGCTATAAGCACCGAGGCTGTAGAGTGACACAGCTCCTTAGGTCATTGATCCCAGGTATTTTCCATGGAAGATCCCAGGTACTTTCCATGGAAGATCCCAGGTACTTTCCATGGAAGATCCCAGGTACTTTCCATTGAAGGAGGGCATTCTGGTTCAAGTCGGGGAATGGTTGAGGACGTGGGGGGGGGGGGGCAGCCCCCCGGGTCCCCCTCCGCGCCCCCCACCCCACCCCATCCACACACCCTGCATGGATCCGCGCCACGTACTGGTTCATCGTTGTCTCAAACCCCTTTGCGTCTTGAGGGAGAGGGGGGGGGGGAGGGGCGGTGGAGTGGGGGATCCGAGGGGACGTAAATTATGAACGGCGGATATGTGCCAAAACTTTAACTTCGGGTAGGGGGGGGGGGGGGTGGGGCGTTGTGGAAAGGATCGAGTAGCTAGAACTATAGCCTTGCAGTGGCGGATCCAGGGAGGGGGGGGGGTCGACGTGCCCCTCCCCCCTAATTCACGGCGTAGGGTAAAAAGTCAATTTCCTTCATTTTCGGTGGCATTTAGTCGCTAAACTTCCTAAAGTGACGCGTACACCCCACCCCGTACGTTCTTCAGAATTGTGCCCCCAGTCTTCGGCAAAATCCTGTATCCGCCCCCACCCCCGCCCGCCACTGGGATTCACTGCGTTGGGACCACCTCTAGCAGGTAGCGCGCACGTTCAGCCCTAGAGTTGTGGAAGACAGCCTAATACTGCGTTCTGCTGGGTCAGGATATCCCGGGGGGGGGGGGGGGGCACTACATATAGTTAGGTAATATACATATGTGTCGCCCAAATGACCCTTTTTTTCTCTCAAACCCCGAAGCAGAAATCTACAACTTCTCTCAATGTGCCCATCTGAGACTAACTTTTTTGTACAAATTGCAGTTCCCGACTATATAATCCAGTTGATATCGAAAATGTTCAAATAATAAACCTCCAGACACTTTGTCATGAATGTCAGTGTCTATTTTAGATGCCACTTTTAACCACACATTTCTGTCAGTGTCTATATTAGATGCCTCTTTGTGCAAAAAAAGTCACTCAATGACTTGACCATACAATCGCGTAACTTGCTCTCGCTCTCCATATCCTCTGTATGGCGTGGGCGCCCCCCCGCCCCCTCTGCCCCCGGTGTAGTAAGGTAGTCCCCCCGCCCCGGGGTCGGCATCAACCCAGTAGGGTCTTGCCACATGTACCTGGCCAGCTCCTTCCATTCGCCAGGTGGCGCTGTGCTAATCCTTGTCTTGAGTTCATCGAAGGCAAGTGCTGCCGAATAGGTTGAATGTCTTCAGCTCGGCGTGACCTGCAGCCCGGTCGACCAGCGTCAATGACAGGCCTATATACCGTTAATCCCCCGACCTTACCATCGGTTAGGCTTCATCGAGCGCTTTATCCCAAGATTAATTTAAGGTTACAGAGTGATGCTGTGAACGTCTGATTTGACCCAAGGCCTGGGTTTTATTATTGGCAAACAATGTTGTTTTGTTGTTGTGTATATTATATTGACATGGTAGCCAGTCAACAAAAAATGCCAACATGAGAGAACCAGGGTCGGATCCAGATATGCTGGAAAGGGGGGGGGGGCGGTTTCTAGTAATGGCCTAGCTTTTTGGTTTTCGTATGTTAAATGGTATAAATAAATTTCGGCCCTAAAATAGGGGGCCGGGTCGGCCCCCTCTGGATCCGCCCCTGAGAACTGTACCCTCCTTGGGCTTATCGATCAGTATCTTTGAATACGATCACAACTCTAGTACGACGAGATTCGGGAATCCTAAAAGAATAGGAAAATTGGCAGGTATACATATACATGTATATATAGTTAGGATTGTTATTCGACCTAAAAACAGAGCATCTTTCGAACCGATCTCGATATTAAAATCCAGATTAATTCTGGGTGAATTAATTGGTAAAATTATTATAATATACTAGAAGAAGAGTAAATATTGAAGCAATCTGAGTGGCTGTACAAGGCGATCAAAGCCGTAATTTACGCTCCAAGTGACGTACGTAGATGCAGGTTTTGGTTTAATTAGGTTTGATCATAATAACTATAATATAGGCAAGCGAAGAGATTTTTGTAGATATTCAGATGAATTGATATTTTTTTTTAAAAGGAGGTACAAACTAGTGAGGAAGGGGCGACCTCTGTTGGGAGAGTACCCACCCATAAACACCTGTACAAAACAACCCACTGGTGACTTCTCATAAGAAATGGAATTTATTCTTTCTACACTAACAATTCACACAATTACAGCACACGATAATAGATACTTAAAAAGACCACAACAATCATGTGGGGGTGTGTACAATGCATTATATTGCATGACGCTAATCTTATTCATGCCATCAGTACTAGTTACATAGGAGATTGTTCCCTAGGACAACACTGACACAGACACCAGTCACAGGCACTCCAAGTGGCAGACGGCCGTCTAATATATACACGGAAAACTCCTGACGTAACCGTTGACTCACCGCATACACTGATATCAGATCCACACTTCTGCTAGTCTACCGTAAACTGCCAAACAATGGCGCGCTCAGTGACGTCATTTCGATGACACCAGTGACGTCATTTCGATGACACCAGTGACGTCACCAGTATGGTTTCAGTGACGTCGCTAACCTGTGATTTCTTCGACTGTCGACCACCGAAACAACGTTTTGCACCGATTTATCAGGCATACGAGTCATTCACGAGCATAGACTTGTAGGAGTCCCTACCCATCATATGCTTTTGGAATATTTTGAAGATCTCACCCAGGTTTTCGTATAGTACGCATAGTACGTCTCTATACACTATATAAAAGTATACATTGAACACAGGCATGGTATCAGTCAATGACAATTAATCAACTCATGTTAGTTAATGGCACAACAGACAGCACGTGATATCGCAATCCTACACACGCAAGACGTAAAGTTAATAATGGTATTCTGACCGTTCCCGCCTGGGGATGCCAACCACAGTCCATCGGTTGCCATGGCTCCTCTTGACTGGACTCTTTCCGCCTCCTGAGGAGTCGTCACGTGCGTTGAGTCACGTGGTGCACGCAGGACGAGATCAGGGGAGTAGAGTCGGCGAGACTTGTGGCGAGACTAATGAGATCGGAGCGTTAGAAGCCAAGAGCTCATCGGGAAATGTCCGCAGATAGGCTTCAGCCGTGATGCTTTACTTAAACAAATGATGGCAGGTGTCGAAAATACTTCCTTGTATATTTACACATACGAATGCTGATTTCAGGGCGTTGATTACGTATGGGAAACCACCACCAAAGCTGACAGATGTAGCATAACATATAAGTAATGAACAACTATGGATATCTTACAGGATAACTAAACGAGATCGGCTAAAACTGACACAGAACCTCAGATTTCTGCGGTGCCATCCTACAGTGCGCCTCCGCTATGTTACGACCTTCAACCCAACGGCCCCATCTGCCAAGACAAGTGATTTGTCTACAGGTTTGTTTTACCCCGCGGCGTTCTTCAGTTCAGTTCATATATTCGCCAACCTTCTCATCTCCAGCGGACGGGTTTAGCTAGCTACAGGCGATGGTGACCGCCCTATACCGTTAGTAACGATGGTAACTATTCTAAAGACACGTGTTCGCGTAACCATGGTAACTACTTTAAAGCCACGTGTTCGCGTCACCATGGTAACTACTCTTAAGACAAGTGTTTTCAGACAGACACTCAGCCATATTAACTTACGGTCATTGTCCGCCTACGGTGGACGCAAGTGGACAACCCGGTCGTCAACCCTTCGATATATGCCTTTCAGATGTTCTGCTCAAGAAGTACGATTTCAATGAGCTGCCCACCTCGTGATAGGCTTGCGGCACTTTCAACCCTAGCTACGTTGGTAGATTAACTCTCCCATCCAGTGTACAGGGCTATGCTGGCGGACTCGGGGTGTGGTAGCAACACCCCCGCGTCAATTCCAAACCGAAAAGGGGTTTTGTTGAGAGATCACCACATCTAACAAGGTCATGAAGGTACCTCTGGTACCGCCAGGGGCGCTGCGGGGTGACGCCAAGTAACCCGCAATGCCAGACCCGTCAGAACTCGGACCTACCCGGCCGCTTTCGCAACAATCCGAGTTCTCAAAAGTCGGATTTTCCCCACAGACGAGTGTCATTTCAGAACTCGGACATCCGGACTCCGCTGATCTTGACGCCGGGGAGCGCTGGTGAGTATGTCGGGATTCCCCAGCGGGACTCCCCTTCCGGATATCCGTCGTACGGTCACGTGACTTCAGCGCTGGACGCTTTAGAAGGATGGCACCTGGTTCATGTCAGACGGCCAGGTTGTTTTCTTTCTGGTCGCGGTCCTGGTCCTGCTCGAACACCGTCTTGAGGAGGTCGGGGCCTGGGCCGCCGTGGCCGGGGGTGCGCCCGGCGGTGGGGGGGGTCCGGCACTCCCGCCCCTGAGGGCCGGGGCCGCGGCGCTCCCTCAGAGGGGTGGTTGCCAGGCGCTTGAGGGGGGTGCCGGTCTTACGGTACTCTGCCAGCTCCTGGGCCAGCCCCTCACACTTCTTCTTGAGCCGCGCCACCTCCACCTGTAGCGTGGTCGACTTCTGCGGAACACCAAACACGCGTTATAAGTAACTGTACACACAACACTTTATATGTAACTATGCACAAAACACTTTATAAGTACTATACACAAAACCCTTATATCAGTAACTATGCAAAGAACACTTTTATTAGTAACTACATACAAAACACTTTTGACAGACTAAAAAGTTACCATGCAACTTATATCAATGAGCGCTTACTGTCGTGACTGTCAGTTATTTTAGTTTCTTTTTACTTTAATTGTTTGTCCACCGTGCCCCCCCCCCCCAACCCACCCACTGACCTGTGTCAGGGCCTGTTTGTCGACCCGCATCTTCTCCAGGTATAGGATGCGCTGCTTGTGGTTGTGGTGACCGGCCAGCTTACTGTTGGCATCCATCTCGTCCCAGAACTTCTTCTCAATCTAACAGAAGACATGTGCATAAATACCATCAAGTTCAAGATATAACCGTACCGTAAACTGCCTTTTTGAAGACGCGGCTTCTATTCGGAAGTTGCATGATGCACTTTCCGGGTTTGACCGCCAAGTCGCGGTGCGGCTATAAATACGTCATTTTGCCGATTTCAAGTGAGCATAGCGAGGGGGCGAGGTGCTTCTGAGGGGGCAGGTGAAATACGGAAATTTACGTTGTTGCCAAACGAGTTGCCAAAATAATTGATTACATCATAACGTCATCCGTGTACCATGATACGGATGCCGTCCTCACACAAACTGTAATCGGTTACTCGTGCTAGACGTGGTACTGGGTAGGCGCGACAAGTGATTCATCACTATGCAGTACATGCCAGGAGAGCCTACCGCTGGTGTGACACTTGATAAGAGGTGTGATGGCCGAGGGATCGGCGAGTGTTTTGTCGTCGCGACTGCTTGTATAAACAATTGACTCCGGAGTAATTAGCTTGGTTTGCTGGATGGGATTATGATAAGCAGGGCCACAGGAAAGGGCACTGGATAGCAGGAAGAAGGGGAGCAGGGATGAGATGGGGGGCGGGGGGGTGGGGTTTCGAGAGAGGCCGAAGTCCAGGTGCGGCGTATAATATGTAGTCTTCCGGAAACGGTTCTGGGCGTTTGCCGACCCTGTTTGAAGGCTAAAATCGGGGTGCGGCTTCTAATATGTATGCAGCTTCACAAAGGCAGTTTACGGTAATAAAACTTAATGTTAAAAATTTGATGTAAAAAACAAAAGATTTGTTTGATTTAAATCAAGACGGTTTCGCCAATTTTGTTTCTCCCTTCTTGCAATTTAAATGTAATTTCACAATCCACTACCTTTACATTTTACTGAAGGAATTTCTTTACTCCCTCGAATATAAAACAAAGCACAGATCATTACATTGCGTTGGCGTAATGCACTACTAATTGAGTGCGACACTGAAAGCAGGGAATGCACATCGTTTTAAAAGCAGAAATTTGACCACATGCTCAGAATTATGTCGTAAGTACAATTAAGAAGAACATAGTACTGTTTCTATCAATCAAAAGTTTCAAAGTTGAAGACAAACAATGGAACGCATGACGGGGTGTGGTGGGGAATTATACCAGAAAACACTAAATATATAGAAATTAGACGGGACGACTTGAACCTTGTGTGGGGATTTAGAAAACAAGATTTTCCAAATGTCTACTTCCCCCCCTGCCCTCCCACCCCCGTGAGGCTTCGCACTGACTGGTGCATTAGTTGATCGGTCGTTCCTTCATTTTCAAGCAAACCCTCGTTTGTCTAATGCTCACTCACGCATTAGTCGTGCAGTGCAGTCGATACCATAGTCGATTTCCTATTTCCAAACATGGAAAATGAACCACGCGAATCATGAGCAGAACTAATGCCTTGTTATAACCGTTATATAAGTACGTTACAAAAAGCTCGCTGTCATGCTTCCTAAAATAAAACACTCTATGTTACGTTGTTCATTTGGCGAATGCACTCCGAACTCGTTCTTTAACCAGTACTTAACATCCCCTCAGTAAAGTTGGTCAGTTCCCTATCACCCCGCCCACCGTCCCCTCCCTATCACGCCCCCACCCCCTCCGACATTTCTCTTCCACGCGGCCTACCTCGGTCAGTTTCCGGTTCTTCTCTTTCAGGTGTCAGTTCCCTATCACCCCGCCCACCGTCCCCCCCCTATCACCCCCCCCCCCCCCCCGCCGCGCCATCTCTCTCCCACAATACCTTACCTCGGTCAGTTTCCGGTTCTCCTCTCTCAGCTCGATCATCTCCAGGCTGAGAGCGTCCCGCTCCGCCACGACCGCCTCGCCTTCATGCCGGAGACTGGCGGCCTCCTCCACCATCCGCTCTCGTTCCGCTTGCTGCTGCTCTACCACCTCTCGCAGCCTGAAACACCACACAGGCGACGTGTGTTACAACCCAAAACGCCATAGCGACCAAAACGTCATAGTGACCAAAACGTCATAGTGACCAGAACGTCATAGTGACCAGAACGTCATAGTGACCAGAACGTCATAGTGACCAGAACGTCATAGTGACCAGAACGTCATAGTGACCAGAACGTCATAGTGACCAGAACGTCATTGTGACCAAACTTCATACCTTGGTACAATGAGATATACAGTTTTAAGTTTAACTTCATAGCGAAAGGGCCAAGTAACAAGAGAGCCATGTCCCCAGGGTATATCCCCTACTACTTTCGAAAAGCAGAAATGAGATCTGTATCTGGCACAAATAGACCTTTGCACAGGTGCGGTTCAAACCACGCCCCGTTCGCTGGACTGATATACCAGAGCACAATGGATAACAGTCGAGCGCGCTACCCACTAGGGCACGAAGGCGGCACCGGACCACGTCGGCTAGGCATTGAAATATGATGACAAACCTGTTAACTTCTTCCTTTTGCTTCGCACTCTTCTCATTCGCTGCTTGAACTTCAGCGCGTAATTCTTCGTCCCTGCAGTAAAGAAACGAGTGCAATTAGTTCAAAATCATCATCATTTTGCCGTCATAACGATAGGGCAGACATGTAAATGAACGAACCAAGTGGTGCCCAATAGCTCAACATCGAGTGAGACAGACAGGCTCTGCAGCCAATGGACACCGGGGACATATCAAATCATGAGATTTTACCAGTTTACTTCCATCACGATAGCTGTACCAGCAACGAGAGCCAAGAGTCCAGCGTTCAGGCACGGTATATGTTACGCTGCAGTGTAAGCTCTTAAACTCGAGAGTTGAAAGAAACCGGACATAGCTTGGGGTCGAATTCTAATGTCTTCTGAGTGAGACCTCGAAAGGAATTTATTTAACACTTTATGCAAACACCGAAAATGAAATGAACGAATATTTGAGCCCTGGGCATCTCATAATTCAGTTAAGACTAACATTAACAAAGATCTGAGCAAATTATATCCTAATTCAGGTAGACTAAAATTTACGAATAACTGAGCGTATCATATCCATTATGTAGTTAAACACAATTATTTAATAATTTGGACTTATTTATGATGACTCAGGCTCATAACCTTTCCTCGAATCTCGTACCTCAATCCCTTGTCTCTGTCATATAGACACAAAGTATTGGTGTCGCTTCGCCTAGGTAATGGGCTTAATTGGCATCAAAAGCACACATAATCGTGTGTAAATAATGCTTCTTAATTGGTAAATTACATGTGGATAAACTTGTAACTTCGTAGATTTTACAGTGAATATGTTACACATTGTGTCCTGTACAACACACATGGTGGGTAGTATCAAGGAGTGGAAACCAACGAGAGAACCAACAGAGAATACTAAAGAGAACCACCATGAAACCAAACTTAACAGGTAGGATATATAGATACATACAAGTATTGTCACTGAGGGACTAGATAAGATAACGCCAAGGTGATTTCAATAACGACATGGTAACGGAGGGCAAAAGCGGTATCGTTAAAGTTCAATAATTTTGAAATTGACTTTACAAGTTAAAGCAAATAATGCTGGCTGAATGGAAAGCATTTCACAAGGCAATATAGCAAAGGGCTACAATCGATCATCCAATATTAACACCAATCGCATTAATATTATAAATATAAACATTTTCCTGGATTTTAACTGAAATATTTATTTCGTTAAAGTATGATCCATAATAAAGTTTCGGAACCACAGCCTTTTGAAGACGCGGCGAGATTCTTGACTCTAGGTAGCAATTAGGAGTTCTCTTGAAAGACGACCTTCAGATATGGCCATACCAGGGGACAGAGCCGTGGGCGTTAATTTCATAAGTACAACTTTCACTAACCCGAGGTGGGCCGAAGATAACGTGTCAAAATTTGCAAGACGAAGGAATCAGACTTTATTCCTATACTAATACAAAAAAAGGGCGATGATATAGTGAGTAAATAATCCTGAAGGTCACAGACTACACACGCGACACTGTCATCAAGTGCATTATTTCAAGCCACAGGTTTAGGAATCTGTCTAGACAGTAAACTATATCAGGGACAAGTGAACACGCGGTGATCACTGCGCGTGCGCGGGGACCGACTGATCACGTGATCAAGGGGACGCCAGTTTATAATAGTGGGTTTATCTCTTGTCAAACTAGCACAGTAGAATGCTCATGGTGCCAGACTTTCAATCTGTAACAAACAGTGAAACAAAGAAGAATGTGTGAGTTGTTAACTTCTCACTGTAAGCAAAATAGTTAAGCGGGAGAGTTAGCAAAACGAGATACTATCCAACAGTAACGAAAACCAGCGTCCCCAAAGGAAATGCAAAATCAAAATCCTAAGCTCGAATAAAAAGCTGTCCTTTATAGCTTTCGAATGTATCATAGGTGTACACACTAAATATGTTGGATCTTGGACTCCAGTATAAATCGTCTTCATGCCAATAATAAAGGTACCAACAAGCAATAAGTATGAAATTTTAGGTTCAGGAGTTACTCAATTGGGTATTCTTCTTGGCCAATTCCTTTATTTTCCGCTGCCATTTTCATTTTGACATTTTTCCATCGTGTTAGTTCCCGGTTTTCCCCGTCCCGTGGGGACCCTGGCAAAGCATTACACCAACAATGAACCAAGAAACACAACAGGCACATGGGTTGGGTACTGAACCACGTGGTGTGAATGGCAGACCACGTGGTGTGACTGGCAGACCACGTGGCGTCACTGACGGACCACGTGGTGTGGCTGGCAGACCATATGGCGTCACTGGCAGACCACGTGGTGTGACTGGCAGACCACGTGGTATGACTGGCAGACCACGTGGCGTCACTGACAGACCACGTGGTGTGACTGGCAGACCACGTGGTGTGACTGGCAGACCATGTGGCGTCACTGGCAGACCACGTTGTGTGACTGGCAGACCACGTGGTGTGACTGGCAGACCATGTGGCGTCACTGACAGACCACGTGGTGTGACTGGCAGACCATGTGGCGTCACTGACAGACCACGTGGTGTGGCTGGCAGACCATATGGCGTCACTGGCAGACCATATGGCGTCACTGGCAGACCACGTTGTGTGACTGGCAGACCACGTGGTGTGACTGGCAGACCACGTGGTGTGACTGGCAGATCACGTGGTGTGACTGGCAGACCACGTGGTGTGACTGGCAGACCACGTGGCGTCACTTACAGACCACGTGGTATGACTAGCAGACCACGTGGCGGGGGGCGGGGGGGGGGAGGGGGGCTGGCAGACTTACATTGAGCGCAGCCTGGAGGCCTCCTCGCGGGCTGTTCGCGCTGAGAGCTGAGCCTCTTCAGCCTCACACCGCAGCCTCGCCACGCTCTCTTTAAGAGAGTCCTCGCTGAAACACGACAACAGGACAGGGATAGAAACGTGGGCCGAAACAGGAGAGGGCTTAGCAACATGAAACTAACATTGGCCGGAAACAGATTGACACAACAACGAGACAAGTGAAATGAACACTGAAACAAAGAGACAAGTGAAATGAACACTGAAACAAAGAGACAAGTGAATTGAACACTGACTGAAACAACGAGACAAGTGACAAGTCTCGTTTTTTCAGTCCGCAGTCTTACCTCTCCCGCCACGAGGTGGCGTCCATGTCGAACTGGACCCGCAGCGCCTCCAGCGCCCGCTCCAGACACTGGCGCTCGGCCTCCACGGCCGCCAGACCAGCCTGCCGCGACGCCAGCGCCTCCTGGCGAGAGTCAAATGAAATGACAAGAAATGAATTGGTACTCTAGTAGTGCACACAAGGGCTAAATTGGGCAAGGGAACCTCTCGGGACGTCTTTGTATGATGAATGGGTGAAATAGGCTCCAGATGAGGTGACCCGAGCCAGGAATCGAACCCAGGACCCATTGATCAGTAGTTTAGGGTGCTAACCACAACTCGCAATGTGGCACATCATGCATTATTTCCGAGGTGACCCACCCTCAAGGTGACCCACCCCCAAGGTGACCCATCCCCAAGGTGACCCACTTCCCCCAAGGTGAACCTACCCCAAGGGGACCCACCCCAAAGGTGAACCACCTCCCCTAAGGTGACTCACCACCCCCAAGGTGACCCACCACCCCCAAGGTGACCCACCACCCCCAAGGTGACCTACCTCCCCCAAGGTGACCCACCCCAAGGTAACCCACCCCAAGGTGACCCACCACCCCTAAGGTGACCCACCCCCAATGTGACCCACCCCCAACGCGATCCACCACCCCTAAGGTGACCCACCCCCAAGGTGACCCACCCCCAAAGTGACCCACCCCCAACGCGACCCACCACCCCTAAGGTGACCCACCTCCAAAGTGACCCAAACGACTAAGGTGACCCACCCCCAAATGGACTCACCTCTAAGGTGACCCACCTCTAAGGTGACCCACCTCTAAGGTGACCCACCCCCAAGGTGACCCACCCCCAAGGCGACCCACCCCAAGGTAACCCACCTCTAATGTGACCCACCCCCAAGGTGACCTACCTTCAAGGTGACCCACCTCCAAGGTGACCCGCACCCAAGGCGACCGACTACCCCCAGGGTGACCCACCCCCAAAGTGACCCAGTCCCAATGTAACCCACCCCCAAGGTGACCCACTCCCAACGTGACCCACCCCCAAAGTGACCCACCTCCAAGGTGACCCAGTCCCAATGTAACCCACCCCCAAGGTGACCCACTCCCAACGTGACCCACCTCCAAAGTGTCATGCTCCTGCCGCTTCCGCGTCAGCTGGTCGCTGATGGTGGAGAATGCTTCAGTCAAGTCCGCTAGGCGGCGCTCGGTCTCCTCCCGCTTGTGGGTCAGTTGCGAGATCTCGTTGCGACACGCCACGATCTCGGACTCCCGCTCCATGGCTGCCTCGCGCTCTCTGGTGGCGACCTCTACCGACTGCGAGCTGACCTCGCCCAGTCTCTTCAGCTGACCAAATAAACATGAAATGTTGGGTATTTTCAAGCCTACTTTTGTGCATATGAAGGGAAAATTCGGCTTAAAATCTCTCGGGATGATGAAAAGGGTGGGATGAGATATATCTCACATGCAGGTGCCAGGGTTCGAACCCACGACCTGTTGATCTGAAGATCTTCATGCTTATCCAGTGCTGCACAATAAAGCTACACCGAACCCATATCCTTTAAACCGCCAGCCCCACACTACCGTAGAACCGCCAGCCCTACACTACCGTAGAACCGCCAGCCCTACACTACCGTAGAACCGCCAGCCCTACACTACCGTAGAACCGCCAGCCCCACACTACCGTAGAACCGCCAGCCCTACACTACCGTAGAACCGCCAGTCCCACACTACCGTAGAACCGCCAGCCCTACACTATCGTAGTACCGCCAGCCCCACACTACCGTAGAACCGCCAGCCCCACACTACCGTAGAACCGCCAGTCCCACACTACCGTAGAACCGCCAGCCCCACACTACCGTAGAACCGCCAGCCCCACACTAACGCAGAACCGCCAGCCCCACACTACCGTAGAACCGCCAGCCCTACACTACCGTAGAACCGCCAGCCCTACACTACCGTAGAACCGCCAGCCCCACACTACCGTAGAACAGCCAGCCCAACACTACTGTAGAACCGCCAGCCCCACACTACCGTAGGACCGCCAGCCCCACACTACCGTAGAACCCCCAGCCCCACACTACCGTAAAACCGCCAGCCCCACACTACCGTAGCACCGCCAGCCCTACACTACCGTAGAACCGCCAGCCCCACACTACCGTAGAACCGCCAGCCCTACACTACCGTAGAACCGCCAGCCCCACACTACCGTAGAACCGCCAGCCCCACACTACCGTAGAACAGCCAGCCCCACACTACTGCAGAACCGCCAGCCCCACACTACCGTAGAACCGCCAGCCCCACACTACCGTAGAACCGCCAGCCCCACACTACCGTAGAAACGCCCGCCCCACACTACCGTAGAACCGCCAGCCCCACACTACCGTAGAACCGCCTTTGCGTGTTCATGCGATGCGCACGTGCAGTAGCCATAATTCGTTTGGCTATTTATAGAAACGCTTCAGCTCGCAATAGCGGTTCTACGGTACTCAGGCGGCCGGCGCCTTGGGAGGGGGGGGGGGGTGGAGGGGGCGAGGGACGGACGAAGGGAAGGAGGGAGGGAGGTGTAGGCGGTAGAGGTTTGATAGAGAAGACGGTTACCTCGGACTTCATAGAGTCATTTTCAGAACGAAGGGTCTTCGCCTCGTTCTGAAAACAATGGTAAATAAAAATATGCAAATTTTTATCACTGGTGCATAGATAATTGTCAAAATATATTTCTTTACAAGCTACATTGCTTTGGAAATGACATGAAAACAGTAAATATTTATTTTATCAAAGTAATATATAATACAATCCGAAATCTTTTCTATATAAATATTTCATGGAAACTAGCAGTTTTCGTATTCTATCGTCACAGTAATTCTATTACCTACTTATGTCAGAAACCTTTTTACAGGTATTGTTGTATATTTAGAAAATAGTTCAGATGTAGGAAAAATTACCAAATAATTTTGATAGAATAAATTGCCCACCAGGCACAAGTCATTTTAAACAGTTTCTTTCGTCAGAGAAAAGGGATTTCGATACCGGTAGTCTATATGGGCAAATAAATATATCACCTGACAGTAATGTAGGTAAGATAATGTATTTGTTCATTAATATGTAATGAGGAATTAATTAAATAATGTAGTCATGTAGGTAAGATAACGTATTTGATAATTAAGATTTAATGAAGAATTAAAAAATAGGTCGGGGAATTCCCCGACCTATTTTGGCCAAACAAGCTGAACAAAATGCACAGCTTGGGTATTGGAGTAGAGATATCTCACTGTGAGTTGTTGTAGCTCGGTGGTGCGCTGGTCGAGCTGTGTCTGTAGCTGGTTCCTCGCCTCCTCCGCACCAGCCAGCTCCTCCAGATCTCGCTCCAGCTTTGTCTTGTGTTCCTCCAGACTGCTGAAGTCCTCACTCAGCATTTGGAACTAAAGGGAGAGAACGTGGTGGTTATGAGGGACCCTGACACGTCAGCTTATGCTTATAATAGAAACGCTCCGTCCAATGATAGCGTGCCTCATTTGTATACTGCACCTCATGGGCCACGCCATTGCTACTGCAAACTGTACATATCGGGGTGTTATGGTTTCCTTGGCATCAAGACCCTACATTCACAAAACTCCAGTTCCAAGCTGCCCACCTCTGATTTATTCATCTTCAGACCCAATCTCCCACACCCCACGCACCCCGATCTCCACCCCTCCCCCCAGCAACCCCGACCTCCACCCACCTGCAGTTCCTGGCGCTGAGCCTCCACCCCTTACCTCCCTCCCCCAGCACCCCGACCTCCAGTTCCTTGCGCTGAGCCTCCACCCCTCAACCCCCAGAACCCTGACCTCCACCCCCCTCCAGTTCCTTGCGCTGAGCCTCCACCCCTCACCCCCCAGAACCCCAACCTCCACCCCCCTCCAGTGCCTTGCGCTAAGTCTCCATCCCTCACCCCCCAGAACCCCGACCTCCACCCCCCTCCAGTGCCTTGCGCTAAGTCTCCATCCCTCACCCCCCAGCACGCCGACCTCCACTCACCTCCAGTTCCTTGCGCTGAGCCTCCACCTCGTGCTCGGCCTTCAGGGCCTCCACCCCCTGGATCCGGTCGCTGAGTTCCTGCTCCAGACTCTGGTTGGCGGCCTCCACCTGGCACAGCTTGGCATTCCCGTCCTGGATCTGGTGCTCTAGAGCCTCTAAGCGCAACTCAAGGTCACTCACCGTCTGGCGGGACGTCTGAAGGTGACTCTTCAGCGTCCCGATGGCTTCCTGCGAAGGGAAATGAAAGTTCGGGTTTTAGGACACTTTTATGCACACAAGGGCTAAACCGAAGTGCCCCGTTCACAACAGCACGGGACATTCGGGACAAGATGGCGACTTATTGAGAAGTGACTGGTTCCATTGCCCCTAAATTAACCGGACATGACTAGTGTGAACATTTCATTGGCAGTTGGAAGAGCTCGAGTATACCGGGCGGTCCACCGGTCCTGGCCCAAAGCAATGCGCCCAGTTAGTAGATCTAAAGTCAAAGTCATAAATGCAGAAGAGTGACGTTTGTAGCCCATCTTTTATGCGAATTTGCCGTGATCGATGTGGCGCCTTTATTGACGCACCATTCTCTGTGTCTCCAGCGCCTTGGCTCCCCGGAGCTCGTCCTGCGCCTTGCTCAGCGTCTCCTGGATGCGCTGTCGCTCATCCTGCTCGGTCTTTAGCAAATCCCACGCCCGCCGAGCCTCGTTCTGACGTTCCTCGACTTCCGCTAGAGCGGCCAGCAGCTGTTCCTCCTGCAAGACCACGTGACACTGGAGAGGGACTATCTGCCATGTCATTCTCCACGCAATTACTATTAGTATAAATTAATGTAGAAAAGGCTAGACGTGAGTAATACGTGAGCTAATCTGAAACAATGGTTCAGGCTAACGTTGAAGAACAAATAATGGAAAGGGGACTAAACAACGATAAATGTCCTAAACTGAGGCAACATTAATGTGATTCCAATAAACACAACTACATAATAGGAGTCAAACTCCATTTTAACAATTGAAAATGTTCACAATACGCATCCAAGGTTTCCCAACGTGCCAGGTATATGATAAAGATCGAACACAAGATCTACCTTCAGTTAGACTTGGGACTAAGTAATAGTCTGGTGGCTAGGCCCACCATCCTTATAATAGCAGTATTTTGTTCATTCTTTGTTCTATTTGCAAAATTACATCTATAGCTCAAAATGTCTCATATTCGTTCTTCTGCTAATGTCGCTATTAATTCTTTGGAGGAAGTACATTTCGATATCGCGATTTAAACACGTGCGCAACATCACAATATAATATAACGTTATAACACGTGCGTGGCGCCAGCACATCATATGACGTCATAATATATACGTGACGTCATCATATGGCGTCATAATACATGCGCGACGTTATCATATGACGTCATAATACATGCTTGACGTCATCATATGACGTCATTACATACCTTGTCGCCGTCCTGCTGGATCTGGTTCTGGAGCTGTTTGTTCCTCTCCTCCTCCTGCTCCACACGACACTCCAGGCTCTGGAAAGAGATCCCGACACGGTGAGACACGAGTCTGGATACAACATACGGCAGACAATATCCCTGACATACAGGGTTAGACGGACGGACAGGCTGGGCGGATGGATGGATAGATAGACCGGTGTTACGGACCATACAAGTTACACAACCCTCACTAGCAAATTTTGATATAAGCCCCTCCCCCACCCCAAAAAAAAATAAAAATAAAAATAAAATAACAATAATAAAAAAAATATATATATATTAATAAAAAAATAAATAATCATAAATAAAAGAAAAATAGGGCAGGGATTGGTGCTTTAGGCCGTTTTTGTGCGCACAAGCTGTATCATCACCCCATCGAGCAGTGACTGACCTGGATCTTGCCGGTCAGCTCTTGGTTCAGGCCCTGGGCTGTCCTGTACTTCTCCTCTGTCTCAGCCAACTTCTCCAACTGGAAGTTCAGCGTCTCCTGCAAGTTCTCCTCCCGCTCCTGTCAAGGTCAAGGTAAAATATGTCAAGGTCATATAAGACAAAGGGCATACGAAACTGCAGCTTTAGGTTCTAGGATAAAGTGGGTCATACTAAAGTCCCGCTATTTGTTCTAGGATACAGTGGGTATGGCCAACGGTTTCGCAGACTTCCAGTAAAATATATATACATGTTTTCACTTTTATACAACGCCGTAAATATTTTTTCAAAGTGCATCACGCACGCTATGTACGCCCCCCCCCCCTTGTTGGCAATGACTCATGTGGTGGACGCTGTCAGTACGATTATGAATTCCAATTCAAAGTTTAATATCTTGAATTGATATTATTCAGGAGCAGAACACAGAATAGTTGAGGAATGTGCAAGCCGCCAACTAACCTTGAGGTGACCTTGTTCCTCCAGACACGTTTCCATTTGCTTTTGCAGTTTCTCCAGATTTGTCTGAAGCTGGGCAGCCTGAAGAGAGAGTTAAATCTGAGGGCATGAGGCTGCCATGATGACGTCATGTTAACGGTGACGCAATGGTGCTGTAATAGTGACACTGGTGACATAATGTGACTTAATGGTAGCATATTGTGACTTAATGGGGACATAACGTGAATGAATTGAATGAATGGTCATTTAATTTTGATATAATAGTGACAAATTGGTAGCATAATGGGTGCTATAATGTTTATGTAACTAATCGTATTTATTTGGTGATATAATGGTCATAACTGGTCGTATTTATATGGTGATATAATTGTGATATAATGGTGATATAATTGGTGACATAATGGTGATATAATTGGTGACATAATGGTGACCACTGACCATGGTCTCCAGGGTTCCGATCTCCCTCTCCTTGGCCTCCTTCAGCTGCCTGCTGCCCCCGCGCAGCTCTGCGATCTGACGGTCGCACTGGGCCATCATGACGCGCAGGTCGCCCACCTCCTCCACCAGCACTGCGGACAGGTAAACACGTGGCGGGTTAGACTACACAGGTCGCCCACCTCCTCCACCAGCACTGCGGACAGGTAAACACGTGGGGGGTTAGACTACACAGGTCGCCCACCTCCTCCACCAGCACTGCGGATAGGTAAACACGTGGCGGATTAGACTACACAGGTCGGCCACCTCCTCCAACAGCACTGCGGACAGGTAAACACGTAGGGGGTTAGACTACACAGGTCGCCCACCTCCTCCACCAGCACTGCGGACAGGTAAACACGTGGAGGGTTAGACTACACAGGTCGCCCACCTCCTCCACCAGCACTGCGGACAGGTAAACACGTGGCGGGTTAGACTACACAGGTCGCCCACCTCCTCCACCAGCACTGCGGACAGGTAAACATGTGGGGGGTTAGACTACACAGGTCGCCCACCTCCTCCACCAGCACTGCGGACAGGTAAACACGTGGGGGGTTAGACTACACAGGTCGCCCACCTCCTCCACCAGCACTGCGGACAGGTAAACACGTGGCGGGTTAGACTACACAGGTCGCCCACCTCCTCCACCAGCACTGCGGACAGGTAAACACGTGGAGGGTTAGACTACACAGGTCGCCCACCTCCTCCACCAGCACTGCGGACAGGTAAACACGTGGCGGGTTAGACTACACAGGTCGCCCACGTCCTCCACCAGCACTGCGGACAGGTAAACATGTGGGGGGTTAGACTACACAGGTCGGCCACCTCCTCCACCAGCACTGCGGACAGGTAAACACGTGGCGGGTTAGACTACACAGGTCGCCCACCTCCTCCACCAGCACTGCGGACAGGCAAACACGTGGCGGGTTAGACTACACAGGTCGCCCACCTCCTCCACCAGCACTGCGGACAGGTAAACACGTGGAGGGTTAGACTACACAGGTCGCCCACCTCCTCCACCAGCACTGCGGACAGGTAAACACGTGGCGGGTTAGACTACACAGGTCGCCCACGTCCTCCACCAGCACTGCGGACAGGTAAACATGTGGGGGGTTAGACTACACAGGTCGGCCACCTCCTCCACCAGCACTGCGGACAGGTAAACACGTGGCGGGTTAGACTACACAGGTCGCCCACCTCCTGCACCAGCACTGCGGACAGGTAAACACGTGAAGGGTTAGACTACACAGGTCGCCCACCTCCTGCACCAGCACTGCGGACAGGTAAACACGTGCGGGGTTAGACTACACAGGTCGCCCACCTCCTCCACCAGCACTGCGGACAGGTAAACACGTGGGGGGTTAGACCACCCAGGTCGCCCACCTCCTGCACCAGCACTGCGGACAGGTAAACACGTGGCGGGTTAGACCACACAGGTCGGCCACCTCCTCCACCAGCACTGCGGACAGGTAAACACGTGGAGGGTTAGACTACACAGGTCGCCCACCTCCTCCACCAGCACTGCGGACAGGTAAACACGTGGGGGGATTCGACCACAGGTGAAGGGGGTGGGGAGGAGGGGGCGGTTAGACCACACATGGCTCCCACACCAATCTGGCAACATAATTACATGACTACCCCACGACTCTTCCATTATAATTTTATGATATTTCATGAGGAATTTCCTGGTCTGTGGCATGTATACAGGGATTACATCGTTGTTGTTTATTGAAAACGCATGGTATCTTTATCCTGCGATCATACAAACATGGTCACAGCGGGGCGCGAACCACCGACCCCACGTGCCGTTAGGCGCCCATTTCGAGCTGCTGAGCTATCGGGGCGGCCCTCCATAAGACAGGATTAGGGGGTTGCATCTATGGGCATGTTGAAGGGAGGGGGGGAGGTGCAGAGAGTAATTTAGTGGTAACGCCCAGAGCGGACGTCACGCCGGCGGCAGGCTGACCAGGACAGAGAATCCTCCGCCACGACGATGTACTACTCACTTTGGTTGCTGTTGGCGGCCTTGGCCTGTTCACTGTTGGCGGCCTCCAGTCGCTCTTCCAAGGCCTTCACGGTGTCCGCCCACAGTGCCTTGTCCTTACCGTACAGCTAACCGGCGGCCACGGAGAGAAAGCACAGTCACACGCACATCAACAGCGGTGGGCAAGCAACGTACGGACGGCAGCTAGCAGTGTGCGTTCACAACCCAATAGTAAAGACAGTCAGTGCCTGCAACTGCGCACCGCATGAACACGCAATGGCGGTTCTACGGTAGTAGCCCGGTGGCCGGCCTCCCGGGGCCTCCTGGAACTGTACACCGCATAAACACGCAACTGCGGTTCTACGGTAGTCTAGGTCTGGCGCTTTGAAGGATATCTTCTACCAAAATAGCGATATCATAAAAGAGTGGCTAGATAGTGTAAACAACATTGGAAAGCACAATTGTGCCCTCATGGAATAAGTAATTTCATAGGAAACCATTCCTCTTTCGGTGACGCGACCGTTACCGTACACGAGACACCACCATGCAGTGACGTCATCAAAACGTGCGTACCTGTTCGAGCTGTGACTTCTGCGCCTCAATCCGTGACGTATCCTCCACGGACTTGATGATATTGGCTTCCATCGTGTCCTGCTGCGCGCGCAGGTACCGATTCTGCTCCTGCAATGCGCAAACCAAATCAAATATCACGCTGCTCTGCACCACATGTCACTCTACGACATTCTTAGTTCTCATCATGTTTATGATACATATTGTGCGGTGTCTGATCAGTCAGGGAATAACTCCACTACCAAACGGGTCCCCAGGTTCTCTAGACATGGCCTGAAGTAGTGGCACAATGCACCTGTCGGAATTATACAGTATTGGATGATAGAACTGCGACAAAACTATTGTTAATCAGTCTTGGTTCGCTTGAATTAATTTGTTTGTGGCCCCAGGCTTTACCTTGATAAGCTGGATGCAGTTATCTCTGTTTGAAGCGAGACTGAGACCGATGGATAAATGGTAAGGTTGAGTCGGTCGCTTTCCCATTAACCGACCGAACCGACATCGCAAATAGAAATAATACACTAGTTGGTTGTATATTCAGGACGCTTTAACCAATCCTGGTTACATCGTCTCAATGGGAGAAGGAAGGTAGAGTGGAGCCATGTCCCCGGGGCTAACCCCCTACTCTTTGCGACGAAGGAAATGGGATCTTTATCTTGTGACCACACAAACATGACCATAGCGGGGCGCGAACCACCGATCCACGTGCCGTTAGGCTCTCAGATGGCCAGAGCACTCAAGGCGAGCGCTCTAACCCACTGAGCTATCGGGGCGGCCCTATATAATACAACGGAGTAGGCGTGATGCGTTTCCTTGGTAACATGTCCCCAAATCCACTCTCATTGTGACGGAAACGAAGTTGTCATATATCGGTCAGCTCGGTATGTTTGTCTGTGTCTGTTTTCAGGAGCAATAACAGTCAAACGCCTCCAGCTATCGTCGTCAGATTTCACCTTAGAGTGTTTCCTAAGGAAAACTTTCGACATACAATCTTGACACACAGGATATATGCCAGCGGTAAGATGGGACGCACCTGTAGTTTCTTGAGCTCCTCCACCAGTCCTTCGACTTGCTCCTCGGAACACTCATCCAAGATGTCCTGTCCCGCCAGGAAGTTGTCCTCGGCGTACGACCCGTCCATGTCCCACTGGGTGGGGCTGCAGGGACCCCCCGGGGCCACGCCCCCCGCCGGGTCCACGCCCCCCACCTGGGCAGAGCCGGGACCCATGACGCTGCGCGTGCGTAGCTGGTAGCGTGCCTTCTTCGGGGTCGTCATGGTCTGGCAGAATACATGTAATGTAGTGTAATACAAATGATATAATGTCATGCATATAACATAATGTAATATAATATAAAGTAACATCATACATATAATATAATGTATAGATTTATATAACTTACTAACAAACCAACCTATAGGTATGTTAAATATGTTAGGAATAGCAGTGAGGCAGAGATCTCCTGTATTTCTTCGCAAAGAGTGAGGAAGTTACCCCAGGATGCACTTGAGAAACAGTAACAATTTAAGAATGACACGTGATTCTACCATAACAAAACGTATTATATAAATTTATTATGATGTTTATAGATCTATACATGTTTTTTTTTAAGACTTCCTTCATATGCATGTTTAAGATCAATCAAGGTTTGAAGTCCGCACTCCACTGATGCCATAAACAACGTTCTACCGCTAGGGGGCGTGTAGTAGAACCACACACGTGGTCTGCTTGTGAACCCTGCCAACAGGGCCACAGCACGTAGTGACCCCGTTCAGCGTTGGTGGGTTGTATATTCAGGAGGCTTTAACCAATTCTGGTCATATCGCCTTAATGGGAGAAGAAAGGGGAGAGCGGAGCCAAGTCCCCGGGGGTAACCCCCTACTCTTTGCGAAGAAGGACATGGGATCCTGCGACCATGGCCAGGGCCGCAGCGGAGCTTGAACCACCGATCCACGTGCCGTTAGGCTCTCAGGTGGGCAGAGCACTCAAGGCGAACGCTATGGCCACCTGAGCGCTGCATCATTGCCCCAGACGACCTTCACCTTGATGGTCTCCATGTGCTGCTCGTCCTTGGTTTCCCGCTCCACCTGGAACCGGACCTGGAGCGCCTTGAGCGTCTTCTCCAGCTCCTCCTTCGTCTTCCGGAGCCCCGTCAGCTCGGCCGTCCGGCCCATCAGATCCCGACGGGACTCATCCCGCTCGTTGGTCATCTGGCGCTTCAGCTACAACACAGATGGGGTGGGGGGGTAGGTTATGGCACGGCTCAGCTACAACACAGAGGGGGAGGGGGGCTATGGCACGGCTTATGGTGGAGGAACTGGACATCCATCTAATGGTGTACAGCGCCATATGGCGCTTCAGTTACAACACAGAGGGGGCGGGGGGGGGGGTAGGTTATGGCACGGCTCAGCTACAACACAGAGGGGGAGGGGGGCTATGGCACGGCTTATGGTGGAGGAACTGGACATCCATCTAATGGTGTACAGCGCCATATGGCGCTTCAGTTACAACACAGAGGGGGCGGGGGGGGGGTAGGTTATGGCACGGCTCAGCTACAACACAGAGGGGGAGGGGGGCTATGGCACGGCTTATGGTGGAGGAACTGGACATCCATCTAATGGTGTACAGCGCCATATGGCGCTTCAGTTACAACACAGAGGGGGCGGGGGGGGGGGGGGGGGTAGGTGTACCTGGCCACTCACCGTATCAATCTCCGCCTGTAGATTGTAGGAACAAATCTGACACCCACATCCCTCTAGCAGTGTACAGCGCCACCTGGCCACTCACCGTATCAATCTCCGCCTGTAGATTGTAGGAACAAATCTGACACCCACACCCCTCTAGCAGTGTACAGCGCCACCTGGCCACTCACCGTATCAATCTCCGCCTGTAGATTGTAGGAACAAATCTGACACCCACACCCCTCTAGCAGTGTACAGCGCCACCTGGCCACTCACCGTATCAAACTCCGCCTGTAGATTGTAGAAACAAATCTGACACCCACATCCCTCTAGCAGTGTACAGCGCCACCTGGCCAATCACCGTATCAATCTCCGCCTGTAGATTGTAGAAACAAATCTGACAACCACATCCCTCTAGAAGTGTACAGCGCCACCTGGCCACTCACCGTATCAATCTCCGCCTGAAACTTGCCGAGCTGGGTCCTCTGCCTCTCAATGGTGGCCGCCACCAGCTTGTTGTCCACGGCTTTCGGGGTGCCGCGACTCGGGGTACGCTTGTCACCCTCTGCAACCGTTACCAAGGAGACCAGTGATAGAGGAGCTAGACAGCTATAACCATGTTAGCCAGAATTTTATCGTTTCAGTTGTCTTTTTGACTAAAATGTTCGCGTACTCTTGGTCCAAATAGGTTTAAATAGCAGTTGACAACTGTCCTTCGCCATCACAGCCGTGATGGTTCTGTGGATCGGTGGTTTAGGCCACCTTTGTGGACACATGGCCTACAGCGGACCAACGAATACCATAGGGACATTTTTTATACGAAGGGACGAAAGGGCCCCAGACAAGAATAACAATCTTGTTAAAGGCGTAAACTGTTGGTCTGCGGTCGAGAATTATACCCAATATTTACCTTTTATTTATTTATACAACTTATAATTTTGTTCAATAATTTACACTATCAATTTTTTTTTATAAATTGCATTCTAAGTTATGGTAAATTGGACAGTGTATACGCCGGAAACAAATACTCTGCGGCGTTGTGGGAAGGAAAATAGTTGGCGGCGGAAAAAAAACATCGTTCTAACAGGGTGTACATTTCACCGCGAACGTTCGCTATACGGAGTCTCAAAGCTGAAACGCTACGCAGAATCCCGCGCTATTTTGTCAGTAGTTCTGCAGTGCCCCGCCAGAGGGCGTACCTGTCTCGACCTGCAGCTCCCGGAAGTCCCTCTCCAGCTGCGCGGCGTACTGGTCGTCCACATCGAGGACGCCGCGCTGCGCCCTGACCCGCCGCAGTTCCGCCCGCAGCGCCTCGTTTTGCAGCTGCGCCTTGCGCACCTCGGGGTGGTTGTCCACGATCATCTGGAAGGCCTTCGTCTCGCCGCGCAGACTCTCCTGCAAGACAAACAGCAAATCAAAGAAAATGAATCGGTGTTTCTTAACTCTCCTGCAGGACAAACAGCAAATCAAAGCTGACACAATGTACTCACAATGACACAATGCACTCACAATGACACAATGTACTCACACCAACATAATGTACCTACAATGACCATGTCCTTGTCGTCCGCGCTGAGCTGACACAATGTACTCAGTGACACAATGTACTCACAATGATGCAATGTACTCACAATGACACAATGTATTCACAATGCCACAATGTACTCACAATGCCACAATGCACTCACAATGCCACAATGTACTCACAATGACACAATGTACTCACAATGTCACAATGTACTCACAATGCCACAATGTACTCACAATGCCACAATGTACTCACAATGCCACAATGTACTCACAATGCCACAATGACACAATATACTCACAATGCCACGATGTACTCACAATGACACAATGTATTCACAATGACACAATGTACTCACAATGCCACAATGTACTCACAATGACCACGTCCTTGTCGTCCGCGCTGAGCTGGGTGTCGTCCTTGTGTGCCTTCTCCAGCCGCTTCAAGGCCTCGTCCCTGAACTTGAGGACCATGCGACTCTGTCTGAGTGCAGCGTCCTTCCTCTCACAGAGGTCGGCCAGCTTCTTCACCTGCTCCTGGCAGTCCTGGGGACCGAGACATCGTCAGTCACAGCATCATTGCATGTATGATGGTAGCCTTTGCAATGCCGTTGCGTTGTAATGCGTAGCGGGTGCAGGCCAGAACAGGGGTACCGTAGAATGCCTATCGTTGACTTTTACATACCGACGGCATATAAAACTTTATCTTATCTTATCTTACTACACTAATACATTTCACGAGCTCTAACATGGAAGCTGGACCGTTGGGGATGGCCAGGGATTGTAGGCATACCTTGAACTCCACGACCGCCTTCTCGCGGAAGAACATGGCTCGGACGAAGTTCTTCTTCCAGTGAGAGTCGGCGGGAGGGAGGCCCTCTCCATGGGACAGACTCCGGCGGGTCTGCGGGTCTGACACAAACAGGGGCAACACTGACTGAAAGGCCCTCTCCATAGGACAGACTCTGGCGGGTCTGCGGGTCAAACACAAACAGGGGCAACACTGACTGAAAGGCCCTCTCCATAGGACAGACTCTGGCGGGTCTGCGGGTCTGACACAAACAGGGGCAACACTGACTGAAAGGCCCTCTCCATAGGACAGACTCTGGCGGGTCTGCGGGTCTGCGGGTCTGACACAAACAGGGGCAACACTGACTAAAAGGCCCTCTCCATAGGACAGACTCTGGCGGGTCTGCGGGTCTGACACAAACAGGGGCAACACTGACTGAAAGGCCCTCTCCATAGGACAGACTCTGGCGGGTCTGCGGGTCTAACACAAACAGGGGCAACACTGACTGAAAGGCCCTCTCCATAGGACAGACTCCAGCGGGTCTGCGGGTCTAACACAAACAGGGGCAACACTGACTGAAAGGCCCTCCATAGGACAGACTCCGGCGGGTCTGCGGGTCTAACACAAACAGAGGGCAACACCGACTGAAAGGCCCTCTCCATAGGACAGACTCCAGCGGGTCTGCGGGTCTAACACAAACAGGGGCAACACTGACTGAAAGGCCCTCTCCATAGGACAGACTCTGGCGGGTCTGCGGGTCTAACACAAACAGGGGCAACACTGACTGAAAGGCCCTCTCCATAGGACAGACTCCGGCGGGTCTGCCGGTCTGACACAAACAGGGGCAACACTGACTGAAAGGCCCTCTCCATAGGACAGACTCCAGCGGGTCTGCGGGTCTAACACACACAGGGGCAACACTGACTGAAAGGCCCTCTCCATAGGACAGACTCCAGCGGGTCTGCGGGTCTAACACAAACAGGGGCAACACTGACTGAAAGGCCCTCTCCATAGGACAGACTCTGGCGGGTCTGCGGGTCTAACACAAACAGGGGCAACACTGACTGAAAGGCCCTCTCCATAGGACAGACTCCAGCGAGTCTGCGGGTCTAACACAAACAGGGGCAACACTGACTGAAAGGCCCTCTCCATAGGACAGACTCCGGCGGGTCTGCCGGTCTGACACAAACAGGGGCAACACTGACTGAAAGGCCCTCTCCATAGGGCAGACTCTGGCGGGTCTGCGGGTCTAACACAAACAGGGGCAACACTGACTGAAAGGCCCTCTCCAAAGGACAGACTCCGGCGGGTCTGCGGGTCTAACACAAACAGGGGCAACACTGACTGAAAGGCCCTCTCCAAAGGACAGACTCCGGCGGGTCTGCGGGTCTAACACAAATAGGGGCAACACTGACTGAAGGCCCTTTCCATAGGACAGACTCCGGCGGGTCTGCGGGTCTAGCACAAACAGGGGCAACACTGACTGAAAGGCCCTCTCCATAGGACAGACTCCAGCGGGTCTGCGGGTCTAACACAAACAGGGGCAACACTGACTGAAAGGCCCTCTCCATAGGACAGACTCCGGCGGATCTGCGGGTCTAACACAAACAGGGGCAACACTGACTGAAAGGCCCTCGACTCCAGCGGGTCTGCGGGTCTAACACAAACAGGGGCAACACTGACTGAAAGGCCCTCGACTCCAGCGGGTCTGCGGGTCTAACACAAACAGGGGCAACACTGACTGAAAGGCCTTCTCCATAGGACAGACTCCGGCGGGTCTGCTGGTCTGACACAAACAGGGGCAACACTGACTGAAAGGCCCTCTCCATAGGACAGACTGTGGCGGGTCTGCGGGTCTAACATAAACAGGGGCAACACTGACTGAAAGGCCCTCTCCATAGGACAGACTCCGGCGGGTCTGCGGGTCTAACACAAACAGGGGCAACACTGACTGAAAGGCCCTCTCTATAGGACAGACTCTGGCGGGTCTGCGGGTCTAACACAAACAGGGGCAACACTGACTGAAAGGCCTCTCTCCATAGGACAGACTCTGGCGGGTCTGCGGGTCTGACACAAACAGGGGCAACACTGACTGAAAGGCCTTCTCCATAGGACAGACTCCGGCGGGTCTGCGGGTCTGACACAAACAGGGGCAACACTGACTGAAAGGCCCTCTCTATAGGACAGACTCCGGCGGGTCTGCGGGTCTAACACAAACAGGGGAAACACTGACTGAAAGACCCTCTCCATAGGACAGACTCCGGCGGGTCTGCCGGTCTGACACAAACAGGGGCAACACTGACTGAAGGGCCCTCTCCATAGGACAGACTCCGGCGGGTCTGCGGGTCTAACACAAACAGGGGCAACATTGACTGAAAGGCCCTCTCCATAGGACAGACTCTGGCGGGTCTGCGGGTCTAACACAAACAGGGGCAACACTGACTGAAAGGCCCTCTCCATAGGACAGACTCTGGCGGGTCTGCGGGTCTAACACAAACAGGGGCAACACTGACTGAAAGGATGCATCGGGGTAGCTCTATCGCTAAAAATAAGCTTTACCACCACATACATAATCTTTAAACTACATACATAATCTTTAAACTACATACATAATCTTTAAACTACATACATAGAACAATATGTATTCTTTACCCTTCTGGCAATACAAACAAATTATTACACTAACACCCCTTTTAACACAAAAATAATTGTTACCCTTACACTAGCACAAAATGTATCTCTATATTAAGTTACAACAATATAACAATAACCTTTACCCATACTGTTGCATCAACACAACAACTTTTGGCGATTTCACTCAACTTTACATCAACTTAGACAGATTGGCCAGAAGACCCCGTGGCTTGGTACCAACCAGTGTTGTCGGACGGTTCCTGTAGTATCTCTCCTTGCTGGAACTTGAGCAACATTTCCTTCAGTCTCCGTATCTCAGCTTGCATGTGACACACGTTCCCCTGAATGTCCTCATTGACAACAGCCTGTAAACCAAGGTACCGTGACGCCGAACTGGTTATTCTCCAGACTGTAGGAAGTGGGTGGACACTGAGGGGGAACTAATTACATACCAGGAGATCACAGAACCAGTTATTTTTGTGATCTTCGTAACAGAACCATACGTTACATGCTCGCGCACATGTTCTTCAATTGAATGACAGCTTACATACACGTTTGGCAATGAAGTACACTTTAAATATACGTTCTAACGCACATGTTCTTTGGAACTGAAGTATACTTTAAACATAGGATCTATAAACTACAGCAATACCCTTATCCTTTTAAATGTAACAAGCTCTACAACATTTGTTATTTATTCGCTACCTTATTTTTTATCTGCTTCGCCCTCCGCGCAAACTGCAGTGTAGAAAGAGTCTCTCCAAAACATCTGCGAAGAAAGGAACTTGTTAGAATCAACGAATATAACACGGTTACATACAATGAAGACAGGTGTTGCTCTAACACCGGGAGTACACACGACATGAGAATGAGTGGCAACAATTCTTGGTTTAAGTAGGGCGCTTAACCTCTGTAGATCATATCGCCGATAATAGGAAGGGTCACGGTAGAGGTCATCGTCTCCGGCAGTAACCCCGGACTCTTTGCGGAGTTTGATATGGGACTTATATCCTGCACACATAGCCATTTGTACAAGTGGGATTCGAACCCCGCACAGGCCGCTTGGGCTGGCCTGGCAGAAGACACTCGACCTCAGCCGGGTGTGCTACCTACTCGGCCATGGGATGCTAGATCCCGGCGACTGATCTAAACAGTAGCAGTAGACTGATCTCAACAGAGTAGCAATATTAATAATGTACTTTTAAAGCTGCTCATACAGAAATTGTCGACATATAATATAATTATCAAAATCTTTCGAGAAACATCCTGGACACATTGTCAGACTACGTGACTGCTAACTCTGTACGACATAGATGTGTCATCATATGTTAAAAGGCAAAACACGGCAGGAAAAAATGTATGAATTTTGATGACGTAGTACACAAGAAAGCTACACTTTCTCACAGGAGATGCACCATATTGACCATAAAAAGTGCCTTATCAACATGCCGTGTTACTTATTGCATACAATGTTTGCGTACGTATACACTAAGGCCCTAAATACACTATTTCCATTCCATTTCTGACGGACAATATAGCTGTATGAGCAACTTTAAGTAGGTAAGCCCGGCTTACCTGGAGCCAGGATGCACACACGCTATGATGATGGTCTTCGCGTTTCCTCCGAGAGAATCCTGAAAGCACAAACAGGACATCTTCGTCACATCATCACAAACTCAAAGTAGTCATTGATGCTAGATTATAAATTGTTCCCCTAAAAAAACGCTATTGTTGGCACGATCAAATCATGTCGACTTAACAGGAGAGAGTAAGCAATGATCGTTATGGAATCATGATGGCTAGGATATACAGGGCAACACCAATTCGTTGAATTAAAGGAGAATAATTTATAAGACTAAGTACATGTCTAATTATAGGCATACAAGTGACCAGCTTCTATTTCTTCTATTTCTGCACACTACGGGACGTATCGCATCTGAACCCTGTGGATACCCAAGGATATTTCGTACTCGATCCCTGTGGAAACCCAAGACGTTTCGTTCCCGACCCCTGTGCCACACCCAGGACGTTTGGTACCCACCCGGAGCAAGAAGCTAAGCTTGGAGTCCCTGTAGGGGACGTGGCGGGTCCTGCCGTGGGCTATGTCCCCCAGGGCCATGATGACGTTACCCAGGGCCGACAGCGACTTGTTGATACTGCCAGCCTCCTGCGGGACAACATGACAGCACCATCAAGGTCAGAGGTCAAGGTTATACAGATTATATACATATATATGTAGTATAGATATTGATATCACAGAAAGCCACACGGAAATATGCACACGGAAATATGCTGATCATATCTGGCCGTCACGAATATTGCGTCACAGATATTTATTATCATTACACAACCAAAGTAAGAAGCCTCATCAAATGTGTTAAATGTTGGATACGTAGACGTAGTATCTACTTCATAAAACCTAAAGTATTTCTTGCGACTATTATGAGCCATTTTCGAATATATTTGTTAAAAGACATTACAAATGATAATCATGATAAATAAGCTAGTGCAGAAATAGTTGCCTCGCAGTGAGTGTGAGTGACTGACCTTGAGCCTGAGGCCATTGGTGTGAGTGACTGACCTTGAGCCTGAGGCCAGTGGTGTGTGTGACTGACCTTGAGCCTGAGGCCAGTCGTGTGTGTGACTGACCTTGAACCTGAGGCCAACGAGTATAAGTGACTGACCTTGAGCCTGAGGCCCGTGGTCTGTGTGACTGAACTTGAACCGGAGGCCAACGAGTATAAGTGACTGACCTTGAGCCTGAGGCCAGTGGTGTGTGTGGCCTACCTTGAGCCTGAGGCCAGTGGTGTTTGTGGCTGACCTCGAGCCTGAGGCCAGTGGTGTGTGTGGCCTACCTCGAGCCTGAGGCCAGTGGTGTGTGTGACTGACCTCGAGCCTGAGGCCATTGGTGTGTGTGGCCTACCTCGAGCCTGAGGTCAGTGGTGTGTGTGGCTGACCTCAAGCCTGAAGGCAGTGGTGTGTGTGGCCTACCTCAAGCCTGAGGCCAGTGGTGTGTGTGACTGACCTCGAGCCTGAGGCCAGTGGTGTGTGTGGCTGACCTCGAGCCTGAGGCCAGTGGTGTGTGTGTGACTGATCTCGAGCCTGAGGCCAGTGGTGTGTGTGGCTGACCTCGAGTCTGAGGCCAGTGGTGTGTGTGACTGACCTTGAGCCTGAGGCCAGTGGTGTGTGTGACTGACCTTGAGCCTGAGGCCAGTGGTGTGAGTGACTGACCTTGAGCCTGAGGCCAGTGGTGTGTGTGACTGACCTTGAGCCTGGGGCCATTGGTGTGAGTGACTGACCTTGAGCCTGAGGTCAGTGGTGTGAGTGACTGACCTTGAGCCTGAGGCCAGTGGTGTGAGTGACTGACCTTGAGCCCAGTGGTGTGTGTGACTGACCTTGACCCTGATGCCAGTGGTGTGTGTGACTGACCTTGACCCTGATGCCAATGGTGTGTGTGACTGACCTTGAGCCTGAGGCCCGTGGTGTGTGTGACTGACCTTGACCCTGAGGCCATTGGTGTGTGACTGACCTTGACCCTGATGCCAATGGTGTGTGTGACTGACCTTGAGCCTGAGGCCAACGAGTGTAAGTGACTGACCTTGAGCCTGAGACCCGTGGTGTGTGTGACTGACCTTGACCCTGAGGCCAATGGTGTGTGTGACTGACCTTGAGCCTGAGGCCAACGAGTGTAAGTGACTGACCTTGAGCCGGAGGCCCGTGGTGTGTGTGACTGACCTTGACCCTGAGGCCAATGGTGTGTGTAACTGACCTTGAGCCTGAGGCCAGTGGTGTGCGTGTCCTTCTGTCTCTCGCTCCCGGCCAGGTCCACGAGGTTGAGCTGCGACGACCGCATGTTCCAGATCCCGTTGACCATCTCCTGCAGAGGGTGGAAGGCTTCATGGGTGTTTTATGCCACCTTTGTGCACGCATTGGCCACACGACACCGGCCATCGGCGATATGGGACAAGTAACACGTGTAATAATCCTCAGATTTAGATACAGAGGCTGAGCGGGGATCAAACCTATCGATCGAAACGCCTTCTAAAAAGTTGCACGGGGGAGACGTTGCGTACGTGCATTGCTTTGGTACCATACCAATTACATACAACTATGCCGTCACGTGATATCACTCCACATGGAGGATCAGTGAACTAATGCCATGGAAACCCGCACGGACGTTTACTTAGACGCTACACACATTTATTGAAACAACTTTAATAGGACAAGTTAAACATTCAACGAACCGTGAAAGGATTTAATCAGCTATTCCGATTTTAGCTCCAACACCCGCTCCCTTATCACCAAAAATATTCAGCCGGCGTTGATGACGTACCTTGGACTCGATGTGGAGCGAGAAGACAGCGTGACTCCGCGAGCTCTCTCTGTTCATGGAGGTCGAGGCGACCGTCCTGTTCAGCCAACCCGAGGACAGCACCTGAGGGTGACGTCATCACGAGGTTATAGCCCACAACATTGCGTGACACGATGCAAGACGCTTGACGTTGTCCCATGGTATGGGGTTCGCCCGTCCGTGAAACCATTGTTTATGCATAGCTTATTTATTACTCACACCCAGCATTTACTCAAATACATGTATTCGATATCCTAACATGGTTAATAGCTGTGGGAAAATTATAATTGGTTCCAGTTAAGAAAGTATAGAAACGAAGTTTTTCCACAATAGTTATCCCTTTGCCGTTAAGGACCACAGCGAGGTGCAAACCACCGATCCACTTGCCGTTAGGCTCTCATGTGGCGAGAGCGCTCTAACCAACTGAGCTATCGGGTCGGCCCCGGTATTGAACCAGGTACCCATTGACCTGCAGTCGAGTGTTCTTTCTACCACAAGTCCACAAAGGCCTCTCTATTAAAACTGGAAAGAGCTTGTTGTGTGGTTATCACTAATAAACGCACCTGGTATGCCTCGCTGGCGTTGGTGACCGCTTCCTCTATCAGGCCGTCCACAAAGACCCCGTTCCTGATGTTCTCCCTCAGCTGTAGCCCTGTGCTGGCCGGGTCCAGCAGGTCAAACACCTGCTCGTTGTAGATCTCCAGGAACGAACACTTGCACAGGAACTGCACGCTGTCGCCATGCTGTGGGTGAAGAACAGACACGAAGGTTGGGGGTTTAATTAGACTGAATTTGTGCACAGTATGGCTAAATCTGGCCCAGAAATCCCTGGGTTAATGATAGGCCATGATACTAAACGATGACCCGACCAGCTGCTTGAGCACGCGAGTTCACTACTTGCAAATAAATTACACGTTTGCCCGTCCACGTCATGGTGATTTATCATCCGGCTGTCTGCGTGAAACGATCGAATTTGCAGCTTATTTTATAACAATTTAAGTAAGTGTTTACTCTTACTCAATTTTGTGACATTTGCGCCAATTTGAGATTAGCTGAAGGTCTCACCGGGTCATCACACTGCCAACTGGTTATACTTCTACTGTGCGAATCGGTTAGACTTCTAACATGCGAACTGGTTAACCCCTACCATTTCCTGTTCCTTCTTGATGATGTGGAAGATGTACTCGAAGCTGCGAGGGATGACGCCTCGCAGCTCATGCTGGAAGTTGTCCGTGTTCTCCGCTGGTCCCAGCATCGTGAAGGTCTTCCCGGAGCCGGTCTGCCCACTGGGTCGGAGGGAAGGGGTGGATTAGGATCATGGGAGGCAAGGGTGGATTAGGGCCATCGGGGGCCAGGCGGGGGCGGATTAGAGTGTAACGTTACGGGAGTGGGTCTAATCGTGAATAATACAGAATAGGGGATCCAATCAATGTGAGTTTATATAAAATGTTATCAACCGGGTAATCACAAATATGTACGGGTAGGTTACAGAAATGGGGATCGGATTCAGGAGTTTATATAAACGGGAATCTAACCACGAATAGGTTGCAGAATAAGGGATCGGACCAAGATGAGTTTATACAATAGGTTAGCTAATCACGAAGAAGTAGGTTAAGACATGGAGGTCTAATCTCGATTATGGTTACAGAATAATGGGACCTAATCATCCACAAGGACCCACATAATAACCCTCCTTTACTTTCTTGGATCTCTGTTTCTATATAATATGTTAGCCATTGCCTCATCCTACCTCTAGGACAGCCAAATATAAACCCACCAGAGCAACTAACTGTACCCTTTTGGGGCTCTTTACAAGCATCTGACTTATGATCATCTCTCTGAACCCACTAACGCTAGGCCTATGTGACTTATGGCGCACATGGGCCAAGATGGACTAAGAACCACCTGGGACATGATGAACTAAGAACCACCTGGGACAAGATGGACTAAGAACCACCTGGGACAAGATGGACTAAATACAACCTGGGACAAGATGGACTAAGAACCACATGGGACAATATGGACTAAGAACCACCTGGGACCAGATGGACTAAGAACCACATGGGCCAAAATGGACTAAGAAACACATGGGCCAAGATGGACCAAGAACCACATGGGACAATATGGACTAAGAACCACAAGGGCCAAGATGGACTAAGAACCACAAGGGCCAAGATGGACTAAGAACCACATGGGCCAAGATGGACTAAGAACCACCTGGGACAAGATGGACTAAATACCACCTGGGACAAGATGGTCTAAGAACCACATGGGCCAAGATGGACTAAGAACCACCTGGGACAATATGGACTAAGAACCACAAGGGCCAAGTTGGACTAAGAACCACCTGGGACAAGATGGACTAAGAACCACATGGGCCAAAATGGACTAAGAACCACCTGGGACAAGATGGACTAAATACCACCTGGGACAAGATGGTCTAAGAACCACATGGGCCAAGATGGACTAAGAAGCACATGGGACAATATGGACTAAGAACCACAAGGGCCAAGTTGGACTAAGAACCACCTGGGACAAGATGGACTAAGAACCACATGGGCCAAAATGGACTAAGAACCACATGGGCCAAGATGGACCAAGAACCACATGGGACAATATGGACTAAGAACCACATGGGACAATATGGACTAAGAACCACAAGGGCCAAGATGGACTAAGAACCACATGGGCCAAGATGGACTAAGAACCACCTGGGACAAGATGGACTAAATACCACCTGGGACAAGATGGACTAAGAACCACATGGGCCAAGATGGACTAAGAGCTTGGGAGAGTGAACCTCTGCTTGGTCTGAAACCTTACAGCTGGAGAGGTTCCCACTAACACATCCTTGCATATGAATTATTAACATTTTTAAAATATTCGCGAATTGAGATATACCCGGTATGTCACACAAATACTCACTAAGCAAATATTGTTCCATTGTATCCATTTGTGCAGCCTTCAATGATGGGCTTCCCGACAGCGTTGAATATCGTCTCCTGCAATTGATAAAATATATAAAGTATATTTTGCAATCCAAAGCAGAGCTCAGTTTACTGGACAGCTTTTGTAATGTAAAGTAAAAAAAAAAAATATTTTAAGTAAACATAACTTGTTTAACAAAGTACCCGGTAAAGTAGATTATCCGCAGTGTGTGATCATGAATAAGCAGCATCAGAAAGGACAACTACTACCAGAACTGTTAGCGTATTATGTAGTTTGTAGCCACTGCTTCCCATAAATTACAAAATTTATAGTAATGGGAGGAAAAAGCAAGAATGCAACATTTCTGGAGAAAAGCTTGATGCAGTTACTGGTTGTTCATTTTATTACACATTTATTTTCAGTTTGCTGCTGATCCCCATTGGCTGCACTCTACCTGAGCACTGTTGACATCAGCCACACTGTCAAAGGTGAACACCTTGGGTTCAGGTTTACACTGCATGATGATTGCATTTCTTGAGCTGTCCACTTCCAGACAGCTTTTACTATCAGACTCATAGGCATCTTTCATGGGGGGTCGCACTCTGATAAACACCTTGATGGCATCTCCTTCATCACTGCAAAACATAAAAACAAGTAGGGGTAGTATCAGAATCATATGTATGATGTATAGCATCTGTAGATAACTGCCATGGCTGAATTATGTTTATGTTAAAATTTAACATGATATTTAGAGATATATGGTATGCATGTTACATGCATCTTAATCAAATCTGAATTTGTAACTTCTGGCATTGCACAGTATGTCCTAAAGTATTCATTGTTTCCATAACTTATGCCAGTCATTATACTATAAGGAAAATAACAAAACTGGCGATTTGAAATGAGTACATATACATATACCAGTATTTCATATGATTATTATATGAATAAACTTGATCCTAGAGATAGCAATATATAAATAAAACTAACCTGCTGGTGGTTGGGGATTTATCAGCATCTAAAAAATAAATGAATATACAAATAAAACTATAGGTCAGGTCATTTCATTAAGATCTCTCTGGTGACCAACGAGCCTATAAACAGAGTCTATATGCAATGGCAGCTTGAGCCAGTTCCACAGATAGAAGTCAAATCTGTTCTTATTTGCAATACATACACTTTCGAAAGGATCTTTTTATGTAATAACTGTCTACCTTAGAGTTAGACTAGTAACTTAGAAGTTTAAAGTAAAGTTAGCCATCCATGACTATTACAGAAAGCAAGCAATGTATGGCCATACCAACAAGAGCACATTTGCTGTGTAAAACGGCCAGTCCCAACCCCCCACACACATTCCAAACGACCAGCCTCCCTGGAATATCTATTCTTTTCTAGACCTGTTTATTTAATGTGAGGCATGACCATTATAGCAATTACTTATATGCTAAGACTGTACAAATCACATTTGTTTTCAAGCAACTCATTCTCGAACTACCCTTTCTGTAATGGTCACATTCAGGTCATGTTATATCCCAAAATGTAGAGGTTTACATACGATAGCTCATACCATCAACATTTAATTCTGCACCAAACATTTGGCCGGTTGCGTATTACCAACCAAAGCAAGAATGCATGCTAATACCTCTGAGGAATCGTATGACCTGAATGTCTGAAGGTCTCAATGACCTTACACTGCTTGCTTTGTGTAATGGTCATGCATGGTTGGAATAAAGTGACAGCAGACTGGTAGATCTAGATCTGACTAAGTCACAGACAATGAAATGATCTGGTCACCATGGCGTGTATGCCGCCAGTGTAAATATAGAGTGCATGTTGTTCTGAGCATGTCAACAGGGGTTGTGCCCTGTACCAACGCTACCTGGGGAGGGTGGGGAGCATATCCGATGAGCTGGCATCTGAATGAGGCAGGCCTCTGAGTGCCACTGGCTAGCCCCATAAGAGAGATAGTGATAAAATGGATTGCTGTGGTGGTCGAATGAGAACTATTTAGATCTTTCTACATGATCAAGGACTGTACCATGTGTACAGGCACACAGGTATTAGCCAGAATTTTTTTTCACCACCTAAAATTTCAGCTGGTAAAAAAAGGGTTCAGTGTATACAAACAGGTGCTAGCAGATCAGGTTTTTCACATTTTGAGCTAGCCATTTACAATTTGATTAACAGCAGTAGTTCTTGTTGTCATATAAAATTGTGAGTGCTATAATTTTCTTCCAGGCTTTGTGACCAAAAGGCCACGTACAAGCACGAATGGGCTATGGCAACTATAGAAATTATTATCGGTGTGACAAAGCAGTTGGTGACAATGAAGTTTTAGCATGAAGAAATAGTCATACAAAAGAATAAAATTGCAATAGCTCTACAATCGTAAGTTTGGTAGCAATAAAAAGTTTTGTATGGCTCAGTGATTACCCTAGACATTTTTAAATGAAGGACATTGTGTCCCATACTATGAAAATTTGGGGGACATTCTGGATTATATGGAAACCTGGCAAAGTTCTGCTGGCCATTGTATGCAGCGAGGACCGATTTCATGTGGCGGTCATAAGGCAGTTATAGTGCAGCTTATGACTGATGCATAGAACCATAGTCCAGCGCATAGAGCCATAGCCCACACCCAGAGTCTTGGGCAACAAATCAGAGCCATAGCCTGCAACCAGAGCTATAGCCTGCGACAGGAGCCATAGTCTGCAGCCGGAGCCATAGTCTGCAACCGGAGCCTAGCCTGCGACTGAAGCCATAGTCTGCAACTGGAGCCAAAGTCCAGTGCACAGAGCTAAAGCCATGACTGGATCCATAGTCCAATGCACAGAGATATAGCCACAACCAGATCCATAGTCCAGTGCACAGAGCTACAGACATGACCGGATCTATAATCCAGTGCACAGAGCCATAGGCATGATCAGAGCCATAATCCAGCACTTGCCCACGCATGGTGCATTCTCATGTTCTAGCCCCTGTTTTGATACAAGTACTATGACAAACCAGAACATTTTTATTGTGACATCTTTCCATTATTGGTGCAAAAAAGTTATATATGGGGTGTGTTAAATTGCAGGTAAATCTAAATGCAATCAATCCCTCAATCAATACAGTGATCTTATTGTATTTGTTATAATTAAATGGCTTGATAGCAGTAGGACACAGGGACACCTACAGGACATTTGCTTTCTTAAGCAGTTAAGGAGACACTGGCGCAAGCCTGCGCTCTCTTGCAAATACCTGAATACTGATTGCTTAAATGCTTATGTCAACTTAGTGAGTTTCACAACAATCACAGCAAATTCGCATAAAAAAAATGGGCTGAAACATCACTCTACAGTATTTAGGACTTTGACTTTAGTTTATAGAGCCTAAACACTTTAAAGCAGTTTACAAATGTCAACATTCAAATCATGAACAGGATAAATTTCAAAGTGGCCAGTTGGAGTGCACGATGGGTTTAACCCGGACCTGCTGTTCAGACTGTTACTGTTGCTGTTAAGGTTGTCGTTGACCAGTGTTGACACTGACAGAACCAAAAGCCGAAAGGCAAGACTTTCCCAGTCCCAGAACCAGTGTTTCCGCTGATCTGTCTTCGTCGACTTCAACGTCAACTTCCGAAGACGAAGTAAACAAACAATGCCGCCCCACCTTTCATCGATTTCAAGGTAGAGAAAGTGTCTTTTTTTGTTAACTATAAGTCCATTGACACATTCTTACCTTCTATCAACATCTTGACAAGAAATTGTAGCGTAAACCATTGAAATAAAATATAATAAAAAGGCGGACTTTTCAAATCTACCGCCGATATTTCGTCCGTGACTCGTTACGCAGGTAGATTTACCACGGAAAATTTTCTCCAAGGCAGTATTTTGGAGATGTGGTACATAAATTTGACGCGCGCAATGCATGGTTTCCATGCACTGTCGAGATTGATCCAAGCTGACTTTGGTGATGTGAGAGAATTACCAGCATGACGGAGCGCAGAATACAGTCATAATCAAAGTCGTTTAACCAGTATTTTCTGCTGAGTAAAATATTCAATTTGAAATGAGATATATTTAACTACTTGCAGGTGTCTGCATGGAAATGGAAGGGGGGGGGGGTCCAGTGTCCGCTGTCGATTTTTCCAAATTCTCAGTGTCGAATGTCGAATTTTGATGGCGTTCCGCGTCGCTTTTTGGCTCTGTGTCGTTTTTTTCAATGTCGATATTAGTGGTCGATATCGCCTTTTTAAATGTAACGGAGTGAAATATCGCCGCAAGAAACCTGCATTTTTATATTCTAGTAAACTAGTTCGTATACCTGTTGTATTTAGTTTACATCATGCCAGTACCCATTTAGTGTTCTCTGGTTTTAACACGTAACGATTTGTTTATGGGAGTGTCTGCCGCCATGTGGCTTTTGTTTGTACACGGGACCAATTAAAACGTCATAATTAGGCCAGAGCAAAGCATGTCGGGAGTGAGCTTCCTCCACATATAAGCCGGTGCGCGCGGGTTAATTTTGTCGTCCGTCTCTCAGCTCGGTCCTCGTGCACCAGACCGGGTGCGGCCGCCACAAAGGCTCCATTGAGCTGGAACCTTCTTGTGTGGTGGAGAGGGCACGACAGGATAGGGCCTTTTATATATAGGTACGTGTTACATTTAATTACCAGTGTATTGTTTAAGTAGCTCACATTATGGGTGACTTATAGAATTAATAATGCGTTATAGATTGTCGGTTATCAGTAATTGAGGTGGCATATGTGTTTCATATCAGAAATGTAACCACGTGTTCTTTGCTTCGTTTTTCCTTTTCAGTATAGATTAATAAAACCATCGCTGCCAGCCAGCACATCAGTGATACGTTGCTGTTGTTTGTGTGCCGTAGGACCTGTTACATAAATCATCAGTGTCGGAAATTGGGGGTCAATGTCGAATGTCGATTTTTCAAATATGTGTTGCGATTTACCCTACCATGCAGACCCCTACTTGCAGAAAACCTGTGGTATTTCTCAAGATAGCTAGCCCACGGTATTTACCGCAGGGAGAGATGTACCACGTACGTTTAGTCGGGTACTTCACCCCGCTTCGTTATTTTGGACGAGACTCAACCACAACACAACGAGGGTTGACTTTCTGAGAGTTTATTTATGCCTGCTTATAAAAACAAACCATGCAAATTAAATATCTATGGGTGGGCAAGCCTCGCCCCACACTCGGGAACTGACAGCTGAGCTGGGGCATGCATGCCTACAATCAACTTACGTAAGCCTCTAGGATCCGACCTTATTCAGCCGCAGGCCCTCTCTGAACAGCCCTACCTTTCCCCGGGTCTTTCCCTTGAGCTATGGCAAGCCGCGTGGTTCTAATTACCCCAAAAAATCAAAATATCACACATATACATATAACTACTAAAATATAGAACCTTTATATGCCTACCCCAGATAGCATGCTTACGTTAAGTTAACGTTTAAGAAACGGTTGCATGATGACGAAATATCAACGTTAGGCTAACGTTAGATTGTGGTTGCGTGGTTGATATATGGTTTCCATCTACTTTACTACGTTAAATTTACGTTTATTTTTCCTATACAAATAAATGTGTGCAAGTTAAACTGAAAATTAAAGTTAGAAAAACGTTTACAAAAAAAAACCAAGGTCGCAGCCGAAACGTGATCGAAAAATAAAGGGCAAATAAGGCAAGATACATTTCAATAGTAGTTTTTCGAACAAAAGTTTGGGGGTTTTGAGTCACATAAAATTATGTTTGCCTTTATATTTATTTTAACTATTTGATACAGGTCTAATATAAAGCCGGCTTCGTTCGGGTAGTGGTTAGCGTGCGTCCCTTGTAATGTCGCCACCGGGGTTCAATAAATCCCCGACCTGGCGGGGACGAACTTTCGGGGACCTATGACTTCAATTACCACACTGGTGCTAATGCATGGTGACCAACCTGGGGCCACCCTGTCGCGAAATACGCAGTGACACAGGGTGTACAGCGGCAGGAAAGCCGATTTTTGCCGATCGCTACAGTTAGATATTCGGTTAAAAAATGTTTACAGCAAAATTACGTTAGAATAACGTTAAAATATACGTAGCTGCTAACGTTTATCTAACGTTAAAATATACGTAGCTGCTAACGTTTATCTAACGTTTAGTTAACGTTGGCATGCTATTTGGGGCGTTCTGCTACAGCAGTAGGTTTAACATTGGAGGACCCATTAAAAGTCAATAATTGAATGTGTCACATAGGCCTATCAATAACACAGTGGATCACTGGATATAGGGAGAAAATTACCATATATCCCCTTCGATCAGTCAACGAATATAATACAAGAAGCCATCGACGGGACGTCGAGCGGGATGACGAAAATTATGTGGATTGTGCTGAAGACATGGCTCCGATGTCATCTAAGGCTAGGATAAATGTTATTTTTACCCCTAAAATATTGTCAGCTGTAGACCCATGTGTAGGCTGAATTGCACGCTCAAGGCGCTATGTAGACTGCATGGCCCCTTGGATGCCCTGTTTAAGGTAAATTGCCCGCTGTTAGTCCTATTTATTGTAATTTGTCCGGCTGTTGGCAATATGTATGCTGAATTGCTCTGTTGTAGGCGCTATGTAATCTGAATTGCCCGGCTGTAGGCGCTATGTAGGCTGAATTGCCCGGCTGTAGGCGCTATGTAGGCTGAATTGCCCGGCTGTAGGCGCTATGTAGGCTGAATTGCCCGGCCGTAGGCGCTATGTAGGCTGAATTGCCCGGCCGTAGGCGCAATGTGGGCTGAATTGCCCGGCTGTAGGCGCAATGTGGGCTGAATTGCCCGGCTATAGGCGCAATGTAGGCTGAATTGCCCGGCTGTAGGCGCAATGTAGGCTGAATTGCCCGGCTGTAGGCGCAATGTGGGCTGAATTGCCCGGCTGTAGGCGCAATGTGGGCTGAATTGCCCGGCTATAGGCGCAATGTAAGCTGAATTGCCCGGCTGTAGGCGCAATGTAGGCTGAATTGCCCGGCTGTAGGCGCAATGTGGGCTGAATTGCCCGGCTGTAGGCGCTATGAATGCTGAATTACCCGGCTGTATCCGATATGTATGCTGAAATTCCCGGCTGTGCTATGTACGTAAATCAAATTGCCTGCCGTTGGGGCTATGTAAGCCAAATTTAAATCCTCAGTAGTCATCCGGTCGGGCCTGTTTCCACAATGTCAGACTGGCAGCTTCAATTATTAAGCCATCGATGGCTTATTCCTTGCTTCCATACAACGGTCGAATGTTAGACCCCGGCTTTTCCAACCGGTTACAGCTTTCTAACGTCCATATCAAACGAGAGGGCGATTCTCCCTATGGGCGGTCGGCTCTGCTCGAATTCACTGCAACGACAAAACAAAATCTATTCATCACCAAACTAGGCAAAAATCCTGTAATGTCATTTCTTGCTCGAATTGAAATATTGTAAGCACAATGGCTACTGGGGTACCAAGTTTAACAAAAGAAAAAATCCTGGTACTGTTCGGCGAATGTATTTCTGATATACTGGACAAGACATTTTCCTGATCCACACACTTCAATGTTTGTACTTATAGCCTTTGATGATCAACACACCTCACTGTTTGTACTTGTAGCCTTTTATGATCAACACACCTCACTGTTTGTACTTAGCCTTAGATGATCAACACACCTCAGTGTTTGTACTTAGCCTTTGATGATCAACACACCTCCCTGTTTGTACTCATAGCCTTTGATGATCAACACACCTCACTGTTTGTACTTAGAGTTTGATGATCAACACACCTCACTGTTTGTACTTACATCCTTTGATGATCCACACACCCCACTGTTTGTACTTAGCCTTTGATGATCAACACACCTCACTGTTTGTACGTACAACCTTTGATGATCAACACACCTCACTGTTTGTACTTAGCCTTTGATGATCAACACACCTCACTGTTTGTACTTAGCCTTTGATGATCAACACACCTCACTGTTTGTACTTAGCCTTTGATGATCAACACACCTCAGCTGTTTTTACTTACAGCCTTTGATGATCAACACACCTCACTGTTTGTACTTAGCCTTTGATGATAAACACACCTCACTGTGTGTACTTACAGCCTTTGATGATCAACACACCTCACTGTGTGTACTTAGCCTTTCATGATCAACACACCTCACTGTTTGTACTTAGCCTTTGATGATCAACACACCTCACTGTTTGTACTTAGCCTTTGATGATCAACACACCTCAGCTGTTTGTACTTAGCCTTTGATGATCAACACACCTCACTGTTTGTACTTAGTCTTTGATGATCAACACACCTCACTGTTTGTACTTAGCCTTAGATGATCAACACACCTCAGTGTTTGTACTTAGCCTTTGATGATCAACACACCTCAATGTTTGTACTTAGTCTTTGATGATCAACACACCTCACTGTTTGTACTTAGCCTTTGATGATCAACACACCTCAGCTGTTTGTACTTAGCCTTTGATGATCAACACACCTCACTGTTTGTACTTAGCCTTAGATGATCAACACACCTCAGTGTTTGTACTTAGCCTTTGATGATCAACACACCTCAATGTTTGTACTTAGTCTTTGATGATCAACACACCTCACTGTTTGTACTTAGTCTTTGATGATCAACACACCTCACTGTTTGTACTTAGCCTTTGATGATCAACACACCTCACTGTTTGTACTTAGTCTTTGATGATCAACACACCTCACTGTTTGTACTTAGCCTTAGATGATCAACACACCTCAGTGTTTGTACTTAGCCTTTGATGATCAACACACCTCAATGTTTGTACTTAGTCTTTGATGATCAACACACCTCACTGTTTGTACTTAGCCTTTGATGATCAACACACCTCAGCTGTTTGTACTTAGCCTTTGATGATCAACACACCTCACTGTTTGTACTTAGTCTTTGATGATCAACACACCTCACTGTTTGTACTTAGCCTTAGATGATCAACACACCTCAGTGTTTGTACTTAGCCTTTGATGATCAACACACCTCAGTGTTTGTACTTAGCCTTTGATGATCAACACACCTCCCTGTTTGTACTCATAGCCGTTGATGATCAACACACCTCACTGTTTTTACTTAGCCTTTGATGATAAACACACCTCACTGTGTGTACTAACAGCCTTTGATGATCAACACACCTCACTGTGTGTACTTAGCCTTTCATGATCAACACACCTCACTGTTTGTACTTAGTCTTTGATGATCAACACACCTCAGCTGTTTGTACTTACAGCCTTTGATGATCAACACACCTCAGCTGTTTGTATGTAGACTTTGAATATCACAACTACATCACTGTTTGCCCTTGGTCTTGCATTAGCTGTGTAATTGAGAGACTCAGCAAGGAAGACCGGCCGCATTTCACCCCGTTTTCTCCGATGGCTCCGAATTAGCCCAGTGAACTTGACCCTTCTGACAACAAGCTGATAGGCAGAAGGGTCAAGCAATACACATGGTTAAAAAAGTAGTAATGCATAACCAAGCTCACTTCGATGAATAATTGTCGATTATGACAACGAGCCTACCTCTTTAACTCGCCGCGACCCTCCTCTTTACACATTACTTGGACCCTAGGATGCAATCATTTTAAAGTTTGCTCTCTATTACTTGCACATGAATGATATTTTCATCGGTTGTTAACGGCTTTCCTCTCTGACGCTTCAAATTTGACCAGGCAATAGAACCGACATCACCCGGATGGGGGCGCCGCTAGTTGCGTCAAAAACGCAGGCACGACTATAGACACGCAACGAGAATTAGTGGCGCCGCCCTACGGAAGCTGTCGGGTGTATTACCTGATGTCAACAAACGAGCCGCGGCAACCGCCTAGAAAAATTTGAACCGGCACGGAGGGAAACCGTTAACGACCGACGAAAATATCATTGATGTGCAAGAAGTAGAGAGCAAACTTTAAAATGAATGCATCCTATGGTCCAAGTAATGTCTAAAGAAGAGGGTCGAGCCGATTAGGAGAGGTAGGTTCGTCGTCATAATCGACAATCATTCATCGAAGCGAGCTGGGTGATGCAATGCTACTTTTTTGACCGTGTGTATGGCATGGCCCTTACACCCCCGTTAGGGTTGAGGTCGTGAGGGCCATGCGTCAGGGCTAGCTCCGAATAGCCTTTCTTTAAGCCGGACAAAGATTACGAGGCAGATGGTCAGCCGGTTTTAACGTCTTCAGCGAGCGGTAAGAAAAACGATCCTCCACCGTGCAGTAATCTCGTGGATATCCGTTCAGTAATCTCCTGGCTCTCCGGCCAGTAATCTCGTGGGTGGCCGCCCAAGATTCTCCAGGATCTCGGGCCAATAGTCGCGAGAGTTACGACGAGACCGGGGAGCAGCTATTGATGTTTGCATAACTTGGGTCGGCAGGGAAGTCGAGACGGAAGCCGAACCTTCGTGACGGTGTGCCTGATTTATGGTGGTTTATGTGCATCACGACGGTACGTTATGACGAGGACATCTTCGCGTAAATCTATTTCTGGTCTCGAGCTCTCTCCAACCGGCTTGCGGCAGTGGTTGCACCGCTTTTCGGGCAAAATGAAGTTAAATCTCGTTGCGTCCGTTTAAACGTTAATTTAGTTCTTCACAAGCTTTAAAGGTTTCCGAGGACGATTATCGGATACATTTTTACCAAATTGGCGGTTATCAATAGGGGTCTAGAAGGGGGGGGGGTCCAGTGTCCAGTGTCGATTTTTCAAAATTGTCAGCATCGAATGTCGATTTTTCCCGACCTTCCGTGTCGCCTTTTGGCTTAGTTCGGTGTCGACTTTTTCACAAATCTGTGTCGATGTCGCTTTTCCACATCCTCAGTGTAAGAATTTGGAGGTCAATGTCGAATGTCGATTCTTCAAATATGCCTGTGTCGCGTGTCGCCATTTACCCGTTCCAGACCCCTATTAATGCTCGATAATTTGCCTTCTGCTTGACATATATTTTTGTATATACAAATATTTTATACGTCCATCCATTGTAACAGCTAAGAACGTGCGGCGGACTTCAAGCCGGCGAACTACCCCGGTCTGTCTTGGTCAAGATGGGGGGGGAACATCATTATACCAACCTGGTGGGGTTGAGAGAGCATATATTTGTGATGAAAAAGGTACTCCTATAGAGCGAACATTTATGATGACAAATATACCCCTACAGAGCGGATAGTTTAAAACTTTAAAACTTATTTTAAAATTTTAAGACCGGGAGGGGGGAGGGCTCTGAAAATTTGCGTTTATAGAGCGGGTTTTCGCGAAAAAATACCCCTTCTGGTACCCCAGCAACGTATTAAGTACACCTCCCCACCCCCGCCCCCCGGCGCTAAAGTGTATTATTTGTAAATTAAACCCATATGAAACTGATTTGTTCTCTCCATTCATACATTAGACGACGACTTTAGCATTAGAAAACGAAGATTATGCAGATTATCCGCGACGTCTTTGGTAGTACTCTGTGGTAGTACTATGTGGTAGTACTCTGTGGTAGTACTCTGTGGTAGAACTCTGTGGTAGTACTCTGTGGTAGTACTCTGTGGTAGTACTCGGTGGTAGTACTCTGTGGTAGTACTCTGTGGTAGTACTCTGTGGTAGTACTCTGTGGTAGTACTATGTGGTAGTACTCTGTGGTAGTACTCTGTGGTAGTACTCTGTGGTAGTACTCTGTGGTAGTACTCTGTGGTAGTACTCTGTGGTAGTACTCTGTGGTGGTTACTCTGTGGTAGTACTCTGTGGTAGTACTCTGTGGTAGTACTCTGTGACAGAGGATAACAGATGCACTACGGGTCCTCGGATGGGGCAAACATGTAGTTTAGATTGTCGCGATATTTGTTTTTAATTGTCCCCAACTGCTCATTAACTTGCTTACTTTCCAATAAATAGTGCCCCACTATTCTGTTGTTTGTTTCCACTGCGCATATGCTCATGAATAAGGCAAGAGGAAACTAGTAATAGTTTTTTTTGGTAACATTTATGTCATTGTTCGTGTGTGATTTACGCTTTTAGATCCTTTAGTTTTGTTAACATTAGCATAACGCCATGATGGACTGCTAAATATTCATTGCCAATTCAACAAATCAACATTGGAATGGTTCGTGGCGGATCACACCTCGTCCATATATCGAGACAGCGTTTATTGACAAAATATAATATTTTCTTCATTCCAGTGTTCACTGAAGGTATTTACAAGCAGATCGGTCTTTTCGGACGTTGGTGATTAATTTATGCACCGACGGTTCCGTCTGCCTGCTTGACAACTGCGACAGAACGTAAAAAACCGCATTGATTTGAGGGTGAAACCTTCCTCATTTCTCACAGTTCTTACAAGAACTTTTAAATTATAAGTGCATATTAATTTTATTGATCTTTATCGGTTCGATTCCCCAGGAAACGAAAATGTAAAGGTCAACTTCCAGTTATTTGCAATGGTACTGGATGCTCTATGGACAGTTCCCCTAAGCCCCGCCCCCCTTAGTTACCGTTGCTACTCCGACAAATTCACGTCATCTGCCATGTGCTTAATATAGCGACAAACGGTGTTGCTGACAGTCGGGCTAACATTTCCGATCCAATAGCCCGATAGTTCCTGCCAGAACATGTAAACCTATCTGAGAGAGCTCGCAAAATAAATAAATAATACGGCAACATTATTTCTGACGTCGATGCCCACGGCCAGGCGGTGCAGATGCCTGATCATTAGGATGCGGCGCTCCATGAAAACACGTGGCCATGTGTGACATGGCACCCGCCTTGAAGAGGCCACAATCCAAGTTCTTGCAAGGCACGGTAAGTTGATCGTTTACATATTGTCATTTCTTGTACAGATAACTATATATTGAACACCATTATACATAATCTATTAAATAAATAAATCCATCGGAAGTGCATCGGACTTAGGCAGACAACTTTGCTCGTGACGTAAGATAACGTAATGTTAATTAAGCGAGTTGAAGCTGGTTCCCCGTACTTATAACAGATTGGTTCCGGCGAACATGACAGGCACCGGTTCTGTGGGTTGCTTGGTTTCCTGCCCTTACAACAAGCTGGTTCCCTGAGAAGCATCTAATGATCACATCAACGTGCTTTAACCCAAATAGCTATTATATTGAGTTATATTAAAAGAAACCACAAAATAGAGCGTATTTTCTGTAAACATGAACATGACAAAGTTCCTGCAAAGGCTCTGTATCTGATACTGTTTCATGGCGCATTCCAGGTTTAGCACAACAGCGGGATTTTGCAAAATATCACTAACAATTTATTCAACCATTTTCAACTAAGATCCAAACCTCTGGCAGAGATGAGAGGATGAGCGAGGCAGTTAGTTTACTAAAGAAGTGTTTCGAATGCCTTTGATGGCGGTCCGGTGTGAGACATGCCTCCTGGGCCCCTCAGCCTGCGTGCCACGTACTGCCATCCCCACAAAACTCGCGAAATCTCGCGAGATATATGAGTGCCGCAGGCCTGGGTTCTGCCAGGGCCACCGACAGGGTGGAGATCGCCGGAAATCTCGATCTTTCGATCTCTAAGCAGGCCAAGCGGTCAGCAAGCTATGCAAGCCGGAAGGGAGACAGGCAGACAGGCAGGGCCAAGCGGGGCCAGCCAGGCCCACCCAGTGCCACGGGATAAAAGGAAGGCCACTGGATGAATGGGATGGCTTTTTGACCATGTGATAGCCGCTGAGAGCAGCATGATATCAGGCGTCCGGTGTACGTGCTGGTGTGCTAACAAAGGGACCACACAAGCCATCGAAGGATCTTTATCAGCACAAAGCTCTTGCATTTAGAAGCTTCTTTACCCTGAAGGTCATAGGAGTGAAGCAGCCACGTCCTGCCATCGCAATCAGGGGCAATGTCCCTGGACGCCATCAGGGGCAATGTCCCTGGACGCCATCAGGTGCAATGTCCCTGGACGCCATCAGGGGCAATGTCCCTGGACGCCATCAGAGGCAATGTCCCTGGACGCCATCAGAGGCAATGTCCCTGGACGCTATCAGGGGCAATGTCCCTTGACGCCATCAGGGGCAATGTCTCTGGACGCCATCAGAGGCAATGTCCCTGGACGCCATCAGAGGGATTGTCCCTGGACGCCACCAGAGGCAATGTCCCTGGACGCCATCAGAAGCAATGTCCCTGGACGCCATCAGAGGGATTGTCCCTGGACGCCACCAGAGGCAATGTCCCTGGACGCCATCAGAAGCAATGTCCCTGGACGCCATCAGAGGGATTGTCCCTGGACGCCATCAGAAGCAATGTCCCTGGACGCCACCAGAGGCAATGTCCCTGGACGCCATCAGAAGCAATGTCCCTGGACGCCATCAGAGGGATTGTCCCTGGACGCCACCAGAGGCAATGTCCCTGGACGCCATCAGAGGCAATGTCCCTGGACGCCATCAGAGGCAATGTCCCTGGACGCCATCAGAGGCAATGTCCCTGGACGCCATCAGAGGCAATGTCCCTGGACGCCATCAGAGGGATTGTCCCTGGACGCCACCAGAGGCAATGTCCCTGGACGCCATCAGAAGCAATGTCCCTGGACGCCATCAGAGGCAATGTCCCTGGACGCCATCAGAGGCAATGTCCCTGGACGCCATCAGAGGCAATGTCCCTGGACGCCATCAGAGGCAATGTCTCTGAACGCCATCAGAGGCAACGTCCCTGGACGCCATCAGAGGCAACGTCCCTGGACGCCATCAGAGGCAATGTCCCTGGACGCAATCAGAGGCAATATCCCCGGACGCCATCAGAGGCAACGTCCCTGAGAGGCACTGTCCCAGGGCGCTATTAGAGGCAATATCCCTGGACGCCATCAGAGGCAATGACTCTGGACGCCATCAGAGGCAATGTCTCTGAGAGGCAATGTCTCTCAACGCCATCAGAGGCAATGTCCCTGGACGCCATCAGAGGCAATGTCTCTGAACGCCATCAGAGGCAATGTCTCTGGACGCCATCAGAGGCAATGTCTCTGAACGCCATCAGAGGCAATGTCCCTGAACGCCATCAAAGGCAATGTCCCTGGACGCCATCAGAAGCAATGTCCCTGGACGCCATCAGAGGCAATATCCCCGGACGCCATCAGAGGCAATGTCTCTGGATGCCATCAGAGGCAATGTCCCTGGACGCCATCAGAGGCAATGTCCCTGAGAGGCAATGTCTCTGAACGCCATCAGAGGCAATGTCCCTGGACGCCATCAGAGGCAATGTCTCTGGATGCCATCAGAGGCAATGTCCCTGGACGCCATCAGAGGCAATGTCCCTGAGAGGCAATGTCCCTGGACGCCATCAGAGGCAATATCCCCGGACGCCATCAGAGGCAATGTCTCTGGATGCCATCAGAGGCAATGTCCCTGGACGCCATCAGAGGCAATGTCCCTGAGAGGCAATGTCTCTGAACGCCATCAGAGGCAATGTCCCTGGACGCCATCAGAAGCAATGTCCCTGGACGCCATCAGAGGCAATGTCCCTGGACGCCATCAGAGGCAATGTCTCTGAACGCCATCAGAGGCAATGTCCCTGGACGCCATCAGAGGCAATGTCTCTGGACGCCATCAGAGGCAATGTCCCTGGACGCCATCAGAGGCAATGTCCCAGGACGCCATCATAGGCAATGTCCCTGGACGCCATCAGAGCCAATGTCCCTGGACGCCATCAGAGGCAATGTCCCTGGACGCCATCAGAGGCAATGTCCCTGGACGCCATCAGAGGCAATGTCCCTGGACGCCATCAGAAGCAATGTCCCTGGACGCCATCAGAGGCAATGTCTCTGGACGCCATCAGAGGCAACGTCCCTGGACGCCATCAGAGGCAATGTCCATGGACGCAATCAGAGGCAATGTCCCAGGACGCCATCAGAGGCAATGTCCCTGGACGCCATCAGAGGCAATGTCCCTGGACTCCATCAGAGGCAACGTCCCTGGACGCCATCAGAGGCAGTGTCCCTGGACGCCATCAGAGGCAATGTCCCTGGACGCCATCAGAGGCAATGTCCCTGGACGCCATCAGAGGCAATGTCCCTGGACGCCATCAGAGGCAACGTCCCTGGACGCCATCAGAGGCAATGTCCCTGGACGCCATCAGAGGCAATGTCCCTGGACGCCATCAGAGGCAATGTCCCAGGACGCCATCAGAGGCAATGTCCCTGGACGCCATCAGAGGCAATGTCCCTGGACGCCATCAGAGGCAATGTCCCTGGACGCCATCAGAGGCAATGTCCCTGGACGCCATCAGAGGCAATGTCCCAGGACGCCATCAGAGGGATTGTCCCTGAACGCCATCTGAGGCAATGCCTCTGGACGCCATCAGAGGCAATGTCCCTGGACGCCATCAGAGGCAATGTCCCTGAGAGGCAATGTCTCTGGATGCCATCAGAGGCAATGTCTCTGGACGCCATCAGAGGCAATGTCTCTGGACGCCATCAGACCCAATGTCCCTGGACGCCATCAGAGCCAATGTCCCTGGACGCCATCAGAGGCAATGTCCCTGGACGCCATCAGAGCCAATGTCCCTGGACGCCATCAGAGCCAATGTCCCTGGACGCCATCAGAGGCAATGTCCCTGGACGCCATCAGAGGCAATGTCCCTGGACGCCATCAGAGCCAACGTCCCTGGACGCAATCAGAGGCAATGTCCCTGGACGCCATCAGAGCCAATGTCCCTGGACGCCATCAGAGGCAATGTCCCTGGACGCCATCAGAGGCAATGTCCCTGGACGCCATCAGAGGCAATGTCCCAGGACGCCATCAGAGGGATTGTCCCTGAACGCCATCTGAGGCAATGCCTCTGGACGCCATCAGAGGCAATGTCCCTGGACGCCATCAGAGGCAATGTCCCTGAGAGGCAATGTCTCTGGATGCCATCAGAGGCAATGTCTCTGGACGCCATCAGAGGCAATGTCTCTGGACGCCATCAGAGGCAATGTCCCTGGACGCAATCAGAGGCAATGTCTCTGGACGCCATCGGAGGCAATGTCCCTGAGAGGCAATGTCTCTGGACGCCATCAGAGGCAATGTCCCAGGACGCCATCAGAGGCAATGTCCCTGGACGCCATCAGAGGCAATGTCCCTGGACGCCATCAGAGGCAATGTCTCTGGACGCCACCAGAGGCAATGTCCCTGGACGCCATCAGAGGCAATGTCCCTGGACGCCATCAGAGGCAATGTCCCTGGACGCCATCAGAGGCAATGTCCCTGGACGCCATCAGAGGCAATGTCCCTGGACGCCATCAGAGGCAATGTCCCTGGACGCCATCAGAGACAATGTCTCTGGACGCCATCAGAGGCAATGTCCCAGGACGCCATCAGAGGCAATGTCCCTGGACGCCATCAGAGGCAATGCCTCTGGACGCCATCAGAGGCAACGTCCCTGGACGCCATCAGAGGCAATGTCCCTGGACGCCATCAGAGGCAATGTCCCTGGACGCAATCAGAGGCAATGTCCCTGGACGCCATCAGAGGCAATGTCCCTGGACGCCATCAGAAGCAACGTCCCTGGACGCCATCAGAGGCAACGTCCCTGGACGCCATCAGAGGCAATGTCCCTGGACGCCATCAGAGGCAACGTCCCTGGACGCCATCAGAGGCAATGTCCCTGGACGCCATCAGAGGCAATGTCCCTGGACGCCATCAGAGGCAATGTCCCAGGACGCCATCAGAGGGATTGTCCCTGAAAGTCATCAGAGGCAATATCTCTGGACGCCATCAGAGGCAATGTCCCAGGACGCCATCAGAGGCAATGTCCCTGAGAGGAAATGTCTCTGGATGCCATCAGAGGCAATGTCCCTGAGAGGAAATGTCTCTGGATGCCATCAGAGGCAATGTCTCTGGACGCCATCAGAGGCAATGTCTCTGGACGCCATCAGAGGCAATATCCCTGGACGCAATCAGAGGCAATGTCTCTGGACGCAATCAGAGGCAATGTCTCTGAACGCCATCAGAGGCAATGTCTCTGGACGCCATCAGAGGCAATGTCCCTGGACGCAATCAGAGGCAATGTCTCTGGACGCCATCAGAGGCAATGTCTCTGGACGCCATCAGAGGCAATGTCCCTGGACGCAATCAGAGGCAACGTCCCTGGACGCAATCAGAGGCAATGTCTCTGGACGCCATCAGAGGCAATGTCCCTGAGAGGCAATGTCTCTGGATGCCATCAGAGGCAATGTCTCTGGACGCCATCAGAGGCAATGTCCCTGGACGCCATCAGACCCAATGTCCCTGGACGCCATCAGAGGCAATGTCCCTGGACGCCATCAGAGGCAATGTCCCTGGACGCCATCAGGGGCAATGTCCCTGGACGCCATCAGGGGCAATGTCCCTGGACCCTATCAGAGGCAACGTCCCAGGACGCCATCATAGGCCATGTCCCTGGACGCCATCAGGGGCAATGTCCCTGGACGCCATCAGGGGCAATGTCTCTGGACGCCATCAGGGGCAATGTCCCTGAACGCCATCAGAGGCAATGTCTCTGGACGCCATCAGAGGCAATGTCCCTGGACGCCATCAGAGGCAATGTCCCTGGACGCTATCAGAGGCAATGTCCCTGGACGCCATCAGAGGCAATGTCCCTGGACGCCATCAGAGGCAATGTCCCTGGACGCAATCAGAGGCAATATCCCCGGACGCCATCAGAGGCAATGTCTCTGGACGCCATCAGAGGCAATGTCCCTGGACGCCATCAGAGGCAATGTCCCTGGACGCCATCAGAGGCAATGTCCCTGGACGCCATCAGAGGCAATGTCCCTGGACGCCATCAGAGGCAATGTCTCTGGACGCCATCAGAGGCAACGTCCCTGGACGCCATCAGAGGCAATGTCCATGGACGCCATCAGAGGCAATGTCCCTGGACGCCATCAGAGGCAATGTCCCAGGACGCCATCAGAGGCAATGTCTCTGAACGCCATCAGAGGCAATGTCCCTGGACGCCATCAGAGGCAATGTCCCTGGACGCCATCAGAGGCAATGTCCCTGGACGCAATCAGAGGCAATGTCCCAGGACGCCATCAGAGGCAATGTCCCTGGACGCCATCAGAGGCAATGTCCCTGGACGCCATCAGAGGCAATGTCCCTGGACGCCATCAGAGGCAATGTCCCTGGACGCCATCAGAGGCAATGTCTCTGGACGCCATCAGAGGCAACGTCCCTGGACGCCATCAGAGGCAATGTCCATGGACGCCATCAGAGGCAATGTCCCTGGACGCCATCAGAGGCAATGTCCCAGGACGCCATCAGAGGGATTGTCCCTGAAAGCCATCAGAGGCAATATCTCTGGACGCCATCAGAGGCAATGTCCCAGGACGCCATCAGAGGCAATGTCCCTGAGAGGAAATGTCTCTGGATGCCATCAGAGGCAATGTCTCTGGACGCCATCAGAGGCAATGTCTCTGGACGCCATCAGAGGCAATGTCCCTGGACGCAATCAGAGGCAATGTCTCTGGACGCAATCAGAGGCAATGTCTCTGAACGCCATCAGAGGCAATGTCTCTGGACGCCATCAGAGGCAATGTCCCTGGACGCAATCAGAGGCAATGTCTCTGGACGCCATCAGAGGCAATGTCTCTGGACGCCATCAGAGGCAATGTCCCTGGACGCAATCAGAGGCAATGTCCCTGGACGCAATCAGAGGCAATGTCCCTGGACGCAATCAGAGGCAATGTCTCTGGACGCCATCAGAGGCAATGTCTCTGGATGCCATCAGAGGCAATGTCTCTGGACGCCATCAGAGGCAATGTCCCTGGACGCCACCAGAGGCAATGTCCCTGGACGCCATCAGACCCAATGTCCCTGGACGCCATCAGAGGCAATGTCCCTGGACGCCATCAGAGGCAATGTCCCTGGACGCCATCAGACCCAATGTCCCTGGACGCCATCAGAGGCAATGTCCCTGGACGCCATCAGAGGCAATGTCCCTGGACGCCATCAGAGGGATTGTCCCTGGACGCCATCAGAGGCAATGTCCCTGGACGCCATCAGAGGCAATGTCCCTGGACGCTATCAGAGGCAATGTCCCTGGACGCAATCAGAGGCAATGTCTCTGGACGCCATCAGAGGCAATGTCTCTGGACGCCATCAGAGGCAATGTCCCTGGACGCCATCAGAGGCAATGTCCCTGGACGTCATCAGAGGCAATGTCCCTGGACGCCATCAGAGGCAATGTCCCTGGACGCCATCAGAGGCAATGTCTCTGGATGCCATCAGAGGCAATGTCCCTGGACGCCATCAGAGGCAATGTCTCTGGATGCCATCAGAGGCAATGTCTCTGGATGCCATCAGAGGCAATGTCTCTGGACGCCATCAGAGGCAATGTCCCTGGACGCCATCAGACCCAATGTCCCTGGACGCCATCAGAGGCAATGTCCCTGGACGCCATCAGAGGCAATGTCCCTGGACGCCATCAGAGGCAATGTCCCTGGACGCCATCAGAGGCAATGTCCCTGGACGCCATCAGAGGCAATGTCCCTGGACGCAATCAGAGGCAACGTCCCTGGACGCCATCAGAGGCAATGTCCCTGGACGCCATCAGAGGCAATGTCTCTGGACGCCATCAGAGGCAATGTCCCTGGACGCCATCAGAGGAAATGTCCCTGGACGCCATCAGAGGCAACGTTGCTGTGAAAGATATACGAGAAACAGAGGAATAGAGGAGGAGGAGAGTTATATATGTAAATTTTAATGTATATATATATAATTATGCATATATACAAAATTATGCATATATACATAATTATGCATATATACATAATTATGCATATATACATATGCGAACATGTATATGTATAAATGTATATGTTGATGGATGTTTATTTTTTATCTCAACCATAAATAAATCTCTTATTTAACGAAGTGGGGATAGCCATCCAGCAAGGTCACCTCAACAACCATGACAATGAAATAACATAAAATACCGTAGTTGCTCGAATAAGCGCCCAGATGGTTATTGTTTTCACAGCACAGAGGCGCTTAATAATTTTTTGTCACGATTTTAACAAGACTTTTTTTCGCGAGGCGAGGAGAGAATGCCAACCTTGTTCAGCCATATGTGGCTTAGTGCTTCATTCATCCGGCCGTTATCACTGTACTAGCACTCGACACCAGACACTGTCTTCAGACCTTTGTCCACGCGCTGTCCTTTGAAGATGATAAAGGGTGGTTTGGTTCCACTGGCCTGCGCCGCCAACACCACCGTCACTCTAGTGTTGTCATGCCCAATTTGACTGCAAGGATACGGACTTGTTTCCTACGTAGTCGACGGTGGGGTTAGCAGCCATATCAAGTCAGATAGGTGTCTCGTCCATTGCCCTGATCTGCTGAAGTGTCAGGTTTAGCCTAATCCGTTTGGTGCGCACATACATAAGATAGGACAAGACTTCAATTGAACAAACATCCCACCTAACACCTTTATTGACACAGTCGCTCTCCTGAAGTTAACTTCCTGCCCATCCCTACCTATAGAAATCAGTAGATGGCTATTACAAAGACCAGCAAGCGATACACAAATCATCTGCTTCATTTGAAATCGTCGTTGTTTAGAAGCCAGCCCAAGGGGGCTATCAGTACTCGTTGTTTAGAAGCCAGTCCAAGGGGGCTATCAGCAGTCGTTGTTTAGAAGCCAGCCCAAGGGGGCTATCAGCAGTCGTTGTTTAGAAGCCAGCCCAAGGGGGCTATCAGTAGTCGTTGTTTAGAAGCCAGCCCAAGGGGGCTATCAGTAGTCGTTGTTTAGAAGCCAGCCCAAGGGGGCTATCAGTAGTCGTTGTTTAGAAGCCAGCCCAAGGGGGCTATCAGTAGTCGTTGTTTAGAAGCCAGCCCAAGGGGGCTATCAGTAGTCGTTGTTTAGAAGCCAGCCCAAGGGGGCTATCAGTAGTCGTTGTTTAGAAGCCAGCCCAAGGGGCCTATCAGTAGTCGTTGTTTAGAAGCCAGCGCAAGGGGGCTATCAGTAGTCGTTGTTTAGAAGCCAGCCCAAGGGGGCTATCAGTAGTCGTTTTTTAGAAGCCAGCCCAAGGGGGCTATCAGTAGTCGTTGTTTAGAAGCCAGCCCAAGGGGGCTATCAGTAGTCGTTTTTTAGAAGCCAGCCCAAGGGGGCTATCAGTAGTCGTTGTTTACAAGCCATCCCAAGGGGGCTATCAGTAGTCGTTTTTTAGAAGCCAGCCCAAGGGGGCTATCAGTAGTCGTTGTTTAGAAGCCAGCCCAAGGGGGCTATCAGCAGTTTTAGTGTTTATTTAATCTTATATCACATAATATAGCTGTAACTGTATAATACCTCGCATTGCAAAGAACGTTATGCAGTAGTAAGAATGTTGGCTTCCAGGAGGTTATTCACCCACCCACGCACACCGCACTCCTTGGCCCCGATATACCAATTTGCAGGGATAAGCTAAAAAGTCTCCTTCTATAGCAGCCCTAAAGCCACGGCGTAACGGACCCGACTTCCGCCCTTGGAAGGCAATCTTTACCTATCACCCAGCAGGCTAAGCCCTGCTTTGATAAGCCCGGTGTCTCCTTGACCGGGCGCTTGTGCAAACGGGCGCTTATTCGAACATGGGCGCTTATATTCGAGCAACTATGGTACCTAGTTTACCTCTATTTATGTATATGTGAGAAGTGTATGTATGTGAGGAAAACAACAAACAAGTGGAGAAAGCCCTTTATTAATCGTTGAAATGCTTTAGTAAAGTACGCTTGATCAATGGATTCGCATCATTGAGAGCAACATATGCGGCACCCAGCTACAGCACTGGCTCGCTGGGGGTCGATGTGTGTGATATGTGGCCGACAGTACACCGACCCATCGGAAGAGCAATCAACGTGAATCGATAGTGAAATTACAGTGAGATCATCCAGATACAGACAGGTCACGACCTACATGTGACATATGACCTTTAAATGTTGAAACAACAACAAATACCCGGGCAGTTCTATAAATAAAATCCTGCCGCCTTTCCCTCCCCGCCGACGTCGTGTCAATTGTCGTCTGCTCCGCCCGTGATTTGGCGGGAAAGTGCAGGCCTTTTCCCCCGCGCGGCAGCTAGGCACGACCAGCCACAAATAAGGTCGCCGCACGCATTGATTGGGGCTGCGGCAATGTCATCTCATTAATAGCGCTGTCCTTGTGACAGCTGATGCCGGCTAATCAATGTAAATAAGGCTCTTACTGGCATGGGCCGACCACACGTGGATCGGTGGCGCAGGTGTGGGCCTGCTGGGTGATAGGTAAAGATTGCCTTCCAAGGGCGGAAGTCGGGTCCGTTACGCCGTGGCTTTAGGGCTGCTATAGAAGGAGACTTTTTAGCTTATCCCTGCAAATTGGTATTATCGGGGCCAAGGAGTGCGGTGTGCGTCGGTGGGGGTCGGGATGGGAGGGGGGGGGTGGAGGGTAGGGGAGTCATTTATTAACGGCCAGGTAGCGGTTGCATTGTGCCTCGTATTGAGTCAGAGGGGACACGGTGCCTCGGGCGTGAGCGAATCTTCTCAGAAAGGCGCGTCTGTCATATGGAAAACAGATACTGGTTGATGATATGCATTATGCAACACTAAATACAGGGCATGAAACTTCTCTGTTACGTGTGGATTACCCTTATATCAGAACAGAGGCTCGTGACGTCATACCTATGAGGCGTTGCCTTCTTCGGCTTTCATGAAACAGGTACAACTGGCGTGACGTCATCACTAGCACAACTATACCCCCCCCCCTTGCCGCCTCATCACCCCCCCCCCCGCCCTACTCCACCGACAGGCCCCCGAATACACTGACACGAGGAGCAACGGATCGATTTAAATGATTAGTATTATCACTCTCCCAGCAGAGGTCGCTCCTCATACAATCGGGCCCGATAGCTCCGCTGTGGCCATGTCAGTGTGGTCGCAGGATAAAGATCCCATGTCCTTCTTTTCGTAAAGAGTAGGGGGTTACCCCCGGGGACATGGCTCCGCTCTCTCTTCTTTCTCCCATTGACACGATATGACCAAAAGTAGTTAAAGCGTCCTGAATATACAAACAAACAACAAATCATACAAGTGGTATGCCTCAATAGTATTGATGCTCCTAACGGTTTCAATGTATTGATTACGGGTTGAGATATTATTTTTCGTGCATAATTTACAATATGTAGACATTCCGTTCTCGCACGACCACAAGTGGTGCTCCAATTAATCTGCGTCTATTGAGAAATATTTTTCTGACATGTTACATCTATGGCCTTAAATTAATCCGAATCTAAAGAAGTTATCGCTGCGATATTAGTAACACAGATAGGGCTATAAGTGACGCAGTGGTGATGGGTGGTGCGCATGTTACGAATATTTATTTTAGTTTTTTGTGTGTGAAGGATAATCCTTATGGCACACTAAACCGCTGAAGGAACGATCTCTGCCGACACATCCGATTGCTCCGATAATTTGGGAGCAACGTCCTAGGAACAGAACGTAATGTGTATTAATTATGCCAATACCAAGATACCGGACATGACGCGGCATAACGTTATGTCACATTACCGTGTCGTCCTTCACCTTCATGTCTGTAAGCTGGGAATTAATCCACATAATGCTCCACACAGAGAAAGATTATAATTTCTAGAATCATACATCGTTGGCTGCATTTACTATTTGCACACCCAGAACTGGTTGGTTTACCTGTCGTTTTCCAGGGACTGGTTCTGGTGGGTGTTTTCCATTGTTCACACGTTTATCTTCCACGGGAGCCCATGGGGTCCCGACTATGGCAAACGCCCTAAGTGTTAATCGTGTCCTCGATAGCCGCAAATTGTCGGGCCGAACCCCATGGTAACAGTTTCCGGGGCGACCTCGATCAATCTCCAGGCTACGCGAACGCCGCACGGTGTCAACCGCCACACCCGATGGCGCATTGAGACCCATCGGCCACCTGCACCAAGTCGTGTGTCGTACAGGCCGCCGCAGCACCAACGGTATGTGAGTTACACAGGCCGCACGTAACACGCCACCCGTGGTATAGGCTCCTTGTATATTAATACCAGACCATTATCATGCTATCACCAGGATATACATTTGGTGTCTCCATTGCCCGGTCTACCTTTCTGGGTGCCCGTATGTCCGGGTCTTTGTGTCGCGTAGATAAACCACGGGAGGAAATCAGACGAAACGTTCGTGTTTAGGTCACTTTGATGCACATGAAGACTAAACGGGGACAAGGTAATGGGTCGTTGGGTGAAACTTACAACAGATGCAGATATCAGGATTTTAACCCACGCCCTGTTGATCTGCGGCTCAGCCTGCTTACTAAATGAGCTAGGGCGTCGCCCTTGGCTCGCGGGGGGTCATGTTGTGGCCGCGTCGGTGAGTCTCGGTGAGGCAAGGAAGTAACCCTAAAACCCATTCCCGGGCATGAGTGTATCACCGATGGAGAGAGTTTCGGGAGTGGAACGGAAGTGCTGCGTTACCGGAAGTGCTGCGTCACCGGAAGTGCTGCGTTACCGGAAGTGCTTCGTTCCCGGAAGTCTCAGAATCTGACCACGGCGTCTCTTCCTCACAGTGGATCTGCCGCTTAGACCGGCGGCGGGGTGAAGACTCGGAATGCTATGTCCAGGTATTTGTCAACGTCAATACACCTGAAAGTTCACGTAAAATTTCAGTGAGAATATCCAAAACTGAATCGAAATCTAACTCAATACTAAAACTGTATTCGGTATAAATACATATATTCATATATCTAGACTTATATTACAGATATATTATATTGTGTCGAAGATAGACCGAGTTGAATTTATGTGCTTAGAAAATGTAAGATAGAATCGAAATATAATATTATGTTATATTTTAGACATAAATGCTACTTTTGGTCCTGATTCTGTAATGTATGTTTTTTAACACAAAAATAAGAGTTGACACTAAAAACATGTAGTACAATTCACATAGCCTGGAGAATGCAAGCTATAGAAAAAAAGGAGGGGGTTCCTCACCCCTCGACGCCCCCCCCCCCACCCCGCCTCGACCTCACTCCCTATGTTATTTATATTCGCCAGTATATATCGATATGTTTATATATTAAGCTAACACCGATTCGCCTTCCTCATTTTATGGCTGCCGGGACCGCTAGTTTTCGGTGCGTACGTACAACCGCGGGTCACCGGCAAACTATATAACTATATCACTTCTGGGTGGCAAATATGTTGCGGCCTTGCGCAATACACGAGCGCCACACGCTACACTGAAACAAGGTCGTGTATCGAACACGGATACTGACTGGTTCGTTAACGGTCCGGTAACTTAAACACGGAAGTCATTAACTGGCGACGACCCGGGGTGAGGGCCGGGGATACATTACCGATAAAGGCGAAATGACATTTGGCCCAGTAGGACGTAAACACCACGTGGTCACGGATTAATCAGCCCCCGGATGGTGAGTCGCTTCATGTCGCCATGAGGTGTGGCAATTTCATGTGACATATCAATGTTGTAAGGAGCCATATACCATTGTGATTTATGGCCTCGTGGGTGTTGAAGGCATCAGATAATAGACTGGCCTTACAGGTGGCTTAATTAGACACCAGATAATAGACTGGCCTTACAGGTGGCTTAATTATACACCAGATAATAGACTGGCCTTACAGGTGGCTTAATTAGACACCAGATAATAGACTGGCCTTACAGGTGGCTTAATTAGACACCAGATAATAGACTGGCCTTACAGGTGTCTTAGACTCCAGATAATAGACTGGCCTTACAGGTGGCTTAATTAGACACCAGATAATAGACTGGCCTTACAGGTGGCTTAATTATACACCAGATAATAGACTGGCCTTACAGGTGGCTTAATTAGACACCAGATAATAGACTGGCCTTACAGGTGTCTTAATTATACACCAGATAATAGACTGGCCTTACAGGTGTCTTAATTAGACTCCAGATAATAGACTGGCTTTACAGGTGTCTTAATTAGACACCAGATAATAGACTGGCCTTACAGGTGTCTTAAGCTCCAGATAATAGGCTGGCCTTACAAGTGTCTTAGACTCCAGATAATAGACTGACCTTACATGTGTCTTAGGCACCAGATAATAGACTGGCCTTGCATGTGTCTTAGACTCCAGATAATAGACTAACCTTAAGGGTTTCATAGACTCCATATAATAGACTGGCCTTACATTTGTCTTAGACTCCAGATAATAGACTAACATTACGGGTGTCATAGACTCCAGATAATAGACTGGCCTTACAGGACTCCAGATAATAGACTGGCCTTACAGGACTCTAGATAATAGACTGGCCTTACAGGTGTCTTAGACTCCAGATAATAGACTGGCCTTACAGGTGTCTTAGACTCCAGATAATAGACTGGCGTTACAGGTGTCTTAATTAGGCACCAGATAATAGACTGGCCTTACAGGTGTCTTAATTAGACACTAGATAATAGACTGGCATTACATGTGTCTTAATTAGGCACCAGATAATAGACTGGCTTTACAGGTGTCTTAAGCTCCAGATAATAGGCTGGCCTTACAAGTGTCTTAGACTCCAGATAATAGACTGACCTTACATGTGTCTTAGGCACCAGATAATAGACTGGCCTTGCATGTGTCTTAGACTCCAGATAATAGACTAACCTTAAGGGTTTCATAGACTCCATATAATAGACTGGCCTTACATTTGTCTTAGACTCCAGATAATAGACTAACATTACGGGTGTCATAGACTCCAGATAATAGACTGGCCTTACAGGACTCCAGATAATAGACTGGCCTTACAGGACTCCAGATAATAGACTGGCCTTATAGGTGTCTTAGACTCCAGGTAATAGACTGGCCTTACAGGTGTCTTAGACTCCAGATAATAGACTGGCCTTACAAGTATCTTAGACTCCAGATAATAGACTGGCCTTACAGGTGTCTTAGACTCCAGATAATAGACTGGCCTTACAAGTGTCTTACAGGCGATCATAGACACCAGACAAAAGAATGGCCTTATATGAAAGCAAACGTGGCCAGGCTTGGGTAAAACTTGTTTACGGAAGAACACTTTGTATGTTTACCAAGCCGCCATAATGGGCCAGCTGCATAGATCATATTTTTTTTAAATTTAACAATGGGACACATATATTGGTGCACATGCGGCGACTGAGACTGCGATACTTTTGATGGAGTGTGACGTATGAGATGAACGCGGTTGTAACCGGTTAGTCCATATATTGCTTCATGTATTGTTTTCCTCGGCAACCCAGAAGGCCGAAAAAAGTCGGCTTTCTGGGCCACATGCGAGGCTTTGGTGTGCCCGTGGAGGAAAGTGGGGAGTGTAGGGTGGCTTGGAGGTCCCCCCCCCGCCCCCACACACACACACCCGCCCAGGGGGTCCCTCCCTCCTATCCACCCAGGAAGTGCTTATTCCCCTTGTAGACGTGTTCGTGATGTGCCGCGCGGTGTTTACAAGTAAATAATTGCCGCAGGTAGATCTGTCCACACATCGCCATTAACCGCGGAGCGCTCCGCCCGTGCCGCGACCGCGCATGCGCAGAGCCGGTCACTGCCTAACACGCGGAGGAAGTAGGTGGTTGGGGCAGAGTTGGGATTGGGGGGGGGGCGGGGGGGGGGAGTTGGGGGATTGGGGAGGTGGGGCGGGGTTGGGATTAGGGGAATTGGGGAGTTGGGGCGGGGTTGGGATTAGGGGGATTGGGGAGTTGGGGCGGGGTTGGGATTAGAGGGATTGGGGAGTTGGGGCGGGGTTGAGATTGGGGGGTTGGAGGGATTGGGGAGTTGGGGAGGGGTTTGGATTAGGGGGTTGGGGAAATGGAGAGTGGGGACGGGTTGGGATCGGGGGGGTTGGGAAGTTGGAGCGGGGTTGGAATTGGGGGATTGGGGAGTTGGGGCGGGGTTGGGATTAGGGGGATTGGGGAGTTGGAGCGGGCTTGGGATTAGGGGGATTGGGGAGTTGGGGGGGGGGGGGTTGGGATTAGGGGAATTGGGGAGTTGGGGCGGGGTTGGGATTAGGGGAATTGGGGAGTTGGGGCGGGGTTGGGATTAGGGGAATTGGGGAGTTGGGGCGGGGTTGGGATTAGAGGGATTGGGGAGTTGGGGCGGGGTTGGGATTAGGGGAATTGGGGAGTTGGGGCGGGGTTGGGATTAGAGGGATTGGGGAGTTGGGGCGGGCTTGGGATTAGGGGGATTGGGGAGTTGGGGCGGGGTTGAGATTGGGGGGTTGGAGGGATTGGGGAGTTGGGGAGGGGTTTGGATTAGGGGGTTGGGGAAATGGAGAGTGGGGACGGGTTGGGATCGGGGGGGTTGGGAACTTGGAGCGGGGTTGGGATTGGGGGATTGGGAGTTGGGGCGGGGTTGGGATTAGGGGGATTGGGGAGTTGGGGCGGGGTTGGGATTGGGGGATTGGGGAGTTGGGGCGGGGTTGGGATTGGGGGATTGGGGAGTTGGGGCGGGGTTGGGATTGGGGGATTGGGGAGTTGGGGCGGGGTTGGGATTGGGGGAGTGGGAGTTGGGGCGGGGTTGGGATTAGGGGGGATTGGGGAGTTGGGGCGGGGTTGGGATTAGGGGGATTGGGGAGTTGGGGCGGGGTTGGGATCAGGGGGATCGGGGAGTTTGGGCGGGGTTGGGATTAGGGGGACTGGGGCTTTGGGGCGGGGTTGGGATTGGGGGATTGGGGAGTAGGGGCGGGGTTGGGATTGGGGGGATTGGGGAGTTGGGGCGGGGTGGGGATTAGGGGGATCGGGGAGTTGGGGCGGGGTTGGGATTAGGGGGATTGGGGAGTTGGGGGGGTTGGGATTAGGGGGATTGGGGAGTTGGGGCGGGGTTGGGATTAGGGGGATCGGGGAGTTGGGGCGGGGTTGGGATTAGGGGGACTGGGGCTTTGGGGCGGGGTTGGGATTGGGGGGATTGGGGAGTTGGGGCGGGGTTGGGATTAGGGGGATCGGGGAGTTGGGGCGGGGTTGGGATTAGGGGGATTGGGGAGTTGGGGCGGGGTTGGGATTAGGGGGATCGGGGAGTTGGGGCGGGGTTGGGATTAGGGGGATTGGGGAGTTGGGGGGGGGGTGGGATTAGGGGGATTGGGGAGTTGGGGCGGGGTTGGGATTAGGGGGATTGGGGAGTTGGGGGGGTTGGGATTAGGGGGATTGGGGAGTTGGGGGGGTTGGGATTAGGGGGATTGGGGAGTTGGGGCGGGGTTGGGATTGGGGGATTGGGGAGTTGGGGCGGGGTTGGGATTGGGGGATTGGGAGTTGGGGCGGGGTTGGGATTAGGGGGGATTGGGGAGTTGGGGCGGGGTTGGGATTAGGGGGATTGGGGAGTTGGGGCGGGGTTGGGATCAGGGGGATCGGGGAGTTTGGGCGGGGTTGGGATTAGGGGGACTGGGGCTTTGGGGCGGGGTTGGGATTGGGGGATTGGGGAGTAGGGGCGGGGTTGGGATTGGGGGGATTGGGGAGTTGGGGCGGGGTGGGGATTAGGGGGATCGGGGAGTTGGGGCGGGGTTGGGATTAGGGGGATTGGGGAGTTGGGGGGGTTGGGATTAGGGGGATTGGGGAGTTGGGGCGGGGTTGGGATTAGGGGGATCGGGGAGTTGGGGCGGGGTTGGGATTAGGGGGACTGGGGCTTTGGGGCGGGGTTGGGATTGGGGGGATTGGGGAGTTGGGGCGGGGTTGGGATTAGGGGGATCGGGGAGTTGGGGCGGGGTTGGGATTAGGGGGATTGGGGAGTTGGGGCGGGGTTGGGATTAGGGGGATCGGGGAGTTGGGGCGGGGTTGGGATTAGGGGGATTGGGGAGTTGGGGGGGGGGTGGGATTAGGGGGATTGGGGAGTTGGGGCGGGGTTGGGATTAGGGGGATCGGGGAGTTGGGGCGGGGTTGGGATTAGGGGAATTGAGGAGTTGGGGCGGGGTTGGGATTAGGGGGATTGGGGAGTTGGGGCGGGGTTCGGATTAGGGGGATCGGGGAGTTGGGGCGGGGTTGGGATTAGGGGGATTGGGGAGTTGGGGGGGGGTTGGGATTAGGTGGATTGGGGAGTTGGGGCGGGGTTGGGATTAGGGGGATCGTGGAGTTGGGGCGGGGTTGGGATTAGGGGAATTGAGGAGTTGGGGCGGGGTTGGGATTAGGGGGATTGGGGAGTTGGAGCGGAGTTGGGATTGGGGGGATTGGGGAGTGGGGCGGGGTTGGGATTAGGGGGATTGGGGCTTTGGGGCGGGGTTGGGATTATGGGGATTGGGGAGTTGGGGCGGGGTTGGGATTGGGGGGATTGGGGAGTTGGGGTGGGGTTAGATTAGGGGGATTGGGGAGTTGAAGCGGGGTTGGGATTAGGGGAATTGGGGAGTTGGGGCGGGGTTGGGATTGGGGGGATTGAGGAGTTGGGGCGGGGTTGGGTTTAGAGGGATTGGGGAGTTGGGGCGGGGTTGGCATTGGGGGATTGGGGAGTGGGGGCGGGGTTGGGATTAGAGGGATTGGGGAGTTGGGGCGGGGTTGGGATTGGGGGGGGTGGGGGGATTGGGGAGTGGGGGCGGGGTTGGGATTAGGGGGATTGGGGAGTTGGGGCGGGGTTGGGATTAGGGGGATTGGGGCGTTTGAGCGGGGTTGGGATTAGGGGGATTGGGGAGTTGGGGCGGGGTTGGGATTAGGGGGGATTGGGGAGTTGGAGCGGGGTTGGGATTAGGGGGACTGGGGCGTTGGGGCGGGGTTGGGATTAGGGGGATTGGGGAGTTGGAGCGGGGTTGGGATTGGAGGGATTGGGGAGTTGGGGCGGGGTTGGGATTAGGGGGATTGGGGAGTTGGGGCGGGGTTGGGATTAGGGGGATTGGGGAGTTGGGGCGGGGTCGGGATTGGGGGGATTGGAGAGTTTGGGCGGGGTTGGGATTAGGGGGATTGGGGAGTTGGGGCGGGTTTGGGATTGGGGGGATTTGGGGGGGTTGGGGCGGGGTTGGCATTAGGGGGATTGGGGAGTTGGGGCGGGTTTGGGATTGGGGGGATTGGGGAGTTGGGGCGGGTTTGGGATTGGGGGGATTTGGGGGGGTTGGGGCGGGGTTGGGATTGGGGGGATTGGGGAGTTGGGGCGGGTTTGGGATTGGGGGGATTTGGGGGGGTTGGGGCGGGGTTGGGATTAGGGGGATTGGGGAGTTAGGGCGGGTTTGGGATTGGGGGGATTTGGGGGGGTTGGGGCGGGGTTGGGATTAGGGGGATTGGGGAGTTGGGGCGGGTTTGGGATTGGGGGGATTTGGGGGGGTTGGGGTGGGGTTGGGATTAGGGGGATCGGGGAGTTGGGGCGGGGTTAGGATTGGGGGCATTGGGGCGTTGGGGCGGGGTCGGGATTGGGGGGATTGGAGAGTTTGGGCGGGGTTAGGATTGGGGGCATTGGGGAGTTGGGGCGGGTTTGGGATTAGAGGGATTGGCGCGTTGGGGAGGGGTTGGGATTAGGGGGATTGGGGCGTTGGGGCGGGGTTGGGATTGGGGGGATTTGGGGGGGTTGGGGCGGGGTTGGGATTAGGGGGATTGGGGAGTTGGGGCGGGGTTGGGATTAGGGGGATTGGGAAGTTGGGGCGGGGTTAGGATTGGGGGCATTGGGGAGTTGGGGCGGGGTTGGGATTAGGGGGATTGGGGCGTTGGGGAGGGGTTGGGATTAGGGGGATTGGGGCGTTGGGGCGGGGTTGGGATTGGGGGGATTTGGGCGTTGGGGCGGGCTTAGGATTGGGGGGATTTGGGGGGGTTGGGGCGGGGTTGGGATTGGGGGGATTGGGGAGTTGGGGCGGGGTTGGGATTAGGGGGATTGGGGAGTTGGAGCGGGGTTGGGATTGGGGGGATTGGGGAGTTGGGGCGGGGTCGGGATTGGGGGGATTGGGGAGTTGGGGCGGGGTTAGGATTGGGGGCATTGGGGAGTTGGGGCGGGGTCGGGATTGGGGGGATAGGGGAGTTGGGGCGGGGTTGGGATTAGGGGCATTAGGGAGTTGGGGCGGGGTTGGGATTGGGGAGATTGGGGAGTTGGAGCGGGGATGGGATTAGGCTGATTGGGGAGTTGGGGTGGGGTTAGGATTGGGGGCATTGGGGCGTTGGGGCGGGGTCGGGATAGGGGGGATTGGAGAGTTTGGGCGGGGTTAGGATTGGGGGCATTGGGGAGTTGGGGCGGGGTTGGGAATGGGGGGATTTGGGGGTGTTGGGGCGGGGTTGGGATTGGGGGGATTGGGGAGTTGGGGCGGGGTTGGGATTAGGGGGATTGGGGAGTTGGGGCGGGGTTGGGATTAGGGGGATTGGGGAGTTGGAGCGGGGTTGGGATTGGGGGGATTGGGGAGTTGGGGCGGGGTTGGGATTGGGGGGATTTGGGGGGGTTGGGGCGGGGTTGGGATTAGGGGGATTGGGGAGTTGGGGCGGGGTCGGGATTGGGGGGATTGGGGAGTTGGGGCGGGGTTAGGATTGGGGGCATTGGGGAGTTGGGGCGGGGTTGGGATTGGGGGGATTTGGGGGGGTTGGGGCGGGGTTGGGATTAGGGGGATTGGGGAGTTGGGGCGGGGTTGGGATTAGGGGGATTGGGGAGTTGGGGCGGGGTCGGGATTGGGG
>OZ025257.1:41560464-41770954 GCA_964019135.1 Arenicola marina | reverse complement strand
GGAGTGGGTGGATGAGAATGAGGGGTTGGATGAGGGGTGGATGATAGTGAGGGGGTTGGATGAGGGGGTGGATGAGAGTGAGGGGGTTGGATGAGGGGGTGGATGAGAGTGAGAGGGTTTGAGGAGGGGGTGGAGGAGAGTGAGAGGGTTGGAATGAGGGGGTGGATGAGAATGAGGGGGTTGGATGAGGGGGTGGATGAGAGTGAGGGGGTTGGATGAAGGGGTGATGAGAGTGAGGGGGTTGGTTGAGGGGTGGATGAGACTGAGGGGATTGGATGAGGGGGTGGATGAGAGTGAGGTTGGATGAGGGGGTGGATGATAGTGAGGGGGTTGGATGAGGGGGTGGATGATAGTGAGGGGGTTGGATGAGGGGGTGGATGATAGTGAGGGGGTTGGATGAGGGGGTGGATGAGAGTGAGGGGGTTGGATGAGGGGGTGGATGAGAGTGGGAGGGTTGGGGAGGGTGTGGATGGGAGTGAGGGGGTTAGAGAAGGCGTTGGAGGAGGGGGCGGGTGGGTGTGAGCGGGAAAGGAAGGAGTAGATGATAGTTGTGAGGTTCGCGGAGGGGGTGAGGCCTGCGCAAACCCGCGAATTGCTGACCATGCAGACAGAAGGGAGAGGGTCGATGCGAGCGGGAACGGGGCGGGTGGAGTGAGGGGGTGGGGGGGGGGTGCAGTCAGGGGCTGCAGTATCGCGCGCTGCTCTGCCGGCGGTTGGTTGGCTGGCCAGGGGCCCACACCGCGTCTGGACAGTCACGAGGAAAGCTGGCAGGCACGGCTCGCTCCCTGTCGCCACAACCAGCGCTTTACCTTTCTACCGCTGCCACTAAAGTTGGCCGAGGATTCGCCCTGGAACTTTAATTGCGGGGTATTTGTGCACTCCACAATGTTGCGGGTGTATGTGCTGACATAGCGGACGGGAGCGGTATCTCGGATATGTCGGCCTAAGATCAGAGGATACTGTCATTAACGACTTCTAAAACAACACAACAATGTAAGTCAAACCTTGAAGTTTTTTGGTAATCTCGATAAGGCTACAACGAGATTGTTTCCTATTGCGTTAAGTATGGTGGCATATATGTGCCACTCGCGTTCCCGCATTCTCGCCTGGCACAACCTGAGGCGAGATCGCGAGAACGCGAGAATGCGCGAGGCGAGAACGCGAGAATGCGCAAGGCGAGAATGCGAGATTAATCTCGCCCGCGCATTTTCGCGTTCTCGACCGCGCATTCTCGCAGTCTCGCGTTCTCGCCTCGCGCGTTCTCGCTTTCCTATTTTGAATATGTGTGACCTTTGATGTATGACAGAAGATGGAGGCAGTTATTACAGAATACCGTCAATCCGGCTTTACAAACAGAGAAATACTGGCGGCCCTGGCACTAAAACATGACACCAAAAGAAGGCATGTCGTAACTTAAATCCACCCCTGCATCATCTTCCATACGCCAAATCCGCATGATGAACTAGTGTGTAATTTAATGTGAACAATACGTGAGCTATACAGACATTTACAGCGATATCGAAGAAACGAAGTATTTAGCCTACCAGCGATAGTCACGGCGGATTACAGCAGATTATCCCAGCAATATGGCTACCCTGCCATTTATGCTTCCGCTAAACTATTTAAACTAAACTATTGGTGGTCATTATTTCTGAAGAGAACATTTAAATTTCGAATGTGTTCCATAATAACAATTCTAGACTATTAATTGGAAGCCATATTTAAAATATCGGACTCGTTTGAAACCACTAATCGTGCACATAGTATATGTCGACGTGTTTACGACAAGCGTCATTCACAACACTTATGCCATAACACGTGATTGAAAAAATGGCAAACCGATCAAGGAACTCCGCTTTGTGAAGTTGAGCAAATATAAGCACTCGACAAGATGGCGGGTGTTTTCTATGCGCGATCCAAAGCCGAAGGCCTTAGAGGGCATATTTTAGAAGATGCTTCCGTCTCCCGCAGCGTTCGTTAGGCGTGTATCACAATAACATATCGTATGTATGTATTCATTGACACGGCCCGTCGTCACGTGGTGGGTGGTGGGGGGTCGGGGGGTGGGGTGGTAGCTAAGGGGGTGGGGGTGGCGGTGGCTGCGGCACGGTGAAGGCCTCGGCGCTGGTAAGAAAGGCCCTTTGTCATTTGTCTTTGTCATATTATAAGTGTTAATATAGGGAAACGCATATCCGCTGAGATCCGCTAACCGTTGAAGGGGCGTTGGGGCTTTTGTCCGTGGTACATAATGACGACATGGTAGAGCTGGTGTCTGTGGTACATAATTACGACATGGTAGAGCTGGTGTCTGTGGTACATAATGACATGGTAAAGCTGGTGTCTGTGGTACATAATGACGATATGGTAGAACTGGTGTCTGTGGTACATAATGACGACAAGGTAGAGCTGGTGTCTGTGGTACATAATGACATGGTAGAGCTGGTATCTGTGGTACATAATGACATGGTAGAGCTGGTATCTGTGGTACATAGTGACATGGTAGAGCTGGTGTCTGTGGTACATAGTGACATGGTAGAGCTGGTGTCTGTGGTACATAACGACGACATGGTAGAGCTGGTGTCTGTGGTACATAATGACATTGTAGAGTTGATGTCTGTGGTACATAATGACGACATGGTAGAGCTGGTGTATGTGGTACATAATGACGACATGGTAGAGCTAGTGTCTGTGGTACATAATGACATGGTAGAGCTGGTGTCTGTGGGACCTAATGACGACATGGTAGAGCTGGTGTCTGTGGTACATAATGACATGGTAGAGCTGGTGTCTGTGGTACATAGTGACATGGTAGAGCTGGTGTCTGTGGTACATAATGACATGGTAGAACTGGTGTCTGTGGGACATAGTGACATGGTAGAGCTGGTGTCTGTGGTACATAGTGACATGGTAGAGCTGGTGTCTGTGGTACATAATGACATGGTAGAGCTGGTGTCTGTGGTACATAGTGACATGGTAGAGCTGGTGTCTGTGGTACATAGTGACATGGTAGAGCTGGTGTCTGTGGTACATAATGACATGGTAGAGCTGGTGTCTGTGGTACATAGTGACATGGTAGAGCTGGTGTCTGTGGTACATAATGACATGGTAGAGCTGGTGTCTGTGGTACATAGTGACATGGTAGAGCTGGTGTCTGTGGTACATAATGACATGGTAGAGCTGGTGTCTGTGGTACATAGTGACATAGTAGAGCTGGTGTCTGTGGTACATAGTGACATGGTAGAGCTGGTGTCTGTGGTACATAGTGACATGGTAGAGCTGGTGTCTGTGGTACATAATGACATGGTAGAGCTGGTGTCTGTGGTACATAGTGACATGGTAGAGCTGGTGTCTGTGGTACATAATGACATAGTAGAGCTGGTGTCTGTGGTACATAATTACGACATGGTAGAGCTGGTGTCTGTGGTACATAGTGACATGGTAGAGCTGGTGTCTGTGGTACATAGTGACATGGTAGAGCTAGTGTCTGTGGTACATGATGACGACATGGTAGAGCTGGTGTCTGTGGTACATAATGACATGGTAGAGCTGGTGTCTGTGGTACATAATGACGACATGGTAGAGCTGGTGTCTGTGGTACATAGTGACATGGTAGAGCTAGTGTCTGTGGTACATAGTGACATGGTAGAGCTGGTGTCTGTGGTACATAGTGACATGGTAGAGCTAGTGTCTGTGGTACATAGTGACATGGTAGAGCTGGTGTCTGTGGTACATAATGACGACAAGGTAGAGCTGGTGTCTGTGGTACATAATGACGACAAGGTAGAGCTGGTGTCTGTGGTACATAATGACGACAAGGTAGAGCTGGTGTCTGTGGTACATAATGACGACATAGTAGAGCTGCAGACACTCGTTTATGTGAGTGCCAGCTGTGGGAGGGCCGTTCAGTCATTTTAATGGGTTTGCCGTTCATCTTACAGTCCTGCTGCTCTCTGGTGGATTTAGAAAGTAACACAGCCTGGTTCTGCGCTGTAGGTTTTTACGAAATGTACAGGTCAAACCGCATGGTTGTCTCCATGATTTGGCAGCAATGTAATATGCCTCATTGGTCAACTGACCATCTAATGGAACCACATAATCGACATTCGGTATCGGAAGAAATTGTACAACTAATTGTACAACTAAATTGCCAACCGCTAATCGCGAATCTCCAATAATTCCTGGATGCCAATCGTGGGGTACGGAAAAGGTACCCCCCCCCCCCACCCACCCACCCTCGCTTTTACTGTAATGTCCAGAGTGGCCGGAGTCACAAGACAGCGAAACGAACTGGTGAAACAATTATAGGATTTCTTGCTGCCAATGAAAACAAAGAAAATTAATGACACAGGGCGGTCTTCCTGCTTCACTACTCACTTGAGTTGTGAGGACCAGTGATCAGCGCCCATAAACGACCGGGGCCAAATATGTCGCCCTACAAGAGGACATTAACTCTTGTAGACCGTTCGACCTTACGGGACAGATCAGCCGTCACAACAGGCGCATTTGACGCCTAATAATTCTCAGCCAATCACAGACGGTCACCAGGTGTTTTTCTGACGAATGGCAAACTGCATCGTCAAAAGAGCGCGAAAATCATTAACATTGGCTTTCTATTATAACACAAGAACTTGGAAGGTGTCACCCCGTGTCGGCTATTGTTGAATGTGCTGGTCCGCTAGGCCAGCCCAAGCGGCCGGTGCTTAGTTCTAATCACACTTATGCAAACGTCTATGTTTGTGCCGGATTAAAGACACTGGGCCTTCGTTTGTAAAGAGTATGGTGTCCGCCCCCCTCCCCCTCCCCTCTCCCCCGCCTCCCACGCAAAACCCAGAACCATCCCCTGAAACACAATACCTGTCTTGTCTGCATGTTTCTCGCACTCAGCTTCTACGCAGCAACATTTTACAGGCGCGGCGGATATGTTGTAACTTATGGCCACTTGGTGGCGCCGTAAAACTGAAGGGCTGGTACCGTGACTCCAACACGGTGAGTGAATGAGGGTACCAGCCATTATGTCGACCAAGAGGGGCGCATGTGGTCACCGGTGTTTCGATCTAGCCCGATAGATGGCGCCTTTCACTGGTCCCCTGGTGAATTATCTCCTCGAGGCCATTTCAAGATTGCACGTGGGATTCCTGAAAGGGAATGATCATGCAAAAAAAGTGCCATTATTGTGCAAGTTACAAGACAGTGCGCGCATAATTTAAGCATTTTTTATTTATTCATTACGCAAATTACCCAAAGGTCAAAAGCTATATGATGATATAGCCTTGCCGTTTTGTCCTTTGCGCAAAATAGCGCAGAGGATATTTTTGTCGTATAGTACAAGCCGGTTCTCTCTTTCGGATTTCTAATTGATAACAAATTTATAACTAAGTTGTGATATGTATTGCACACATATTCTGATTACTACAAGATATTATCTTTTCAGAAAACTCCAAGGACAATATATTCATTATTCCGCTTTTATCATATCTTCTATACAAAGATTTTTTATCGGACTTTAATTCAAGTCCAAAGATAACCCGAACCAGATACCAGTTTTATTACTCCGAACTCTCCTACAGGCTTAAAGTATATACCATATTATACAAACCCGAAATATGTTACTTATTAGACGAACTTATACTTTCACTAACAAGAACTGCAATTTTGTAGATGTGCCTTGTTGATATTTTATGATCACAACGTACTACATGTGCCTCGTGTAATCTGTGGTTTCGTATTATTGCATGTCCTCTATGAAATAAAAGTCTTATAAAAAATATATATTCTGACTATAATGAAATCAGAAACAACATTACGAAGGTATTATTCAAAATTATAATGCGTGTCGGCTGTAAATTAACTACTGACTTTCATCTGAACTTATTTTGGGTAATGTGTTTCTGTATGAACACATGAAAAACATTTAGTTTATATTTCGGATTATGTTTTTGGCCATATTATGGATTAAACGAGGCAAGGAATTTTATTGGACGATGACATAGCAATTCTTTAGACCAATACTGTCATTATCATCATTTTCAGCGACGTTTATGAGTAACACATGTTGTTATGATCATCTTCAGTGTGTAGTATGAGCAATTCCCTATGACAAGGCTATTACCTGCTTAAACTTATAAATAAAGACGTAGACTTTCCATTCCCATTTAAAATATCGTGAGAGTAATTTTTTTTTATTGGCGCGCTCTTGAAATAAATATAGGCCTACTGAGCTCAGTTAGTAAAGGACCTGATTTTCAGACCAACGTTTAATGTTTTCCGAATACGTCGCCTGCTTGCCACCTGGGAGCCGTTTCATAAATCCCAATTACATTATCCATGGAGGTATATTAATTAGACTTCGTGTGCATAACAGTGGCCCAACATGCCACAATTTCACTTTCGAATAACTGTGGACTATTATTAGGAGGGGGGGGGGGACGGGTATAATATGGAAATATCAGATATCACATTCAGGGGGCAAATACGAGAGATGAGATCCGCGAAAAGAGACCTGAGGGACCCCTGATCCAACCCCCCCAAACCCCCCTCCCCGACCCCCTACCCCCAAGCCGCTCTCAAGGTTGCGTGTCTTGCTATGTCTGTCTGGTCTGCTGCTAGCCCGCACCCTTAATGGTCGCGATCCGTTCGATATCCCACCATTGGCTACAGTCCCTGGAGAAAAAAAATCGGCCAGCCTTTCCTGGATGCGATCCGGGTTTTCGCCATATCCCGGTATCTCCCAGTGACTCTCCTGGAATCTCTCAAGACCGGAATCATAACCCCCGTGGGGAGGTAAATGTGTGCCGCGGCCGTGTGGAAGTCTGCCTAATAATGACTCCGCGTTATGGGAAAGGATGTCCATTCGTCTGGCGGTACACCCTCCCCCCCCCACCCAACCCTTCCACCACTTCCACCGCCCACCCCTTGCCCCCCTCCCGCTCCACCCCCACCCCCCCCCCCTGGGCCATATATACAACTCAAGTACACTCTGGACCACCCCTGACCCATCTCGCGCAATCCTGACCACCCCTGGCCCACCTCTCTTTCCCCCCCTCCCCCACCCCTCTATTTCTCTCTCCCCCTCTCTCTCTCCCCCCCCCGTCTATTTCTCTCTCCCCCCCTCTCTCTCCCCCTCTCTCCTCCTCCCTCTCTCTCTATCTCTCCCCCCCTCTCTCTCTCCCTCTCCCCCTCTCTCCCTCTCTCGCCCTCTCTCTCTTTCGTTCTGGTCTCGCGAAGCCGCGAGAAGCATCTGTTTGTGTTTAATGCCAGCTCCTTCACACCGAGAACGCCTCTCTGAGGCCGACTGCGGGCAATCTCTCTCATCACCAAGATGTTTAAAAACCATCAGCGAGAAGCTCTAAACAGAACCTACAAGGCGCGGGCAGCTTCTCGTCATGTCGACAGTCACGCCAAGGCCGTCACGTGACTCTCGCTTAAGTGCCGCAGGAGGTATTTCACTGACGTCGATGTTCGGTTCGGCGAGACACCCGTATGTTGGCTCTAAGTGCATGGACGGCTCACAAAGATGCCCTACGGACCAGTCATATTCCTCGATTTCAATGTACGGACAGAACCCGTGGCGCCCCGTACTGTAAGATTGCGAACCAAGTATATAAATAAAGATAGGAAACTACACAACTTCCGTCAAATCATAATGAGACCTATTATCGCTCACATAAACACGTGACACGTTGTCAGATAAGCGTATTTATAATCACATTTTACGTTGAATGCACAACACAGTTCCCCAAAGAGACGGGGGTGGAAAGGGGTTCTCCGAAAAGAGGGGCGGGGGGGGGGGGGGGTACATGTGGTTACACTCAAAAAGCACCGAACAATTGTTAAGGTGGCAATCCTCCTCTCTTCAAAATTGCCAATGTGGCTTATAAAGAGAGAGGAATTGTGTGGCATCTGAAGAGAGGGAAATTGTATGGCTTATGAAGAGAGGAATTGTGTGGCGTGTGAAGAGAGGGAAATTGTATGGCTTATGAAGAGAGGAATTGTGTGGCGTGTGAAGAGAGGGAAATTGTGTGGCTTATGAAGAGAGGGGAATTGTGTGGCTTAGGAAGCCCAGGCCATGAACTATGTAGTATGCCCCTGTACTCTGTACTAAAGTGAGAGGGAAACTCATGGACACATACGGACGGACGTAAGGGTTTGAGAGATGCGGAGTTGGCAGACAGAACGAAAAACCCCACCTGGAAAGATTGGTGTGGCAGTCTGACCCTCAGTGGCAGCACTATTAGCTTGAGAGATGGGTCTCCTTCGGCAAGCCAGCCACTCGCCTTCAACCTCACCCACCCCCACCACCAAGCACACACAACACTCGCTTGCTTATGCCTGTCATGAAATGGACCAATTGTGCTGAACCAACTCAGGAGAACCCAAGACCAAGTCAAGAGGCTGTGCCTGGCTAGTGCCCGAGACTATTAGGACAGAGTTGCAGAACGCAAATAATTTTGTGTAGTCTGTAGACTGAGACTGTGTGTACTGGAGCCGTCACGTGGGACACAGCCACACTTGGCAGTCCAGCCAGACAAGTCAGATCAGTCAGACCAGCCAGACCAGTCAGAGAAGTCAGCCCAATCAGACCAACCAGACCAGCCAAACCAGCCAGACCAGCCAGACCAACCAGACCAGCCAGACCAGTCAGACCAGCCAGACCAGTCAGACCAGTCAGACCAACCAGACCAGTCAGACCAGTCAGACCAACCAGACCAGCCAGACCAGTCAGACCAACCAGACCAGCCAGACCAGCCAGACTAGTCAGACCAGTCAGACCAGCCAGACCAACCAGCCCAGCCAGACCAGTCAGACCAGCCAGACCAGTCAGACCAACCAGACCAGTCAGACCAGTCAGACCAGTCAGACCAGCCAGACCAGTCAGACCAACCAGACCAGTCAGACCAACCAGACCAGCCAGACCAACCAGACCAGTCAGACCAGTCAGACCAGCCAGACCAGTCAGACCAACAAGACCAGTCAGACCAGTCAGACCAGCCAGACCAGTCAGACTAGTCAGACCAGCCAGACTAGTCAGACCAGTCAGACCAGTCAGACCAGCCAGACCAGTCAGACCAGTCAGACCAACCAGACCAGTCAGACCAGTCAGACTAGTCAGTCCAGTCAGACCAACCAGACCAGTCAGACCAGTCAGACCAACCAGACCAGTCAGACCAGCCAGACCAGTCAGACCAGTTAGACCAATCAGACCAGCCAGACCAGTCAGACCAGCCAGACCAGTCAGAGAAGTCAGTCCAGTCAGACCAACCAGACCAGCCAGACCAGTCACACCAGTCAGACCAATCAGACCAGCCAGACCAGTCAGACCAGCCAGACCAGTCAGAGAAGTCAGTCCAGTCAGACCAACCAGACCAGTCAGACCAGTCAGACCAACCAGACCAGTCAGACCAGCCAGACCAGTCAGAGAAGTCAGTCCAATCAGACCAACCAGACCAGCCAGACCAGCCAGACCAGTCAGACCAGTCAGACCAGCCAGACCAACCAGACCAACCAGACCAGCCAGACCAGTCAGATCAGTCAGACCAACCAGACCAGTCAGACCAACCAGACCAGCCAGACCAGTCAGACTAGTCAGACCAACCAGACCAGTCAGACCAACCAGACCAGTCAGACCAACCAGACCAGTCAGACCAGTCAGACTAGTCAGACTAGTCAGACCAGTCAGACCAGTCAGACCAGTCAGACCAGTCAGACCAACCAGACCAGTCAGACTAGTCAGACCAGTCAGACCAACCAGACCAGTCAGACCAGTCAGACCAGTCAGACCAACCAGACCAGTCAGACCAGTCAGACCAACCAGACCAGTCAGACTAGTCAGACCAGCCAGACCAGTCAGACCAACCAGACCAGTCAGACCAGTCAAACCAGCCAGACCAGTCAGACCAACCAGACCAGCCAGACCAGTAAGACCAACCAGACCAGTCAGACCAGTCAGACCAGCCAGACCAGTCAGACCAACCAGACCAGTCAGACCAGTCAGACCAACCAGACTAGTCAGACCAGTCAGACCAGTCAGAATAGTCAGACCAGCCAGACCAGTCAGACCAGTCAGACCAACCAGACCAGTCAGACCAGTCAGACCAGTCAGACCAGCCAGACCAGTCAGACCAGTCAGACCAGCTAGACCAGCCAGACCAGTTAGACCAGTTAGACCAACCAGACCAGTCAGACCAGCCAGACTAGTCAGACCAACCAGACCAGTCAGACCAACCAGACCAGTCAGACCAACCAGACCAGTCAGACCAGTCAGACTAGTCAGACCAGTCAGACCAACCAGACCAGTCAGACCAACCAGACCAGTCAGACCAGTCAGATCAGCCAGACCAGTCAGACCAGTCAGACCAGCCAGACCAGCCAGACCAGTTAGACCAGTCAGACCAACCAGACCAGTCAGACCAGCCAGACCAGTCAGACCAACCAGACCAACCAGATCAGTCAGACCAGTCAGACCAACCAGACCAGCCAGACCAGTCAGACCAGTCAGACCAGCCAGACCAGAAAGACCAGAAAGACTAGCCAGACCAGTCAGACCAGTTAGACCAGTTAGACCAGTTAGACCAGCCAGACTAGTCAGACCAGTCAGACCAGTCAGACTAGTCAGACCAGTCAGACTAGTCAGACCAGTCAGACCAGCCAGACCAGCCAGACCAGTCAGACCAGTCAGACCAGCCAGACCAGTCAGACCAACCAGACCAGTCGGACCAGTCAGACCAACCAGACCAGTCAGACCAGTCAGACCAACCAGACCAGCCAGACCAGTCAGACCAGTCAGACCAGCCAGACCAGAAAGACCAGTTAGACTAGCCAGACCAGCCAGACCAGTCAAACCAGTTAGACCAGTCAGATTAGTCAGACCAGTCAGACTAGTCAGACCAGTCAAACCAGCCAGACCAACCAGACCAGTCAGACCAGCCAGACCAGAAAGACCAGTTAGACTAGCCAGACCAGCCAGACCAACCAGACCAGTCAGACCAGCCAGACCAGAAAGACCAGTTAGACTAGCCAGACCAGCCAGACCAGTGAGACCAGTTAGACCAGTCAGACTAGTCAGACCAACCAGACTAGTCAGACCAGTCAAACCAGCCAGACCAACCAGACCAGTCAGACCAGCCAGACCAACCAGACCAGTCAGACCAACCAGACCAACCAGACCAGTCAGACCAGTCAGACCAGTCAGACTAGTCAGACCAGCCAGACCAGCCAGACCAGTCAGACCAGTCAGACCAGTCAGACCAACCAGACCAGTCAGACCAGCCAGACCAGTCAGACCAGTTAGACCAGTCAGACCAACCAGACCAGTCAGACCAGCCAGACCAGTCAGACCAACCAGACCAGAAAGACCAGTTAGACTAGCCAGACCAGCCAGACCAGTCAGACCAGTTAGACCAGTTAGACCAGCCAGACTAGTCAGACCAGTCAGACCAGTCAGACTAGTCAGACCAGTCAGACTAATCAGACCAGTCAAACCAGCCAGACCAACCAGACCAGTCAGACCAGCCAGACCAGAAAGACCAGTTAGACTAGCCAGACCAGCCAGACCAGTCAGACCAGTTAGACCAGTTAGACCAGTCAGACTAGTCAGACCAACCAGACTAGTCAGACCAGTCAAAACAGCCAGACCAACCAGACCAGTCAGACCAACCAGACCAACCAGACCAGTCAGACCAACCAGACCAGTCAGACCAGTCAGACTAGTCAGACCAGCCAGACCAGCCAGACCAGTCGGACCAGTCAGACCAGTCAGACCAGCCAGACCAGTCAGACCAACCAGACCAGTCGGACCAGTCAGACCAACCAGACCAGTCAGACCAGTCAGACCAACCAGACCAGCCAGACCAGTCAGACCAGTCAGACCAGCCAGACCAGAAAGACCAGTTAGACTAGCCAGACCAGCCAGACCAGTCAGACCAGTTAGACCAGTTAGACCAGTCAGACTAGTCAGACCAGTCAGACTAGTCAGACTAGTCAGACCAGTCAAACCAGCCAGACCAACCAGACCAGTCAGACCAGCCAGACCAGAAAGACCAGTTAGACTAGCCAGACCAGCCAGACCAACCAGACCAGTCAGACCAGCCAGACCAGTCAGACCAGTCAGACCAGTCAGACCAGTCAAACCAGCCAGACCAGCCAGACCAGTCAGACCAGCCAGACCAGAAAGACCAGTTAGACTAGCCAGACCAGCCAGACCAGTCAGACCAGTTAGACCAGTCAGACTAGTCAGACCAACCAGACTAGTCAGACCAGTCAAACCAGCCAGACCAACCAGACCAGTCAGACCAGCCAGACCAACCAGACCAGTCAGACCAGTCAGACCAGTCAGACCAGGCAGACTAGTCAGACCAGCCAGACCAGTCAGACCACTCAGACCAACCAGACCAGTCAGACCAGCCAGACCAGTCAGACCAACCAGACCAGTCAGACCAACCAGACCAGCCAGACCAGTCAGACCAGCCAGACCAGAAAGACCAGTTAGACTAGCCAGACCAGCCAGACCAGTCAGACCATTTAGACCAGTTAGACCAGTCAGACTAGTCAGACCAACCAGACTAGTCAGACCAGTCAAACCAGCCAGACCAACCAGACCAGTCAGACCAGTCAGACCAACCAGACCAGTCAGACCAGTCAGACCAACCAGACCAATCAGACCAGTCAGACCAGTCAGACTAGTCAGACCAGCCAGACCAGCCAGACCAGTCGGACCAGTCAGACCAGTCAGACCAACCAGACCAGTCAGACCAGCCAGACCAGAAAGACCAGTTAGACTAGCCAGACCAGCCAGACCAACCAGACCGGTCAGACCAGCCAGACCAGTCAGACCAGTCAGACCAGTCAGACCAGTCAAACCAGCCAGACCAGCCAGACCAGTCAGACCAGCCAGACCAGAAAGACCAGTTAGACTAGCCAGACCAGCCAGACCAGTCAGACCAGTTAGACCAGTCAGACTAGTCAGACCAACCAGACTAGTCAGACCAGTCAAACCAGCCAGACCAACCAGACCAGTCAGACCAGCCAGACCAACCAGACCAGTCAGACCAGTCAGACCAGTCAGACCAGTCAGACTAGTCAGACCAGCCAGACCAGTCAGACCAGTCAGACAACTCAGACCAACCAGACTAGTCAGACCAGCCAGACCAGTCAGACCAACCAGACCAGTCAGACCAACCAGACCAGCCAGACCAGTCAGACCAGTCAGACCAGCCAGACCAGAAAGACCAGTTAGACTAGCCAGACCAGCCAGACCAGTCAGACCAGTTAGACCAGTTAGACCAGTCAGACTAGTCAGACCAACCAGACTAGTCAGACCAGTCAAACCAGCCAGACCAACCAGACCAGAAAGACCAGTTAGACTAGCCAGACCAGTCAGACCAGTTAGACCAGCCAGACCAGTCAGACCAGACAAACCAGTCAGACCGGAAAGACCAGTCAGACCATTCAGACACACCGACACACCGACACCCCGACATGTTTAGGGTAAAAAAAAGAGGTCGCCATTTTTTAACCTTTGGGGCAACGGCGTTAGCTTGACCTCAAACACCCTTGCCTGTGACAGTGTTTGACCTCCAAAGCGACTTCTGGAATGCATTACGCTTTTTACCTGACCACCAGAGACAGATATTTCCCAGCTATTGAGTGCGGCTTAAACTAACCGTAGACTGCATGTGCACGTGCGAAAAGAGGCCTTATGTCGATATGAAAAATGTCGCAGTACGTGTATCTCAAGATCCCATTAGGTGGCGCTTCGATCCTGCGCTCGGATTGCGGCGGTCGGCTGGGGGCAAATTTCAAATTAGTGAAAACATCAGTTATCATTTCTATCAATCATGTACAGAAACGAAAGATAAGATTAACGATGCTTGCATATATAATACTACAACTTACTCAGTGTAGCATAGCATTGTTGATATTAAAAATTGAATAGTTGGTATCAAAACTTGAATTGTTGATATCAAAAATTGAATTGTTGATATCAAGAATTGAATTGTTGATATCAAAAATTGACTTGTTGATATCAAGAATTGAATTGTTGATATCAAAAATTGAATTGTTGATATCAAAAATTGAATTGTTGATATCAAAAATTGAATTGTTGATATCAATAAATGAATTGCTGAATTGAGCGAACTCTTTCCTTTGTTCACCTGGTACCGGGTGTGATAAGGCATATGCTGGGTCCTCGGTTCATCGATTTGCATATATAGAATGATGAGGCCCGCTTTGGGCACAATTGATTTGATCTATGAAATCCCGCGGCACATTTGTTCCATCACCTTGCACAGCGCCGCCCTGGTGGAGGAGAGTGCGCATGTATAGAGGCGGACAACAGAGATATGACGCGACCCGTAGCGAAGAGAGAGGGCGCTTCATTCATGTCTCAGAACAGTTACATAAGTATCACAACCGGGTACCCCCCATACACGACTTTGCAATTATACGCCATCTTGGAAAAAGCGTGACTGGCGCAGAGAGTTTTGGGAAATATTTTGGTGTTATCTTGATTTTTTTCTACAGAGATAAATACCATATTTCCAGGTCATTGGCAAGGCATGTATAAAATTAATGCGCATGTCTAACTTACATCCATATTACGTAACTTTCCCGTTACATAGATGATAATATTGCATTTGTAAGTGTCTACAAAATACGTTGTCATGCGATGACGCCATCTTGACATCTCGGTTGACATCTAGGTGACCAAAATAATACCCAGAATGCATTGCACATGCAGTGGCGCCTCACAGTGGAATAACCTGAACTATGATTTGCGAAGTCGTCTATGGCCGACGTCTACACATATTCTACCACTGTACATGCAGTGGGGCCCCTGGTGGGTCTGGACAGCAGTCACTGTGTGTTTGTAAGGCCACCACGTGTGTCACTGGGAGGGTCAACGAAAGGTCACGTGAGAGACCGATCTCATGTTCTCGCCATCGGCGAGGTTCTCGCACATGTCACGTTGTCGTGTCGTGTTGTTCCACGGCCGAGAGATTGATACTGTGCCCTGCTATTGTATGTGATGTAACGGGTCTGTGATGACAATATTGGTTAATATCAGCAACCACCCCGCGCCCCGTCTCACGCAACCTACACGCGATCATAGAGCGGCGACCTATATACGCAGTGGCAACGCACGCAGCCCGCGGATTTCCCTGCACAAAGAGTTACTATGATTTCTATTGCGAATACTTTATTTCTATTCCTTTTTCTTCTATGCAGTGGCAGCCCTACCGGGGTAACTTAGGTAAACATTGATGGACATGGTCGTGGCCTGCGAAGGATTTCCCATTGGCACCAGACAGCGTGCCACTTGGTCTGTTGATATAGCCTGACTCCGTAACCATGGCTACTGTCGTCATGTCTGCAGTCGCGGAACAGGAAATGGAATCGAAAATCGGCGATTTTGCTCAAGTTGGCCTGGTGAGGGCCTCGAAGCACGTGGAAAGTGACGGTTAAGTGATTCATGAGTATGGAGATAGAAGACTTATATATTCGATATTCGTTACGTCTGAAGCAAAGCTTACTGCTGTGGTTGTTCGCCTTAATCAGCTTGCTGGGGACAGCCGCTGTGATCTTCGTGCTCTGTACAACCCAAGTAAGTCCCATGTCGAATACAAGCAACACAATTATCAGATGTCCATACAAATTTAGTACAAAGTGTTTATATTGTACATATATTCCCCAAACTCAAGAAAGACTTACAGTTGTTCGGGACTTATGATTTCAACAACTATGAGTGTCTTAGCTCACTTTGTCTGTGACAAAAATTAAATAATTATAATGTAATAAAATTGCATTCGCAAATATATATTTATCATAAAATAATAAGAAAAAGCTTCAAAATGTAATTGTTCTAATTGTACATTGTTTACAACAGGATGTGGGTACTAATGACTCTTTAACGTATAAAAAGCTTTAAGCTTAAAGTTACATTTGTGTACCTTGTTTACAGGATGTGAGTAGCGATGACTCCTTACACTACATCATTGTGCTGGCTGTGGCCACCGGGGCAGCCCTGCTCCTGCTCGTCCTCACCTGCCTGGACGCCATCTTTAGAACCGCCAGGATCACCTTCGCCATAGTCACGTGGTTGTACCTGGAAGGGGTCGTCGTGGCTTTGACCTTGCTCACCAAGAACACAAGTGCTTCTGAAAACGTCGCTTTTGTCTACGTTATCATCGTCATTACTCACACTATGTTACCGCTGTCCCCTAAATGGACGGCTCTGATTGGCTCAGCCAGCTGCGTCGGACATCTCCTCTTAGGTGGATTAACGTCCACCTTGGCGAGCACCCAGCTGGCGAAACAGGTGGGTCGAATCGAGATTGATTGAATCCAAATCCTCGTCTTGGCGGTCTCTAATGATGTCCTGGTGAACGGTAGATATATACGTGATGTGTTGCCGGCAGTATGCCAAAATAAGGAATGCCTAGAGAACTAGGTTGGTTGGTAGGTTGTATATTCAGGACGCTTTAACCACTTTTGTTCATATCGCGCCAATGGGAGAAGGAAGGGGGAGTGGAACCATGTTCCTGGGGGTAACCCCCTACTCTTTGCGAAAAAGGACATGGGGGTCTTTATCCTGCGACCACACAGACATGGCCACAGCAGGGCTCGAACCACCGATCCACGTGCCGTTAGGCCAGGCTAACTAGATTACCGTACCATGATTAGGCCTATCGTTACCTGTTTTTGCTAACGCATACTAGCATTTTCACGTAAGTAACTAAATAAAAAGAATTAAACTAAGGGCAAATCGTGAGCCCCCCCCCCTCCAACCAGAAGAAGCAACGGCAGTTATAGCTCAAATAGTAATATTGTATTAACTTATAAATTAATTGTGTTAAATTAATTTTGTAATGGATAAAACGTGACTGATCCAATGGGTTAAGTAACCAATGCATTTATTATTTAAGGTTTAAACGTTATATAATCTCAAACAACGGGGTGAGAAAGAAACGCACGTCTTGTCATCTTGCCGTTTAGTGAATAACTTTGCCACCCAATCAGACACTGGCACTTTTTTCAACGAACGCCCCCTTGCGAATAAATGGCCACGAGACACTGGGAAACCTCGAATCTCTACCTTCCTCTGAAGAATCTCATTGTACGCTGGGAGAAGAGTATGTCAAGTCACATATTGTTTAGAAGCAAATATTTCTTATCGAATATATGGCTATATTTATAAATAAGGTTTTATACTAGGGCCCCACGATGCCCTAGGTGAGAAATCGTCTAAGACTTCGTTCCTTTCTTCGAACTCTTGTATATTTTTTAGTGGTGGTGGTGCATGGGTGGTGGTAGCTCAGCTTATATGTGACGTCATTCTGAGGCGGATGCGGGAAAGGGCATTGCAAAGACACACCGCCACTTCCGGCGAATGCTGCAGATGTGCTAAGAAGCACCATTAGGCGATTGACGTCCACGTAGCTGCTGGCTGTAGCCGAGGGTGTCGCGGGGGTGATAGGGTAGTATTGTGTTGGGTGACCGCTTTGTTGTTTCGGAGGGACGCGGGGGAGGGGGCGGGTGTCTTTAACGCCTTTTCCGTGACTGCAGGCCAAATGCTGGGTAACCCTGAGGCTACGTACATGAAGACGGTCATGTCACCTAATGCCGCAACAGAATGGCGTTTTGTAAGGGGCGTCGGAAGGCGGGGCGTGAGCTATCCTAAGCAGGCATGTCATAATGAGTGAGGGAGCATTGACCGCCGTCCATATGTCATAATAAGAGAGGGAGCATTGACCGCCGTCCATATGTCATAATGAGTGAGGGAGCATTGACCGCCGTCCATATGTCATAATGAGTGAGGGAGCATTGACCGCCGTCCATATGTCATAATGAGTGAGGGAGCATTGACCGCCGTCCATATGTCATAATGAGTGAGGGAGCATTGACCGCCGTCCATATGTCATAATGAGTGAGAGAGCATTGACCGCCGTCCATATGTCATAATGAGTGAGACAGCATTGACCGCCGTCCACATGTCATAATGAGTGGGAGAGCATTGACCGCCGTCCATATGTCATAATGAGTGAGAGAGCATTGACCGCCGTCCATATGTTATAATGAGTGAGGGAGCATTGACCGCCGTCCATATGTCATAATGAGTGAGAGAGCATTGACCGCCGTCCATATGTCATAATGAGTGAGGGAGCATTGACCGCCGTCCATATGTCATAATGAGTAAGGGAGCATTGACCGCCGTCCACATGTCATAATGAGTGAGGGAGCATTGACCGCCGTCCATATGTCATAATGAGTGAGGGAGCATTGACCGCCGTCCATATGTCATAATGAGTGAGAGAGCATTGACCGCTGTCCATATGTCATAATGAGTGAGGGAGCATTGACCGCCGTCCATATGTCATAATGAGTGAGGGAGCATTGACCGCCGTCCATATGTCATAATGAGTGAGGGAGCATTGACCGCCGTCCATATGTCATAATGAGTGAGGGAGCATTGACCGCCGTCCATATGTCATAATGAGTGAGGGAGCATTGACCGCCGTCCATATGTCATAATGAGTGAGAGAGCATTGACCGCTGTCCATATGTCATAATGAGTGAGAGAGCATTGACCGCCGTCCATATGTCATAATGAGTGAGGGAGCATTGACCGCCGTCCATATGTCATAATGAGTGAGGGAGCATTGACCGCCGTGCATATGTCATAATGAGTGAGGGAGCATTGACCGCCGTCCATATGTCATAATGAGTAAGGGAGCATTGACCGCCGTCCATATGTCATAATGAGTGAGAGATCATTGACCGCCGTCCATATGTCATAATGAGTGAGGGAGCATTGACCGCCGTCCATATGTCATAATGAGTGAGGGAGCATTGACCGCCGTCCATATGTCATAATGAGTGAGGGAGCATTGACCGCCGTCCATATGTCATAATGAGTGAGGGAGCATTGACCGCCGTCCATATGTCATAATGAGTGAGAGAGCATTGACCGCCGTCCATATGTCATAATGAGTGAGGGAGCATTGACCGCCGTCCATATGTCATAATGAGTGAGACAGCATTGACCGCCGCCCATATGTCATAATGAGTGAGGGAGCATTGACCGCCGTCCATATGTCATAATGAGTAAGGGAGCATTGACCGCCGCCCATACGTCATAATGAGTGAGGGAGCATTGACCGCCGTCCATATGTCATAATGAGTAAGGGAGCATTGACCACCGTCCATATGTCATAATGAGTGAGGGAGCATTGACCGCCGTCCGTAGGTCATAATGAGTGAGAGAGCATTGACCGCCGTCCATATGTCATAATGAGTGAGGGAGCATTGACCGCCGTCCATATGTCATAATGAGTGGGGGAGTATTGACCGCCGTCCATATGTCATAATGAGTGAGGGAGCATTGACCGCCGTCCATATGTCATAATGCGTGGGGGAGTATTGACCGCCGTCCATATGTCATAATGAGTGAGGGAGCATTGACCGCCGTCCATATGTCATAATGAGTGAGAGAGCATTGACCGCTGTCCATATGTCATAATGAGTGAGAGAGCATTGACCGCCGTCCATATGTCATAGTGAGTGAGGGAGCATTGACCGCCGTCCATAGGTTATAATGAGTGAGGGAGCATTGACCGCCGGCCATATGTCATAATGAGTAAGAGAGCATTGACCGCCGTCCATATGTCATAATGAGTGAGGGAGCATTGACCGCCGTCCATATGTCATAATGAGTGAGAGAGCATTGACCGCCGTCCATATGTCATAATGAGTGAGGGAGCATTGACCGCCGTCCGTAGGTCATAATGAGTGAGAGAGCATTGACCGCCGTCCATATGTCATAATGAGTGAGGGAGCATTGACCGCCGTCCATATGTCATAATGAGTGGGGGAGTATTGACCGCCGTCCATATGTCATAATGAGTGAGGGAGCATTGACCGCCGTCCATATGTCATAATGCGTGGGGGAGTATTGACCGCCGTCCATATGTCATAATGAGTGAGGGAGCATTGACCGCCGTCCATAGGTTATAATGAGTGAGGGAGCATTGACCGCCGTCCATATGTCATAATGAGTGAGGGAGCATTGACCGCCGTCCATATGTCATAGTGAGTGAGGGAGCATTGACCGCCGTCCATAGGTTATAATGAGTGAGGGAGCATTGACCGCCGTCCATATGTCATAATGAGTGAGGGAGCATTGACCGCCGTCCATATGTCATAGTGAGTGAGGGAGCATTGACCGCCGTCCATAGGTTATAATGAGTGAGGGAGCATTGACCGCCGGGCACCGTTTCTCCCTCTATCATGAGGACAACTCTAATAAGTTCAGTCAGTTCGGTTTCGGTTTCGGTTTCTTGCGCCCCACTGTGCGATGACTATGCTCAGCCGGATGAAGAGCTCGTGCTATTAAAGTAAGGACTTCCCCCGGCGGCCAGGTTCCGTTCTATCCTTCTTAGTAAGCCTCAGTAAGCCGCACTGATGTAATGGCAAATCATTTTTTTAAACCAGCCAAAGTCAGACTTCAATCAAATTAAATCCATGTGCTCAGACATGTCAATATGAGCATTGTATCGTTTGTCATACATACGGCTTTTTTGAGGTTCATATAAAGCTAACATCAGCGAAATATATTATTACATAATTTAACCCGCCAGGTCTGTCAAAGTAAGCGGTGCGTCCTCAGAACCTTACATGTTCAAATGTCTCAATGTGTACAGGATAAAAATCTCGACTTATTTACCATTTATAATGGTAATAAATAAATGTTTACAAAAAATGTAGTTGCTCCTAGAGAGATGGCGCCTCTCTCTTTTGCACCCCCCCCCCCCCCCCTCGCCCTGCCCCCCCCCCCCACCCCCGCCCCCCTCGCCCGGCCCCAGCTGCCTTGACCCTTTCCCATTCTCGGGACAATGAGAATGCTCAATGCTTCATCTGTTTCATATTGTGTTTGATCTTCCGTTTCTTCAGATGATTGCGAATGGCATCGTGTTTGTCTGTGCCAACGTCTTCGGCTTGTATCACCAACACATGAGTTCGCGGAGTCACCGGAGAATGTTCCACGACACGAGAACCTGCATTGAATCCAGGATAAAACTGGAACACGAACGCCAGCAACAGGTAAGTGATGACGTCATCTTGTATACACACTCCAGCATGAGCGCAAATCACAGGTAGGGTGGTGACGCCATCTTGTAAACATACTGTAGCCTGAGTGCTAGCAACAGGTGAGTGATGACGTCATCTTGAAGGCCGAAAGGAGCCATTTTCCCCCATACTGTGTACTTTTTTGCATTTGGCTGATGTACAACCTTTTACCGCAACCAACAGTTTCCAAGGAAACTAATTACATTCATTATGGTTGAATATGTCAAAAGTTGTTTTTTACGGAAGGACCAGAAAAAAGGGCTTTTTCTGAGGGAATATTTTTTCTACTATGTCATTTTCGCTGTGATGACCCATTAGGCCCTAGCATGGCTACTGCCTGACCTTTACCTCGCTAAAGGACAGGTCAGGTCGTCGACATATCCTCACACGAGCTTACGCTCCTGACATCTTGTAGCATCTCGGCCTCTACGTCTTTTCGCTTGGGCCCCATTTTCGTTGTTTCTTCTGACTTTCTTGAGACGATTTTTCTTCTCTCCTTCTCAGCGTGTCCTTGTCGTCATCTTGCCGTCCTTATCTTGGTCCCTCTGCCTGTATTACTGTGACGTTCTTCGCTTTTTTTGTTGTTGCAGTTCTCACCTATTATCGCCCCCACCCCTCCATGCTGCTCTCGTCCGCTAGTGCTGTCCTTTCGCGGTCCTCCACGTGGCCAAATTGCCCCCTTATATCGCCCTGTTGCTCGCGGCGAGTGACGAGAGGTTTCACCTCAGCCAAGAAGTATCGACCGGGTTCTTGGCTTTTTTCGATGCTTTTATGCTACATTTTGCAACTGGGATACACAAATGCCAAGTTTCATGAGGATACACGAACAGCGCTAGGAGACATTGCCGTGTGGATCTACCATCCGCCCTCGACAGTGCGTGGCCGATAACCTCAATCTCTGCCAAAACAAAGACGTGGTTTCTGACGGGGATCTCAAAGCAGAGCTGAACCATTGTGATTTCTGGGGTGGGGTGGAAGGGGGCGGGGGGGGTAGTCAGCTGGGTGACCCCTCACCGGTTGGTTAACAGAACTCAGAACGCCAGTGGATTCTCGGGGTGGTTGGTGGTAAGGTGGGGGAGGTGGGGGTACGCCATTAATGAGAGTTCTCCTTTCGAACTCCGCACAATAGCTTTAGACTGAGACATTTGCATGGAAAGACCGCTACACCCAAGGAACCTGAGCTGAACGGGTCTTATAAGAATAAGCAATTAATGATAGACCGGTACCCGAGGTACCCGCGACGGCGGTCATAAACAGGCCGCTGACGAGCGCTCACCTCCGCTGGCCACAATGGGTACTGTGTCCGTGAGCACACGGCGGCTCTATGTAGAGGGTACATTATACATGTTGCCGCCGTATGTACTATTACCAAGATAATAATATTATTCATACCTAAGGTTTCCTCGTGACGTTTCTGTTCCTATCTGCACTGCCAGACCCACCACCCTAATAGACCGGTCCAGACTGTCAATCATACATTGACGTCAGTGGTTATGCTTACCTGCTCATTAAGCTGGTTCCACTGCGTCAAGAGCAGCAGAGCCAGGGAATCAGGACAATTCGAAAGACGTTCCACAACGTGGCAAAGACGTCGTAGTAAACATTCAGTCTAGTATTAACATCTTGGCTTCAATGAGAAAAAAATGCTTATATGATGAATTTATTAGAAGCGTGACTGTCAGCGACAATTACGTATTGTTTTCATGTCTGATTTTTCAGGTAACGTTGTTCTAACGTTGTGAAAGCGTCCACTCCTGACTACTCACCATTTTATATTTATAACAACTGCTACACGCAGCCAATTTTCATTAGTCATTGCAAATGGCAAGTTTTTTCTTACGGAATATTGCCTGGAAAATATTAGTTCAATGTTTGCGACAAACGTTGTAACTAATGTTAACTTTAATGTTAATGTTAACTTTGAGACGACGTGATTACAACCAAATACCAATGTCGTGGGAACGTTGTGTGTTTGCTGGGTTCCGCCTAGCTTAATCATGGGGTAACCTGAGCACGGTACAATTCCATTCCCGGTGGCCGTCTGGGATTCACGCAAGTCTAAATCTGTCTCCATTGTAACTATAGCCTTCGCTGATCTAGTGCTATGTTGAGCAGCAACGTACACTAAATTGCTGCCCGTAGTGCAACCCTAGGCAGTCAGTAACCTGGTAACGGTCACGGTCTCAATTTACCTGCCGACGCTTGCGGTCTGGGAACATTTCAGGTGTAGCGTGATAACCTGTTCGGCATGATATAGTGTCTGGCTGACGAGTGCGCATGCGCAGCGAATGGGTTTGCGATTTTAATAGCGCATGTGTGCCAGGTTTAGGGTTAGGTTAGGGGTCCTTGCACGATTTATATGTATTATCTGACAACGGCGGATCCAGGGGTGAGGGGTTCGCCCGCCCCCCACCCCCCCCCCGCCCCTTTTTGAGGAAGAATGCCGTTTTGTAATGCGACGTGGACCCCCCACCCCCGGTTGCAACTTTTCAGTGGACCCCCCCCACCCCGGTCGTCCACAAATGTAAAAATTGGTGGACCCCCCTTTTTTCAATTTGCTGGATCCGGCCCTGCAATGTGACACAAAAACATCTTGATGGGATTGAATCCCGTCAGTTAGGAGTGGCATTTTTCGTCTCTAATCGAACCCAACATGCTACAAGCCAACTCAATGCATTTTTCTTGCGACTCGCATACACGTAGTGTACAGCTAGCTAGGAAGCCTACATCGTGGGGGGAGGGGGGGGGATACCTTTTCCGATCTTCGCGATTGGCATCCACGAATACTTGGATATTTGCGATTAGCTGTTGGCAATTTTGGGTTATCGTTATCCGCACAATTCCTGGTTCAACCCTTTGCTTTTTTATCGCGATCCGTTATAGCAGTCTGCGAATTCTTTGATATTCGCGATATCACCATTAAAGCGGTTGTTTTCGCCCCCAGCTTTAAAATGTCCTAATCTTGGTATCCAATATTGCTCTCTCTAATTCTCAGGGATTCGTCATTTAGAGGGGGTATCCGCCCCCCCCCCCACTAATATATCCTAAATAACTTGATAAAAATATACATATGAAGTAATTAAAGTAACTAAACTGTGGCCATTCCGGATGTCTCCAGGAGCAGCTGTTGCTGAGCGTGATCCCGGTCCACCTGGCGGTCGCCATGAAGAACAATATGCTCCAGAAGCTGCGGTCCGTGGATCCAGTCCCGGGGGAGGGTCCCCAGCGGTCGGCATACGGACGCTTCCGCGATATGTACGTGAAGGCACACGAGAACATCAGGTGGGTGGTATTGTCCTATAGTAAGGAAGGGAGAGTGTATAGTCAGGCCGCTGTAACCACGTCTGGTCATATCGCGTCAATGGGAGAAGGAAGGGAGAGTGGAGCCATGTCCCCGGGGGTAACCCCCTACTCTCTGCGAAGACGGGCATGGGATCTTTATCCTGCGACCACACAGACATGGCCACAGCAGGGCTCGAACCACCGATCCACGTGCCGTTAGGCTCTCAGGTGACCAGAGCACTCAAGGCGAGCGCTCTAGCCCACGAGCTAGAACATCAGGTAAACACTGGCAACCATGCGACGACGCGGACAGCGGAGTGGTGTGCGCACGCACGCACGCGCGGTCTGCCCGGCCATATTTATTCTAGTTTTGTAGTCCGATTTATACGGAAGCCCGTTGGTGCTAAGGGATGACATTCACAGATAAATAATTACGCGGCGGCCGCCATATAATCTGTTAATGAAGTAATTTCATTCGTTGAAAAACCGAGGCATTCTGTTAGAGAACTGGAGACCCATTACCCTGCTTAATGTCGATCATAAGATAAGAGTTTTGGCGTGGAAATTAAAAGAAATAAGTATAACCACCACCAAAAGGGCTTCTTACAAGAAATATTTATAGGGGCAAAGATCGAGCAGACTTTTATATGATGTGATGCACTATTTAGAGGAAAAGAAGGGAGAGGGACTATTGCTGTTCATAGACTTTGAAAAGGCTCAGTTGGGATTACATATTTAAGACGTTAATTGCCCATGGGATTGGGAACTCCTTTCAACCATGGTGTAAAATCCTCTATTCTAACTGCTCTAGTTGTGTGTTGAATAACGGACACCGCTCACGTTACTTTGAGATGGAAGGTGACCCACTGTCGCCCTACATCTTTAGTCTTGCAATTGAGCCACTCGCACCAGCGCACCACAAGAGCTAACAAGCGTATTCGGGGTATTAAGCTGGGTAAGCATGAGTACAAGCTGGGTCAATACGCGGACGATGCGTTCTTATTGATGGACGGGAGTGAAGCATCCTAAAGGAAATCGATGGAAATACTTGATAATTTTGGGAAATGTTCAGGGTTAATGATTAATGTACGTAAGACGGTGGGGGTGTGGATAGGTAAGACGGATAAACCAAAAAAGACATTATGTCCGGATATCCCAATAACATGGGCAACCCAGTTTACACTACTTAATTGGTATAGTTTTTAATGTAGATTAATGTAGATTAGAGCGGAAATTCAATGTTTTCTTGAACTGTATAAGAGGCGGTAGCTCTGCCTAAGGGGCCGGGTGACGGTTTTAAAAACCCTAACTCTGCCAAAAGAAACAATAGTTAGGCTAAATAATATAATTACAGAGTTTATTTGGAGCAAGAAAAAGGCTAAAATAAGCCTCGAACGTCTCTGTCAGCCAGTTAAGAATGGTGGCGCTGTATTAACCCACGTACCCAGTTTCTCCCGTGCGTCAAAGGTGGCGTGGGTACAAAGATTAATAACGAATGCAGGGGCTTGGAAAAACATCTTTACTTGTGTATATGTGATGATAAAGACCTTGGTTGAGAACTGGACCCATTGTCGCTCCGTTGTTATGAAAAAATATCAAAGCCTTTTTGGGCAGATGTCTTCCGCGCGTGGTCACAGTTGAAGAGAGCTCTGCCATGTGATGACACCAGAGCAATGCCTAAATTAGTATATGGAATACTTATTTTGTGAAGAATATGAACTTTATTAGCCGTAAAGATGAGCTCACCACAAAAGGTATCTGTACAGATGTCGCATCACGGACACGGACAAATGTGTATTTTGTAAAGTAACGTAGAAAACATAGAGCACCTGTTTTGGCAATGTGACTATGTGAATCGACTTTGGAAGAATATTACAGTATGGTTGGAACAAATAATAGAAGACGATAAACATACTTGGAGGGTTTTCATTAATATTGAAACAGTGATGTTTGGTGTAACTTCTGGTAACGATCTCATAATCCGGACAAACCATGTTATTTTGATAATTAAGAGGTATATATACAGATGTAAATGGAAAGACACTCTCCCAAATCTAAAAGGCGCGATCAGTAACATAAGATATAATCACCATGCAGAGGCAAGAAAAGACCAACACAGACTTGGAAAACCTAAATAGAAAGTGGCAGCCAATAATGCACGGATTACTGTCATAGTATGATGAAATATCTTGAATGCTATGTGCAATGTCTTTTGCCTAATGTAAAACGTTACGTTGGAAAGATGTCTTCATTAGTCTGACGCTGGGCCCTCCCTGGTGTAGTGGCTAGCGCACTAGACCGCAGATCAATAGGTCCTGGGGCCTCCCTGGTGTAGTGGCTAGCGCACTAGACCGCAGATCAATAGGCACTGGGGCCTCCCTGGTGTAGTGGCTAGCGCACTAGACCGCAGATCAATAGGTCCTGGGGCCTCCCTGGTGTAGTGGCTAGCGCACTAGACCGCAGATCAATAGGCCCTGGGGCCTCCCTGGTGTAGTGGCTAGCGCACTAGACCGCAGATCAATAGGTCCTGGGGCCTCCCTGGTGTAGTGGCTAGCGCACTAGACCGCAGATCAATAGGTCCTGGGGCCTCCCTGGTGTAGTGGCTAGCGCACTAGACCGCAGATCAATAGGTTCTGGGGCCTCCCCGGTGTAGTGGCTAGCGCACTAGACCGCAGATCAATAGGTCCTGGGTTCCAATCAGGGCCTGGGCACCTAATCTGGGGCATGTTTCATCCCTTCATCCTTCATCGTTCCGGGAGATTCCTTGGCCAATTTAGCCCTTGTGTGCACAAAAGCGGCCTAAAACACCAACATTTCATGTGATTTCATTATTGTGACGCAAGTGAAGGTCACAGTGGGAAGAGTTTAGTATATTTCACTTTTTGTTTACATTAATGGCTGCATGGTGCCTTCCTGTGTATGGTATTCTGGCAATGTCACCCTAGATCAGATCAGAAAACAAGTTACGGCACACATTAAGGTCAGGTGGAAGGGTATATAAGGCAGCCAACCTGTTGGGGGCGGGTGCGGAGCAGTTAATATGAAAGGGCAATCGTTTGTAAATATTATGTAAGGAAAAACACAGCATGCAGATTAACCTATGACCAAGGCTTACCCTCAATCTGTTGCAGTATTCTGTACATATGACCGAGGCCTACCCTCTCATCTGTTATAGTCTTCTGTGTCTTTAGGCCTACCCTCCCATCTGTTACAGTATTCTGTGCATATGATCTAGGCCTACCTTCCCATCTGTTACAGTATTCTGTATGTATGACCTAGGCCTACCCTCCCATCTGTTACAGTATTCTGTATGTATGACCTAGGCTTACCCTCCATCTGTTACAGTATTCTGTATGTATGACCTAGGCCTACCTTCCCATCTATTACAGTATTCTGTATGTATGACCTAGGCCTACCCTCCCATCTGTTACAGTATTCTATATGGATGACCTAGGCCTACCCTCCCATCTGTTACATTATTCTGTATGTATGACCTAGGCTTACCCTCCATCTGTTACAGTATTCTGTATGTATGACCTAGGCTTACCCTCCATCTGTTACAGTATTCTGTATGTATGACCTAGGCCTACCCTCCCATCTGTTACAGTATTCTGTATGTATGACCTAGGCTTACCCTCCATCTGTTACAGTATTCTGTATGTATGACCTAGGCTTACCCTCCACCTGTTGCAGTATTATGTATGTATGACCAAGGCTTACCCTCCATCTGTTACAGTATTCTGTATGTATGACCTAGGCTTACCCTCCACCTGTTGCAGTATTATGCATGTATGACCTAGACTTACCCTCCATCTGTTACAGTATTCTGTATGCTGATATCGTTAACTTCACTCCTCTGGCCGGAGAGTGCACGGCGCCGGAGCTAGTGCGCATGCTCAATGAACTATTTGGAAAATTCGATTCACTCGCGCAGGTATGCTCACTAAAACCAGGATTCGGCATCTATTATACTCACTATATGACAACTATGATATTGCAGTTATATATTACAATATTGCAACCATGATATTGCAATGGATGTTTTTTCCTTTTTGTTTGTTTTATTATTGGATTCTGTGAGTGAATGAAAAAAGAAAACAATTCACATATTGACAACGTTGTACCGAATTATAATTATGAGATTACTTTAATTGGAAGATAGGATAGCATTCCCCACACGATTGAAACAGAATACGTATGTCGGGCCTTATGTGTCTCTCGTCGCCTTTCCACTCCCTAGATTATTTTTTTTTTTTTTTTTTTTTTATTGTATCCATAACAGTACAAAATACATGCAACGTTTCGCAATACGGAGATTAACAGCGGCACTTACCCCTCAACTTGTGTAAAGCGCTGAAGAAACGGTTCAGCGGGTCCCCATTTCTTTGCAAGGGCAGTGTGGGACATTCCAAGTTTCTCTAGTTTATAACTATAGCTAATTGTGTTTACAGCACCTTTGAAGCTTGGCTTGGAATTACCCCACTTACATTTATAAATACACTTTTTTACTATCATCAAGATATGATTAACTAAATCACAAAAAAGGGTAGACGAATGCCCAATAAAACCGTTTTCTCTGTTATTAATGTGTCAGCTGTGAAGCCTGTCGCTTTAGCCAGTACCCGCCCCAGTTCATTCCATATGGGATTAACAACTGGACAATGGTAAAAAAGATGGACGAGAGATTCTGTTTCACATTTACAAAAAGAGCATGCATCACAATTTGTCAGCCTACACATTCGGAGATACTTATTCGTGACACAAATTCTGTGTAAAATCCTATACTGAAAGCTTCTCAGTCGTTCATTGAAGGATGCATTAACAGGTAGCAGGTATAGAGCTCGCCATTCCTTCTCATCTATGGTTACTCCAAGAACTCTCGACAACTTTTCCTCATTTTTGCGATTTGTAGGTAACAAAGTAATCAAAACCCTACAAACATCATTGCACACTCGCTTCGATCTATACAGATATTCTAAATAGGGGTATACTAGTACGGTACTCCCTAGATTATTGTTGGAGTCGGTAATTAGAGAGTTATAGGTCAGGAATTGGGGATTAGGGGTCATCGATCCGTGTTTAGAAGTCAGGATTGGGAATTAACAAAGGCTCAGGGATTTAGGATTAGAGGTGAGATATGAGGGATTATGGCTCAGCGATTAAGGGGTAGGGATAGGGGATTAGGGCTCAGGGATTTAAGAGAAGGGGTCAGCGATTGGGATGAGGGTTAGGAGTTAGTCTATGGATAGGGCCTGTGGCTTATGAATAGGGCATCGGCTTAAGGTTCATAGCGTGGCGCCACGTAGCGGGGGGATGAGGGACACGTACATACGACCCGGAGGACACATAAGGCCCTGACATAGTACCCTGTTGCAGATTGCTTTCCATCTTCATAAGGTAGCTATATATGAACTAATACACGTGATATTTGGTGATAGGAGAACGACTGTCTACGGATCAAGATTCTTGGAGATTGTTATTACTGTGTCTCTGGACTACCCGTCTCCAGGCCCAACCACGCCAGAAACTGTGTCGCTATGGGACTCCGAATGATAGAAGCCATAAGGTAAGGATTTCCCAGGAATATCTGCTTTTGCGAAATGCCGTTGGTGGCGCCACTGTAGGTGGGGGTTACGTCCTTATCTCGCGCGTGTCATAAAACACCCAGTGCATTAGAGTGATGAGGGAACATGGCAAGAATCGTGTGTCTCTTTAATTAGTTGGCCATACAGAAATCAATATTTTAAATAAGCTTTTGAACTTATTGGGCATGCTCAGCCACTGTGTTAGTGGTGATTATATACGAAATGTTATATACGGTTACATCATATCTGTCTGCGCGTGGTATTTTTTAAAAAGCAAAGTCTAAAGCCCTGTCTAGAAGACACGATTTGACCAATAGGTCTAATCTTACCGCCTGGACTGGCGCTGGGACACACACATAGGCTAGTTTATGACCCATAAGTCTTGTCGGGTGGAATACGACATGCTCTGCTCGCTAGGTCATAAAATCTCTGGCCAATCAGTGCATGTCTTTCTGTCACGTGATAGTAACGGACTCGGTAATAAAGAAAAGACCTATCGTATCATCCTACCGGAAATCTGACCTGGTGGTCTAGGCTATGGTGGTTTCGCAGGACTCCGATTTCCTTGGTTATCCTAATTAATCTTTTTTGACAACCAAAACTCCCTGTTTCCTGCTCTCGCTCTCTCGCTAACTAATTAATTCCATCCACAGATTTTGTTTGCCATAGCAACGCACGATGCAAGCTACACTGTTAGCCAAAAGTCTGGGATCCAAAAATAAGAGATTCATGTTAACAGGCACAAAAAGGTAGCGATTCCAAAACCTGATGACGTTATTCCAAGAATAATAAAATCTTGTTACTAAACCTCTGTGTTTATCAGAGCCTACTAATCACTGGTAAACCGTGCAATAACACGATCACACACATCTGTGACGTAGTACTCACCGTTCAACGTTCTTCTCTATTTCACACAGAAATGGCAGTGGAAATAATTAAGGATCAATGCGTTGTTTCAAGAGTCCCTATCTGATAAACCCAGATATAATGTGAAGAAATTGACTTTTTCACTCCTTCGTCCTTCGTGGTTTATGGATATATTATTGTCATTTATTAAAATAAATATATTCTTCAGCTACATGTCAATGCCAACTTATAAAACACACTATTTTGAAATATGTTCTCGGATTTCAATTTTCCCTTCCATTTGTTTTATAATTACCCTTTTCCCTTCTACCCCCCCTCCCCCCCCCCCCCCCGTCGTCCCCCCGTGTCACCCACCCTTGGCCATCGGCACCCATAACACGTCTACCCCATCCTATGTACTTTATACTTTACCTCCATGGCCTCGGGATATGCCCAACACGTAACGACTCCGCGGTCCTTTAATCCGATAAAATAAGATCAAACGTCGGTACATAAAAATCAACGATAAACATTATCCCAAGTGCTATTGACCGACAGTGATAAAATGACATGAGGGAACTGTACGTCCATACGATCCAACAATCATATCATAAGCTCTTTAAGCCTTAGATTTACCCATCAATACTGCATAATGTGCAATAACGCGACAAGACACCCGGGGTTGAAATGGTTTTTAATTCCTTGGCAGATTTAACTAACTTCTATTTCCTTATTTAGAATATCCCAATGCTTACTGCCTTGATATTTTACTGAATGTTGGCCGTTACGAAGCTCTTGCTTTAACAAGAGGCAGAAACCGTCTGCGTGTCGCGCACCTCCATCCATCTTTCTCACACACCGCTGTCCTATCCAAACAGAAGTATCCGCGAGGCCACAGGGGTCAACGTGGACATGCGCATCGGGGTACATACGGGCGCCGTGTTGTCAGGGGTGATCGGGCTCCGGAAGTGGCAGTATGACGTGTGGTCTGATGACGTCACAATAGCCAACCACATGGAATCCGGCGGCCTGCCAGGGTAAGACAGAGCGAGCGTATACAGTAACAACATGATATATATATGTAGCTATTATAAGGAGAGAGAACAACAACACATGTTAAAGGGAACCGCCAGCCTGGCCTCTAACGCTGCTTTACCGATTCATATAATACCCAATTGTCTATCCTCCAAATGACAGAATTTTTTGTTCTATCTGTAGCTCACACTAAAATTTAGAAGTAACCGCCAGGAATGATTTCGCCGCCTACCCAGGCGGCAGCCCTTTTTGGAGGCGTGTCCGCGATTGACCAATCAAGAGGCGATACTCTAATTTATTCAAACCGGAAATTACGCCTATTGTGTGAGCAAAACAAAAGCGCGTGATAATCGCTAATATAAAAAGCTGCGATTCTAACTCCAATCATGGCATGTTGCGGAGTCAATCGTCGCAAGGCGTATATAAATTTGTTTGGACGGTACTTTTCCATGAAACACTAAGATCTTGCGCTACTGTGCGGTTTGGAACGGCCGCTGTTCATCTGTAAATCGCGGTCTTGATCTCTCTCTCCGCGAGTTATAACGTAAGGCGCGCCATATGAATAGTCACAATATGCGTCACTGCTCCCGGCAAAATGGCGCGCTGCATGACATTGCCGGGGGCGGGTTGCCTTAATTTTTTTCTCCTTACCAGTCGGCCGAAACGAAGCGTTAACACTCACCAATTTAATTTTAGGATGTAAACTTGCGGTGCAGAAAGCAATTAAATTAGGTTGGACACCCGCTTTAACAAAAATATATATGTATTTAACTATTTGAATAATTTATCGCCTAAATAATGTGTTGTTTTTCGTTTTTAAATGTACATTAATAAATCTAGCAGAAGCTTAACATGTTGAACTGTTATCTGTTCTGTCCTGTGATCAACTTCCAACGAATGAGTGATTATCATGTTAACTTGATTGTGTGTTTTGATTGTGTGTTTTATTTGCGATAGTCGCGTGCACATCTCCAAGGCAACGCTGCTGTCTCTAGACGGAGCGTACGAAGTGGAACCCGGATGTGGAGGGGAGCGGGAACCCTACCTCAAGGAGAGAGACATCGAGACGTACCTCATCATACAGCAAGAGACTGAAGAGGTAGGTGAGACGGGAACCCTACCTCAAGGAGAGAGACATTGAGACGTACCTCATCATACAGCAAGAGACTGAAGAGGTAGGTAGAGACGGGAACCCTACCTCAAGGAGAGAGACATGGAGACGTACCTCATCATACAGCAAGAGACTGAAGAGGTAGGTAGAGACGGGAACCCTACCTCAAGGAGAGAGACATCGAGCCGTACCTCATTATACAGCAAGAGACTGAAGAGGTAGGTAGAGACGGGAACCCTACCTCAAGGAGAGAGACATCGAGACGTACCTCATCATACAGCAAGAGACTGAAGAGGTAGGTAGAGACGGGAACCCTACCTCAAGGAGAGAGACATCGAGACGTACCTCATCATATAGCAAGAGACTGAAGAGGTAGGTAGAGACGGGAACTCCACCTCAAGGAGAGAGACATCGAGACGTACCTAATCATACAGAAAGAGACTGAAGAGGTAGGTAGAGATGGGAACCCTACCTCAAGGAGAGAGACATCGAGACGTACCTCATCATACAGCAAGAGACTGAAGAGGTAGGTAGAGACGGGAACTCCACCTCAAGGAGAGAGACATCGAGACGTACCTAATCATACAGCAAGAGACTGAAGAGGTAGGTAGAGACGGGAACCCTACCTCAAGGAGAGAGACATCGAGACGTACCTCATCATACAGCAAGAGACTGAAGAGGTAGGTAGAGACGGGAACCCTACCTCAAGGAGAGAGACATCGAGACGTACCTCATCATAAAGCAAGAGACTGAAGAGTTAGGTAGAGATGGGAACCCTACCTCAAGGAGAGAGACATTGAGACGTACCTCATCATACAGCAAGAGACTGAAAAGGTAGGTAGAGACGGAACCCTACCTCAAGGAGAGAGACATCGAGACGTACCTCATCATACAGCAAGAGACTGAAGAGGTAGGTGGAGACGGGAACCCTACCTCAAGGAGAGAGACATTGAGACGTACCTCATCATACAGCAAGAGACTGAAGAGGTAGGTAGAGACGGGAACCCTACCTCAAGGAGAGAGACATCGAGACGTACCTCATTATACAGCAAGAGACTAAAGAGGTAGGTGGAGACGGGAACCCTACCTCAAGGAGAGAGACATCGAGACGTACCTCATCATACAGCAAGAGACTGAAGAGGTAGGTAGAGATGGGAACCCTACCTCAAGGAGAGAGACATTGAGACGTACCTCATCATACAGCAAGAGACTGAAGAGGTAGGTAGAGACGGGAACCCTACCTCAAGGAGAGAGACATCGAGACGTACCTCATCATACAGCAAGAGACTGAAGAGGTAGGTAGAGACGGGAACCCTACCTCAAGGAGAGAGACATCGAGACGTACCTCATCATATAGCAAGAGACTGAAGAGGTAGGTAGAGACGGGAACTCCACCTCATAGAGAGAGACATCGAGACGTACCTAATCATACAGCAAGGGACTGAAGAGGTAGGTAGAGATGGGAACCCTACCTCAAGGAGAGAGACATCGAGACGTACCTCATCATATAGCAAGAGACTGAAGAGGTAGGTAGAGACGGGAACTCCACCTCAAGGAGAGAGACATTGAGACGTACCTAATCATACAGCAAGAGACTGAAGAGGTAGGTAGAGATGGGAACCCTACCTCAAGGAGAGAGACATCGAGACGTACCTCATCATACAGCAAGAGACTGAAGAGGTAGGTAGAGATGGGAACCCTACCTCAAGGAGAGAGACATCGAGACGTACCTCATCATACAGCAACAGACTGAAGAGGTAGGTAGAGACGGGAACCCTACCTCAAGGAGAGAGACATCGAGACGTACCTCATCATACAGCAAGAGACTGAAGAGGTAGGTAGAGACGGGAACCCTACCTCAAGGAGAGAGACATCGAGACGTACCTCATCATACAGCAAGAGACTGAAGAGTTAGGTAGAGATGGGAACCCTACCTCAAGGAGAGAGACATTGAGACGTACCTCAACAAACAGCAAGTGACTGAAAAGGTAGGTGGAGACGGGAACCCTACCTCAAGGAGAGAGACATCGAGACGTACCTAATCATACAGCAAGAGACTGAAGAGGTAGGTAGAGACGGGAACACTACCTCAAGGAGAGAGACATCGAGACGTACCTCATCATACAGCAAGAGACTGAAGAGGTAGGTAGAGACGGGAACCATACCTCAAGGAGAGAGACATCGAGACGTACCTAATCATACAGCACGAGACTGAAGAGGTAGGTAGAGACGGGAACCCTACCTCAAGGAGAGAGACATCGAGACGTACCTAATCATACAGCAAGAGACTGAAGAGGTAGGTAGAGACGGGAACCCTACCTCAACCAGAGAGACATCGAGACGTACCTCATCATACAGCAAGAGACTGAAGAGGTAGGTAGAGATGGGAACCCTACCTCAAGGAGAGAGACATTGAGACGTACCTCATCATACAGTAAGAGACTGAAGAGGTAGGTAGAGACGGGAACCCTACCCCAAGGAGAGAGACATCGAGACGTACCTCATCATACAGCAAGAGACTGAAGAGGTAGGTAGAGACGGGAACCCTACCTCAAGGAGAGAGACATCGAGACGTACCTAATCATACAGCAAGAGACTGAAGAGGTAGGTAGAGACGGGAACCCTACCTCAAGGAGAGAGACATTGAGACGTACCTCATCATACAGCAAGAGACTGAAGAGGTAGGTAGAGATGGGAACCCTACCTCAAGGAGAGAGACATTGAGACGTACCTCATCATACAGCAAGAGACTGAAGAGGTAGGTAGAGACGGGAACCCTACCTCAAGGAGAGAGACATTGAGACGTACCTAATCATACAGCAAGAGACTGAAGAGGTAGGTAGAGACGGGAACCCTACCTCAAGGAGAGAGACATCGAGACGTACCTAATCATGCAGCAAGAGACTGAAGAGGTATGTAGAGACGGGAACCCTACCTCAAGGAGAGAGACATCGAGACGTACCTAATCATACAGCAAGAGACTGAAGAGGTAGGTAGAGACGGGAACCCTACCTCAAGGAGAGAGACATCGAGACGTACCTCATCATATAGCAAGAGACTGAAGAGGTAGGTAGAGACGGGAACTCCACCTCAAGGAGAGAGACATCGAGACGTACCTAATCATACAGCAAGAGACTGAAGAGGTAGGTAGAGACGGGAACCCTACCTCAAGGAGAGAGACATCGAGACGTACCTAATCATACAGCAAGAGACTGAAGAGGTAGGTAGAGACGGGAACTCCACCTCAAGGAGAGAGACATCGAGACGTACCTAATCATACAGCAAGAGACTGAAGAGGTGGGTAGAGACGGGAACCCTACCTCAAGGAGAGAGACATCGAGACGTACCTCATCATACAGCAAGAGACTGAAGAGGTAGGTAGAGACGGGAACCCTACCTCAAGGAGAGAGACATCGAGACGTACCTCATCATACAGCAAGAGACTGAAGAGGTAGGTAGAGACGGGAACCCTACCTCAAGGAGAGAGACATCGAGACGTACCTAATCATACAGCAAGAGACTGAAGAGGTAGGTAGAGACGGGAACCCTACCTCAAGGAGAGAGACATCGAGACGTACCTCATCATACAGCAAGAGACTGAAGAGGTAGGTAGAGACGGGAACCCTACCTCAAGGAGAGAGACATCGAGACGTACCTCATCATACAGCAAGAGACTGAAGAGGTAGGTAGAGACGGGAACCCTACCTCAAGGAGAGAGACATCGAGACGTACCTAATCATACAGCAAGAGACTGAAGAGGTAGGTAGAGACGGGAACCCTACCTCAAGGAGAGAGACATCGAGACGTACCTCATCATACAGCAAGAGACTGAAGAGGTAGGTAGAGACGGGAACCCTACCTCAAGGAGAGAGACATCGAGACGTACCTCATCATACAGCAAGAGACTGAAGAGTTAGGTAGAGATGGAAACCCTACCTCAAGGAGAGAGACATCGAGACGTACCTCATCATACAGCAAGAGACTGAAGAGTTAGGTAGAGATGGAAACCCTACCTCAAGGAGAGAGACATCGAGACGTACCTAATCATACAGCAACAGACTGAAGAGGTAGGTAGAGACGGGAACCCTACCTCAAGGAGAGAGACATCGAGACGTACCTCATCATACAGCAAGAGACTGAAGAGTTAGGTAGAGATGGAAACCCTACCTCAAGGAGAGAGACATCGAGACGTACCTAATCATACAGCAACAGACTGAAGAGGTAGGTAGAGACGGGAACCCTACCTCAAGGAGAGAGACATCGAGACGTACCTAATCATACAGCAAGAGACTGAAGACGTAGGTAGAGACGGGAACCCTACCTCAAGGAGAGAGACATCGAGACGTACCTCATCATACAGCAAGAGACTGAAGAGGTAGGTAGAGACGGGAACCCTACCTCAAGGAGAGAGACATCGAGACGTACCGCATCATACAGCAAGAGACTGAAGAGGTAGGTAGAGACGGGGAACCCGACCTCAAGGAGAGAGACATCGAGACGTACCTCATCATACAGCAAGAGACTGAAGAGGTAGGTAGAGACGGGAACCCTACCTCAAGGAGAGAGACATCGAGACGTACCTAATCATACAGCACGAGACTGAAGAGGTAGGTAGAGACGGGAACACTACCTCAAGGAGAGAGACATCGAGACGTACCTCATAATACAGCAAGAGACGGAAGAGGTAGGTAGAGACGGGAACCCTACCTCAAGGAGAGAGACATCGAGACGTACCGCATCATACAGCAAGAGACTGAAGAGGTAGGTAGAGACGGGAACCCTTCCTGTCCAACTAGAGGGCCGGGTTGCCACGCATGGTAAGTTTAGCGTCAGCATGAACAAGTGGTATTATCTTGATTCGTGTGGCGGGCTTGCTAATGACCCACCGCTTTGTACGTCGGTTGGTACTCGGTCTGACAGTGTTGACAGGTCTGACACTGTTCACCGACCGACGCTTGGACAAGAAATGATCGTACTGTGTATACCCGGCATTAATTATCACCATTGTATACAGGGCCGCCCCGATAGCTCAATGAGATAGACAATAAAGGTGACATGCTGCTTTGTTTGTCCGACTTGTTTGTCCGACTTTACGCACGTGGAAAACCTTGTTGTATGATTGTCTGCAGATGGACAAGAGCTCCCCGCGGGTGCTTGAGGAGAACATGCGAGCAGCCATTCGTATGTCAAAGTACCTGGCGTCCTGGGGAGCCGACCGACCATTCGCCCAACTAATGGACGCCGCCTCATTCGCCAACAGCATCGAACAAACGGTGAGAAACGGCGGGACGGCACGTGGATCGGTGGTTCGCGCCCCGCTGTGGCCATATCTGCGTGGTCGCAGGATAAAGATGCCATGTCCTTCTTCGCAAAGAGTAGGGGGTTACCCCCGGGGACATGGCTCCACTCTCCCGTTCTTCTCCCATTGACGCGATATGACCAAAAGTGGTTAAAGCGTCCTGAATATACGACAAACCAATCAGAACGGCCAGAGACCTACTTACATAGATACTATGGTGCCAGGCGTTTGTCGACGCCGAGCTTTTACGTCAAGTGATATTTTAGGATCAGGATGTGTAATTAATATTTGACGAAAATATTGGGAAACTGTGACCTCTGTCTTCGCATGTGTGGCTGATCTTGTGACCTCTGTCCCCATGTTTATGGCTGGTCATATGACCTATGTCTTAATAATTATGGTTGATTATATGACCTTTGTCCCAGCTGTATGGCTCTTCGTGTGACATTATCGGCCACCAAAAAGTCAACAGGGCGAACTATTATTTCAGAGTATGTCCATGATTGAAGCTAATTTAACCAGCGCAACCTTCACATGCAGGCCAAGGTACGTCAAATAAAACAAGGGGGGATGTAACATGACCTGAGTAATTATAATAGTTACCCGGATGGAGGCATTGACACGCTCCCAGTCGTAATGGCGCATTCGCCGGAACTACTTTTTATGCCCTTATTCCCAGACAATCGCGAAAATTAGATGCAAAAGTGTGAGGTATGGAACTCTCTGAGCCGGCTTTGTGACAGCGTAAGTACACTAGGTTTGTGTATGGGGGTAGGTGGGGGAGGAGGTGAACCTTATTCTGCCCAAAGCACCCACCTAAACTAACAGTGTATTTTCATAGTGTCCAAGAAGTTTAAGACACCGGGATAGACGTCGTCAATGGGGTAGAATCAGGAGTTTCCCTTCCATGCAAAATGCCGTGGAAACCACATGGAACAGTGGTGCTACCTGGTGACTCAATCATCCATGCGTGACAACTCCAGAAGTCTGCCCTCTGTACGCATGGCTGAGTGAGTGACTCGTCCAGTAGAGGGCAGCACTGTACCATACGGTTTACGGAATCCGTCAAAGAAATGAACAGTAACAAACATTGCTCGTAAGTGGGCACGAGGGGCGTGGCCACTAAACTTCATTTTTCGATGCTGGGTGTCGAAGAAACAGAAAACGAACTTTTCTTTAATTTAATTTACCTCATTATATTATATAAACATTAAGCTGTACTTAAAATCCCAGGATTTAGCTCTGATCAAATCCTAATATGACGTGAAAATGTGAGTGGAACTTGGTAAAACAGCTGTTTAAACTGTTTAACATCTCCTGCCAGTGTTCAGATTTGAAAAAAAAATCAAGGGCTACTGCTCGGACGATTTCCAATAGATGAAAGCAAATACGACAACTTTGGAATAAAAGTAAAAATGTATCCAACCAGTTGCGTGTAGATCAATTATATTATTAAATGTAGGGAACTGAGCCAATTATGCAATACGACGAATGACATTTCGCAAGTGACGTTGGCGCTACGGGACAAGAAGCTGGAGGTGGAGTGGCTGATGCAGCCCGACCCAAGCTTCAAGTTCGCCGTGTGCTGTGTGGTTGTGCTGGTTACTGGCATCGGAGCAATCCAAGTCGTTGTTATCAGCAGGTTAGTAAATGATTTTGTGGAATGAAATATGGAAAATGTTCCTTCTGAATGGATCTAGTATGTAATAGGTTGTAGAACGTTTGAACTTTAAATACGTTTTTCTTTAGTGTCAGGCAATGTTGTGGTCCATTGATCCTCTTTTACAGACAATAAATGATTGCATCGCCCTATACCACACAATATACTAGACAGTTATTATATCACCATCTACTATATAGATTTATATATAAACCTATGTGTGATCGTTGAATGCAACCCGGCAAAGGCAGCGTGGACCACATTGGGTCATGTTTTAAATATCGACAACATCGAAGCAAAATTTATATTTGGGTTCACTCAGAATTAACCAGTCAATCATTTTATTGTGTCTTTCATATCATTTTGCCTTTAGAAATATTGATTGTTATTGGAGAACCAAAATAGTAAGAAAAAATATTAATCAAGTTATAATATTCTATCTGCAGCGAAATAGTGAAATATATAAATGAACGGAACTCGGAAGACATTGCTCTGATATTGAATCAGTAATTAATGCCTTACAGTGGTGACTGCAATATTGTTATTATCTGCGCGTGTATTTTGCATAACAAAATAAATAAATAAATAAATAGCTTTTTGAACCAATCAGATGATGCAGCCTATTAGCGTCCTCAATTATTGTCATTTCAGAAGTTTGGCCTTCGTCATAGGCTTGGCATTGGCCGGTGCTTTCGTGCTGGGTACGGCATTGGCCGCCATGGCTGGGACTGTTGCAGTGAGTTTCATTTCCTTTCTGATTCAGTTCTCACAAGATGAACGTCTTGATCCATCCTTGTGCAGTGCAATATAGCAATACATATCCACCCCTCAGTGTAAATATTGCAAATCATTCTGTAGTAATTCTGGCCGCATGTTTTTAATTCATTTATCGGGGTCACCCCATGGCCCAGTAGATTTATAAAGTGTGCTCTGCTATGCCAGCCCAAGCGGCCGGTGCGTGGTTTGAGCCCCAATGGAGCAAATGTCTATGTTTGTTTTCGGATAAAGATTCCGGGTCTCTCTTCGTAAAGATTGTGTGTTGGGGCGCGGGGGGGGGGGGCGGGGGTGTTACCCCCGGAGATATAGCTCCTCTCTACCTTGACCCTTTCCATTGTCGTGATATGACCTACACTGGCTAAAGCATTCTACTTCAAACCAACCAACCAATCAAGGCATTTACAGTTATGATAACTGACGTTGTTGGGCCTAGTTTCTGTTAAAAATAGAACGTGGTGTCCAATTATCGCAAACGAAAGCCGCGTTATGCGCTCAGTTATGTCCGAGAAAGTCATTTTTAGTTTTACAAAATAACCGTATATCATATTTCTACAACAGAATGCCAAGTGTTGTGCCCAGATCTGTGCCAAAAAGCCCCTGAGCCTTCCCCGGAGAATCTCCCAGGGCATTACGACCAGCCCCTGGGTCCGCATGTGGCTAACAGTCCTGCTCACTCTCTGTGTGGGAGTCACGGCGCTGCTCTCCCTGGTAAGTACAAGGGCTTCACTTTCATAGGCAGAGAATATTGCAATATGGGATGAAATGAAGCGTTGTTCTTGACAGAGCAAGACCGAGGCAAAGCTATTCAAAAATTTATTCTTATGGCATAAATAATAATATACATTATGGCATGAATAATAATATACATTATGGCATGAATAATAATATACATTATGGCATGAATAATAATATACATTATGGCATGAATAATAATATACATTATGGCATGAATAATAATATACATTATGGCATGAATAATAATATACATTATGGCATGAATAATAATATACATTATGGCATGAATAATAATATACACATATATATATATATTTAAAGTGTTCGTACCCAAGTATGAAGATCTTGTCAACAACGGAGCTTTTATGCATTATGTATGATTTTCGTATTGCAATAAACCTTGACATTTTTCCTTGCAGATTGACTGTAATATAAAGCTGAACGAGCCGCGATCGTCAGAACCGCCCACATGTTTATTCGCCCAGGTAGAGCATGACTTCCATCACGTATCGAAGCCAAAAGACAATAAGTAATGTCATATATTTATATATATATATATATATATATATATATATATATACATATGTAACTGATGAACGTCAATATTTGTTGGCACACGTTTACTGACCGAAGGCACAAAACACTATGCCATGTGTCTTACAGTTCCGCCAAAGTGCCACATGTATCTGATTGCACGGTCTGTTTGCCTCTACAACCAAATATACAGTGTATTTATTATTTGCATGTAGTCCCAGTGCCCATTTTAAAATCATAGACATTCAGTTCTATTATTTGTAGTCTAATTAGTCTTTCGCGTGAATCTATTACTTGGAACTATGACAACTAAAGATCTTTTACCGTTACTATTATTTATAACTATTTTTTAGTATAGATCTACGAAGTAAATATTCCACACTGCGCGTTTTGAAGGCAATGTTATGGGATACGCTTGATGTTCTTTTCTCTAATATATAGCTGCGCATGTATCGTCGTGGGTTCCGGTTCCGGTTTAGGTGCTTTGGGTACCAATTAAACAGATGTTTTTAGAACGAGTGCGAGGTGTATGGTAGCTCAAAGGAAAACTGAACATTTTGTTCTTATATCTTATACTTATTCTGGTGAATGGGATTTTGTGACAAACCTGGACCGCACTGACGTTGATGATGCAGTTAAACAGATCTATTTACCTGCAGTAAATGTCATATGTGAAGCTTTTGTTCCATTTCTTTCAGTACTTCCTCCCTACGACTGTGATGGCGTTGAGTGCCTGCGCCTGCTTCCTGGGTGTGACATATCTTCTGAAGTGTGGTCTCTCCATCCTCCTCCTCCTCGCCTACAACCTCGTGTTTCACCTGCTGGGGCCGCAGATATTCAGCCAACACGAGCTGCTCTTACAAGACAATGGGTAGGAGCTTATTTATAACACGTCGACTCAGTCTGTTGCCAGATTAGAAACCTATTTGGAAGAGGGCAAGGGCTATTTCCGTTCCTCAGGAATGGGGTTTTCATTTAACCGTGAACTGGGAATGAGGAAATTATTTCTTCGTTAACTGGGAACGGGATTTTAGCCGACCGTCGTGATCAAGGACTTTGATCAATCGTGAACTGAGAATTTTAATATAAAAAAAAACGGGATTTGAGAATACGCCAATTTACATCATGTATCCGCTCTTTTCATTGTATGCTGGGACTTCTCCATTTAATTTCTCGTAATCGGAGAGTAAAGAATTGTGTTCTTCGTGATTTGAGAACACGACCCCCCTTTGCCCCCCTCCCTATTTTACTATTGCATTAATAGGCCTATATCGCAACTCATTTCTTCCCCAGAACAGTAAGCTTAAGAAGAAATAACGGTGCATTTCAATCACGTGGCATATCGATCAATAAACTGTAGGGGGATATAATAAATGTCTGGTATGGGGTGATATAATAATCTATTGCCTATAAAAGAGGACCAAAGAACCAAAAGATTTCATGACACGGATGAAACATGGCACTTATGACCTTGACCTTCGTCACTATGCCGTGTGCGCGACCTTGACCTTCGTGTCGTCATGACGACGTGTTCATCTCCCTCAGGCAGGATGATGAGCTGAAGACAGCCGCGCGGGGCTCCTGGCTCCTCCTCCTCATCTTCCTGGTTCTCCACATCCTCGACCGACAAGTAGGCACTGCTCATTATAGACCACTTCGCTAATCGTAGTTTCAATTTTGCCACCGTGAGGCGCCACTGCATGTGCAATGCATTCTGGGTATTATTTTGGTCTTTGCGAGTGTAAGGTCTTTGGCCAGATGTCAAGATGGCGTCATCGCCTGACAACGTATTTTGTAAACATTTAGACATTAAATAGTGTCTTTCATAGTTGCGCAATATTAACATATTGTATTTGATTTGACGTGATGTTAACAATCAGTAAATATGTTGGAGAGAACACGACAATCAACACATGTCGACCATGATAGAATGTCTTGTCATGGAAAGCGAGAAGCGAAATAGTTCTGGGCTCCTATAGCGGCATCTTGGTTTAACATTGGTTTAACCATGGCTATTCTCTACCTCGGCCCTTCCCGTATGGCATACAAGGCGTCATACTCAAACCAAGGGACTTTTGACTCAACCACGAGTAACTCATACAGAGGTTACATCGATAATATATTGCTAAGAAAACCAACTTACTTTCATGTAATGAAGCTACATGATGACCCGTGAACCTGTTGCTCGATGACAGGCGGAATACACGGCCAAGCTAGACTTCACCTGGCGACGGCAGTTCAGCATTGAGAAGGACGAAGTGGAGATGATGGGTTCACTCAACAAGGTGCTACTGGAGAACATCCTCCCCGCTCACGTGGCCGACCACTACCTCTTCTCTCCGCGACGTCACAACGTAAGTCACTTCTACAACACCCTCCCCAACCACGTGGCCGACCACTACCTCTTCTCTCCGCGACGTCACAACGTAAGTCACTTCTACAACACCCTCCCCAACCACGTGGCCGACCATTACCTCTTCTCTCTCCGTGATGTCACAACGTAAGTCACTTCTACAACACCCTCCCCAACCACGTGGCCGACCACTACCTCTTCTCTCCGCGACGTCACAACGTAAGTCACTTCTACAACACCCTCCCCAACCACGTGGCCGACCACTACCTCTTCTCTCTCCGTGACGTCACAACGTAAGTCACTTCTACAACACCCTCCCCAACCACGTGGCCGACCACTACCTCTTCTCTCTCCGTGACGTCACAACGTAAGTCACTTCTACAACACCCTCCCAAACCACGTGGCCGACCACTACCTCTTCTCTCTCCGTGACGTCACAACGTAAGTCACTTCTACAACACCCTCCCCAACCACGTGGCCGACAACTACCTCTTCTCTCTCCGTGACGTCACAACGTAAGTCACTTCTACAACACCCTCCCCAACCACGTGGCCGACCACTACCTCTTTTCTCTCCGTGACGTCAAAACGTAAGTCACTTCTACAACATCCTCCCCAACCACGTGGCCGACCACTACCTCTTCTCTCCGCGACGTCACAACGTAAGTCACTTCTACAACACCCTCCCCAACCACGTGGCCGACCACTACCTCTTCTCTCTCCGTGACGTCACAACGTAAGTCGCTTCTACAACACCCTCCCCAACCACGTGGCCGACCACTACCTCTTCTCTCCGCGACGTCACAACGTAAGTCACTTCTACAACAACCTCCCCAACCACGTGGCCGACCACTACCTCTTCTCTCCGCGACGTCACAACGTAAGTCACTTCTACAACAACCTCCCCAACCACGTGGCCGACCACTACCTCTTCTCTCCGCGACGTCACAACGTAAGTCACTTCTACAACATCCTCCCCGCTCACGTGGCCGACCACTACCTCTTCTCTCCGCGACGTCACAACGTAAGTCACTTCTACAACATCCTCCCCAACCACGTGGCCGACCACTACCTCTTCTCTCCGCGACGTCACAACGTAAGACACTTCTACAACATCCTCCCCAACCACGTGGCCGACCACTACCTCTTCTCTCTCCGTGACGTCACAACGTAAGTCACTTCTACAACATCCTCCCCAACCACGTGACCGACCACTACCTCTTCTCTCCGTGACGTCACAACGTAAGTCACTTCTACAACATCCTCCCCAACCACGTGACCGACCACTACCTCTCCTCTCTCCGTGACGTCACAACGTAAGTCACTTCTACAACATCCTCCCCAACCACGTGGCCGACCTCTACCGCTTCTCTCCGTGACGTCACAACGTAAGTCACTTCTACAACATCCTCCCCAACCACGTGACCGACCACTACCTCTTCTCTCTCCGTGACGTCAAAACGTAAGTCACTTCTACAACATTCTCCCCAACCACGTGGCCGACCACTACCTCTTCTCTCAGTGACGTCACAACGTAAGTCACTTCTACAACATCCTCCCCAACCACGTGGCCGACCACTACCTCTTCTCTCTCCGTGACGTCAAAACCTAAGCCATTTCTACAACATCCTCCCCAACCACGTGGCCGACCACTACCTCTTCTCTCCGCGGCGTCACAACGTAAGTCACTTCTACAACATCCTCCCCAACCACGTGGCCGACCACTACCTCTTCTCTCTCCGTGACGTCACAACGTAAGTCACTTCTACAACATCCTCCCCAACCACGTGACCGACCACTACCTCTGCTCTCCGTGACGTCACAACGTAAGACACTTCTACAACATCCTCCCCAACCACGTGGCCGACCACTACCTCTTCTCTCCGCGACGTCACAACGTAAGCCACTTCTACAACATCCTCCCCAACCACGTGGCCGACCACTACCTCTTCTCTCCGTGACGTCACAACGTAAGACACTTCTACAACATCCTCCCCAACCACGTGGCCGACCACTACCTCTTCTCTCTCCGTGACGTCACAACGTAAGTCACTTCTACAACATCCTCCCCAACCACGTGACCGACCACTACCTCTTCTCTCAGTGACGTCACAACGTAAGTCACTTCTACAACATCCTCCCCAACCACGTGACCGACCACTACCTCTCCTCTCTCCGTGACGTCACAACGTAAGTCACTTCTACAACATCCTCCCCAACCACGTGGCCGACCACTACCGCTTCTCTCCGTGACGTCACAACGTAAGTCACTTCTACAACATCCTCCCCAACCACGTGGCCGGCCACTACCTCTCCTCTCTCCGTGACGTCACAACGTAAGTCACTTCTACAACATCCTCCCCAACCACGTGACCGACCACTACCTCTTCTCTCTCCGTGACGTCAAAACGTAAGTCACTTCTACAACATTCTCCCCAACCACGTGGCCGACCACTATCTCTTCTCTCCGTGACGTCACAACGTAAGTCACTTCTACAACATCCTCCCCAACCACGTGGCCGACCACTACCGCTTCTCTCCGCGACGTCACAACGTAAGACACTTCTACAACATCCTCCCCAACCACGTGGCCGACCACTACCTCTTCTCTCTCCGTGACGTCACAACGTAAGTCACTTCTACAACATCCTCCCCAACCACGTGACCGACCACTACCTCTTCTCTCCGTGACGTCACAACGTAAGTCACTTCTACAACATCCTCCCCAACCACGTGACCGACCACTACCTCTCCTCTCTCCGTGACGTCACAACGTAAGTCACTTCTACAACATCCTCCCCAACCACGTGGCCGACCACTACCGCTTCTCTCAGTGACGTCACAACGTAAGTCACTTCTACAACATCCTCCCCAACCACGTGACCGACCACTACCTCTTCTCTCTCCGTGACGTCAAAATGTAAGTCACTTCTACAACATTCTCCCCAACCACGTGGCCGACCACTACCTCTTCTCTCCGTGACGTCACAACGTAAGTCACTTCTACAACATCCTCCCCAACCACGTGGCCGACCACTACCTCTTCTCTCTCCGTGACGTCAAAACCTAAGCCACTTCTACAACGTCCTCCCCAACCACGTGGCCGACCACTACCTCTTATCTCCGTGACGTCACAACGTAAGTCACTTCTACAACATCCTCCCCAACCACGTGGCCGACCAATATCTCTTCTCTCCGCGACGTCACAACGTAAGTCACTTCTACAATATACAATCACCTCTCCAAAAAACTCGTCACTACTGCTTCTTCTCTCTGCGACGCAAGATATGCATTTCAATCTCATTGAAGCCATGATTTTAGTCGCACAGTCATGTTGTAGCAAATATTCTAATCAAATTCGCAACAAATTTACATTTTATGCATTCATGCAACCGTTTTCCAAGTTCATTCTTCAGATTTGTTTGCTGCAGTATATCAATTTAATAGAGTATTTCACATGTATAAATTGCTGACGTTGCAGGAGATTTACCACGAGGCCTATGACAACATATGTGTCATGTTCGCCTCCATCCCTAACTTCCGAGACTTTTACCAGCAAGACGCGATCAGCAAGCACGGCATCGAGTGTCTCAGGCTGCTCAACGAGATCATCGGAGACTTCGACCAGGTGACCTGTCTATAACAATCTACAGTTCATACCTTTCAGACCGTGGGCCCATGGTATTAGTTCAGTGCAAAGAGGCAATGGATATGAGTGTTGTGGTACATTTACACTCACTTTACGAGACTTCAAAGCATTCACGAGACTCTAACGCATACGTATAAGCAGCTATATTTCCAAGTTCAGAGGCATTTAATTTAAGATGAGGAAATGGCAATCAATTGTTTCCGCGATGGATACAAGACAGTTCCGCTGAAAAGGGCACTTCTCATGTGGTCATAAAGGGGACAGATAGATAGGATATGATATCCGTTTTCATTGGTTTTTGTTCCTGCAGCGAGACCCAAGCTACAGAATCTAAAATATCTGTCTATTCTATACTCCTATAGTCTATAGTCTATAGTATATAGTCTATACTCCTCTGATGGCGCGATCGTATGACTCCAACCTTTGACACACGATAGATAGTTTTCAAATAAATATCATTCAGTATCGTGTGTACCTAGCCGGGCGAGAGGATCGCGATGTCTTCATTATCCGTCCATGGCTCAGCCTCCTGAACTATGTACTTTGTTATGGTTCTCTTTAGCAGTATTAATCGACAGGATTTTGAAAAACAATTCTTAAATTGCTTGGTGCACATACCGATTCACAATCATTTATTATTCCTAAATGTACGCATTGTAAATGACAAGAACACCCGTTCTTTAGTTTGCTCAAAACAACAGTGAACGCTCTTTGTGTTGAAAAGGTCATTTATTAAAATGGCGTAGCCCAACTTTAACATAAGGTGTTTTTTGTTTGTAAATTACGCACTCGTTGGTTTTTGTTGTTTCCCCCCCTTTAGTTGTTGTCGAAGCCGAAGTACAGTCGCGTGGAGAAAATCAAGACAATCGGCAGTACGTATATGGCAGCCACGGGGCTCCAGAGAGGTCGAACCAAGAGACAGGTGGGCAAAGCACCCCCCTCTAACCCTCACACCATCCCCCACCCGCCACACACACCCTCACACCACCGCCCCCGCCCCCACCACCACACCCTTACACCCCCCTCACCCCACACCCTCACACAGTCCCCCTACACACACCCCGGCATCCCCCCCCACACAGACACACCCTTATACCACCGATGCTTCCCGAATATACTGAATAAGGTTCCTATAATAGGACATACACACCTGTCACCTTCGATTATTGGTAAGGATTCGTAAAGACGGTCCTGATATATATGGATTAACAGTACTGAAGGTTTTGCTTTATATCGCAGTCCTGAGATCCAACTGCGGCGGATAATTAAAATCTCCGACATTATGTCTCATAGCTCTGACACCACTATCGGTCTGCTTACCCAGAGTTCTTAGTGGCCGAGCTTCTGGGAGTTCTATTATGAGAGAAACAACTACCCCCCGCCCACCCCCCGTCGCAGGATCCGCGCCTGGATAGTGCTTCACCAGCATCCCCGCCCCCTCCCCTCCTTACCTGGTCACTGGATCCACGCCTGGATACTACTTAAATAACTGGTGCCCCCCCCCCCTTTCGTAAATTCCTGGCTCCGCCACTGGCTGTCACCACTAAGTCCCAATAAACGCCTTCGTTGGGAATTAAACCCACAATCCTTTGATCAAAATTCGCCGTTCTACCAACTAGATACAGACTGGTGGTGTTCATGCAATGCGCCTGCTTTTCTAAACTCCCGAAAGTCTTCCCGCCTACTTTGTACAGCCCCGCTCGCCCAGTGCTTACTTATTGTTGAAATAGTAACTTTTGGTGATGCGTTTTGGTGATATTTTTTGGCAGTGTTCCTCCGATCAGCCCGACTCTCATATCATCTCTCTGACCGACTTCGCCCTGTCGCTCATGGCAACGCTCAACCAAATCAACGCGTATTCATTGAACCACTTCGCTCTACGAATCGGTAAGTCAAATGGAGTTCAAAATAGACGGCAAATGAAAAGTAAATATACAAATTTGTATTATGTGAAAAAGTCTTAAACGATTATTGAATCAAATATGGAAAATCAGAGTTGGAACCCAGGCAAACCAGTTGAGCGTCTTCAGCTTCTTGCTTGTCACGTATTTTCAACGCCATAGTACGACATAAGTGTATATGATATTTTAGCAGTTATTTGTTTATTTATATTCTTGAAGGTAAGGGCAGTCTGCATATTGTAGGTCTATGTTACCCATGACGTTGTCTCTCAGGTTTGAGCCACGACCCTGTAACGGTCTGTATATTGTAGGTCTATGTTACCCATGACGTTGTCTCTCAGGTTTGAATCACGGCCCTGTAACGGTCTGTATATTGTAGGTCTATGTTACCCATGACGTTGTCTCTCAGGTTTGAGCCACGACCCTGTAACGGTCTGTATATTGTAGGTCTATGTTACCCATGATGTTGTCTCCCAGGTTTGAACCATGGCCCTGTAACGGTCTGTATATTGTAGGTCTATGTTAACCATGATGTTGTCTCTCAGGTTTAAGCCACGGCCCTGTAACGGTCTGTATATTGTAGGTCTATGTGACCCATGACGTTGTCTCTCAGGTTTGAATCACGGCCCTGTAACGGTCTGTATATTGTAGGTCTATGTTACCCATGATGTTGTCTCTCAGGTTTGAACCACGGCCCTGTATCGGTCTGTATATTGTAGGTCTATGTTACCCATGATGTTGTCTCTCAGGTTTGAACCACGGCCCTGTAACGGTCTGTATATTGTAGGTCTATGTTACCCATGACGTTGTCTCTCAGGTTTGAATCACGGCCCTGTAACGGTCTGTATATTGTAGGTCTATGTTACCCATGACGTTGTCTCTCAGGTTTGAATCACGGCCCTGTAACGGTCTGTATATTGTAGGTCTATGTTACCCATGACGTTGTCTCTCAGGTTTGAGCCACGACCCTGTAACGGTCTGTATATTGTAGGTCTATGTTACCCATGATGTTGTCTCCCAGGTTTGAACCATGGCCCTGTAACGGTCTGTATATTGTAGGTCTATGTTACCCATGACGTTGTCTCTCAGGTTTGAATCACGGCCCTGTAACGGTCTGTATATTGTAGGTCTATGTTACCCATGACGTTGTCTCTCAGGTTTGAGCCACGACCCTGTAACGGTCTGTATATTGTAGGTCTATGTTACCCATGATGTTGTCTCCCAGGTTTGAACCATGGCCCTGTAACGGTCTGTATATTGTAGGTCTATGTTAACCATGATGTTGTCTCTCAGGTTTAAGCCACGGCCCTGTAACGGTCTGTATATTGTAGGTCTATGTGACCCATGACGTTGTCTCTCAGGTTTGAATCACGGCCCTGTAACGGTCTGTATATTGTAGGTCTATGTTACCCATGATGTTGTCTCTCAGGTTTGAACCACGGCCCTGTATCGGTCTGTATATTGTAGGTCTATGTTACCCATGATGTTGTCTCTCAGGTTTGAACCACGGCCCTGTAACGGTCTGTATATTGCAGGTCTATGTGACCCATGACGTTGTCTCTCAGGTTTGAATCACGGCCCTGTACCGGTCTGTATATTGCAGGTCTATGTGACCCATGACGTTGTCTCTCAGGTTTGAATCACGGCCCTGTAACGGTCTGTATATTGTAGGTCTATGTTACCCATGACGTTGTCTCTCAGGTTTGAACCACGGCCCTGTAACGGTCTGTATATTGTAGGTCTATGTTACCCATGACGTTGTCTCTCAGGTTTGAACCACGGCCCTGTAACGGTCTGTATATTGTAGGTCTATGTTACCCATGATGTTGTCTCTCAGGTTTGAACCACGGCCCTGTAACGGTCTGTATATTGTAGGTCTATGTTACCCATGACGTTGTCTCTCAGGTTTGAACCACGGCCCTGTAACGGTCTGTATATTGTAGGTCTATGTTACCCATGACGTTGTCTCTCAGGTTTGAACCACGGCCCTGTAACGGTCTGTATATTGTAGGTCTATGTTACCCATGATGTTGTCTCTCAGGTTTGAACCACGGCCCTGTAACGGTCTGTATATTGTAGGTCTATGTTACCCATGATGTTGTCTCTCAGGTTTGAACCACGGCCCTGTAACGGTCTGTATATTGTAGGTCTATGTTACCCATGATGTTGTCTCTCAGGTTTGAACCACGGCCCTGTAACGGTCTGTATATTGTAGGTCTATGTTACCCATGATGTTGTCTCTCAGGTTTGAACCACGGCCCTGTAACGGTCTGCATATTGTAGGTCTATGTTACCCATGATGTTGTCTCTCAGGTTTAAGCCACGGCCCTGTAACGGTCTGTATATTGTAGGTCTATGTTACCCATGATGTTGTCTCTCAGGTTTAAGCCACGGCCCTGTAACGGTCTGTATATTGTAGGTCTATGTTACCCATGATGTTGTCTCTCAGGTTTAAGCCACGGCCCTGTAACGGTCTGTATATTGTAGGTCTATGTTACCCATGATGTTGTCTCTCAGGTTTAAGCCAGGGCCCTGTAACGGTCTGTATATTGTAGGTCTATGTTACCCATGATGTTGTCTCTCAGGTTTGAACCACGGCCCTGTAACGGTCTGCATATTGTAGGTCTATGTTACCCATGATGTTGTCTCTCAGGTTTAAGCCACGGCCCTGTAACGGTCTGTATATTGTAGGTCTATGTTACCCATGATGTTGTCTCTCAGGTTTAAGCCACGGCCCTGTAACGGTCTGTATATTGTAGGTCTATGTTACCCATGATGTTGTCTCTCAGGTTTAAGCCACGGCCCTGTAACGGTCTGTATATTGTAGGTCTATGTTACCCATGATGTTGTCTCTCAGGTTTGAACCACGGCCCTGTAACGGTCTGTATATTGTAGGTCTATGTTACCCATGATGTTGTCTCTCAGGTTTGAACCACGGCCCTGTAACGGTCTGTATATTGTAGGTCTATGTTACCCATGATGTTGTCTCTCAGGTTTGAACCACGGCCCTGTAACGGTCTGTATATTGTAGGTCTATGTTACCCATGATGTTGTCTCTCAGGTTTGAACCACGGCCCTGTAACGGTCTGTATATTGTAGGTCTATGTTACCCATGATGTTGTCTCTCAGGTTTGAACCACGGCCCTGTAACGGTCTGTATATTGTAGGTCTATGTTACCCATGATGTTGTCTCTCAGGTTTAAGCCACGGCCCTGTAACGGTCTGTATATTGTAGGTCTATGTTACCCATGATGTTGTCTCTCAGGTTTGAACCACGGCCCTGTTACGGTCTGTATATTGTAGGTCTATGTTACCCATGATGTTGTCTCTCAGGTTTGAACCACGGCCCTGTAACGGTCTGTATATTGTAGGTCTATGTTACCCATGATGTTGTCTCTCAGGTTTGAACCACGGCCCTGTAACGGTCTGTATATTGTAGGTCTATGTTACCCATGACGTTGTCTCTCAGGTTTGAACCACGGCCCTGTAACGGTCTGTATATTGTAGGTTTATGTTACCCATGATGTTGTCTCTCAGGTTTGAACCACGGCCCTGTAACGGTCTGTATATTGTAGGTCTATGTTACCCATGACGTTGTCTCTCAGGTTTGAACCACGGCCCTGTAACGGTCTGTATATTGTAGGTCTATGTTACCCATGACGTTGTCTCTCAGGTTTGAACCACGGCCCTGTAACGGTCTGTATATTGTAGGTCTATGTTACCCATGACGTTGTCTCTCAGGTTTGAACCAAGGCCCTGTAACGGTCTGTATATTGTAGGTCTATGTTACCCATGACGTTGTCTCTCAGGTTTGAACCACGGCCCTGTAACGGTCTGTATATTGTAGGTCTATGTTACCCATGACGTTGTCTCTCAGGTTTGAACCATGGCCCTGTAACGGTCTGTATATTGTAGGTCTATGTTACCCATGACGTTGTCTCTCAGGTTTGAACCACGGCCCTGTAACGGTCTGTATATTGTAGGTCTATGTTACCCATGATGTTGTCACTCAGGTTTGAACCACGGCCCTGTAACGGTCTGTATATTGTAGGTCTATGTTACCCATGACGTTGTCTCTCAGGTTTGAACCACGGCCCTGTAACGGTCTGTATATTGTAGGTCTATGTTACCCATGACGTTGTCTCTCAGGTTTGAACCACGGCCCTGTAACGGTCTGTATATTGTAGGTCTATGTTACCCATGACGTTGTCTCTCAGGTTTGAACCACGGCCCTGTAACGGTCTGTATATTGTAGGTCTATGTTACCCATGACGTTGTCTCTCAGGTTTGAACCACGGCCCTGTAACGGTCTGTATATTGTAGGTCTATGTTACCCATGATGTTGTCTCTCAGGTTTGAACCACGGCCCTGTAACGGTCTGTGTATTGTAGGTCTATGTTACCCATGATGTTGTCTCTCAGGTTTGAACCACGGCCCTGTAACGGTCTGTATATTGTAGGTCTATGTTACCCATGATGTTGTCTCTCAGGTTTGAACCATGGCCCTGTAACGATCTGTAAATTTTCGGTCTATGTTACCCATGATGTTGTCTCTCAGGTTTGAACCACGGCCCTGTAACGGTCTGTATATTGTAGGTCTATGTTACCCATGATGTTGTCTCTCAGGTTTGAACCACGGCCCTGTAACGGTCTGTATATTGTAGGTCTATGTTACCCATGACGTTGTCTCTCAGGTTTGAACCACGGCCCTGTAACGGTCTGTATATTGTCGGTCTATGTTACCCATGATGTTGTCTCTCAGGTTTGAACCACGGCCCTGTAACAGTCTGTATATTGTAGGTCTATGTTACCCATGACGTTGTCTCCCAGGTTTGAACCACGGCCCTGTAACGGTCTGTATATTGTAGGTCTATGTTACCCATGACGTTGTCTCTCAGGTTTGAACCACGGCCCTGTAACGGTCTGTATATTGCAGGTCTATGTTACCCATGACGTTGTCTCTCAGGTTTGAACCACGGCACTGTAACGGTCTGTATATTGTAGGTCTATGTTACCCATGACGTTGTCTCTCAGGTTTGAACCACGGCCCTGTAACGGTCTGTATATTGTAGGTCTATGTTACCCATGACGTTGTCTCTCAGGTTTGAACCACGGCCCTGTAACGGTCTGTATATTGTAGGTCTATGTTACCCATGACGTTGTCTCTCAGGTTCGAACCACGGCCCTGTAACGGTCTGTATATTGTAGGTCTATGTTACCCATAACGTTGTCTCTCAGGTTTGAACCACGGCCCTGTAACGGTCTGTATATTGTAGGTCTATGTTACCCATGACGTTGTCTCTCAGGTTTGAACCACGGCCCTGTAACGGTCTGTATATTGTAGGTCTATGTTACCCATGACGTTGTCTCTCAGATTTAAACCACGGCCCTGTAACGGTCTGTATATTGTAGGTCTGTGTTACCCATGACGTTGTCTCTCAGGTTTGAACCACGGCCCTGTAACGGTCTGTATATTGTAGGTCTATGTTACCCATGACGTTGTCTCTCAGGTTTGAACCACGGTCCTGTAACGGTCTGTATATTGTAGGTCTATGTTACCCATGACGTTGTCTCTCAGGTTTGAACCACGGCCCTGTAACGGTCTGTATATTGTAGGTCTGTGTTGCCCATGACGTTGTCTCTCAGGTTTGAACCACGGCCCTGTAACGGTCTGTATATTGTAGGTCTATGTTACCCATGATGTTGTCTCTCAGGTTTGAACCACGGCCCTGTAACGGTCTGTATATTGTAGGTCTATGTTACCCATGACGTTGTCTCTCAGGTTTGAACCACGGCCCTGTAACGGTCTGTATATTGTAGGTCTATGTTACCCATGACGTTGTCTCTCAGGTTTGAACCACGGCCCTGTAACGGTCTGTATATTGTAAGTCTATGTTACCCATGACGTTGTCTCTCAGGTTTGAACAACGGCCCTGTAACGGTCTGTATATTGTAGGTCTATGTTACCCATGACGTTGTCTCTCAGGTTTGAACCATGGCCCTGTAACGGTCTGTATATTGTAGGTCTATGTTACCCATGACGTTGTCTCTCAGGTTTGAACCACGGCCCTGTAACGGTCTGTATATTGTAGGTCTATGTTACCCATGACGTTGTCTCTCAGGTTTGAACCACGGCCCTGTAACGGTCTGTATATTGTAGGTCTATGTTACCCATGACGTTGTCTCTCAGGTTTGAACCACGGCCCTGTAACGATCTGTATATTGTAGGTCTATGTTACCCATGACGTTGTCTCTCAGGTTTGAACCACGGCCCTGTAACGGTCTGTATATTGTAGGTCTGTGTTACCCATGACGTTGTCTCTCAGGTTTGAACCACGGCCCTGTTACGGTCTGTATATTGTAGGTCTATGTTACCCATGACGTTGACTCTCAGGTTTGAACCACGGCCCTGTAACGGTCTGTATATTGTAGGTCTATGTTACCCATGACGTTGTCTCTCAGGTTTGAACCACGGCCCTGTAACGGTCTGTATATTGTAGGTCTGTGTTACCCATGACGTTGTCTCTCAGGTTTGAACCACGGCCCTGTAACGGTCTGTATATTGTAGGTCTATGTTACCCATGATGTTGTCTCTCAGGTTTGAACCACGGCCCTGTAACGGTCTGTATATTGTAGGTCTATGTTACCCATGACGTTGTCTCTCAGGTTTGAACCACGGCCCTGTAACGGTCTGTATATTGTAGGTCTATGTTACCCATGACGTTGTCTCTCAGGTTTGAACCACGGCCCTGTAACGGTCTGTATATTGTAGGTCTATGTTACCCATGACGTTGTCTCTCAGGTTTGAACAACGGCCCTGTAACGGTCTGTATATTGTAGGTCTATGTTACCCATGACGTTGTCTCTCAGGTTTGAACCATGGCCCTGTAACGGTCTGTATATTGTAGGTCTGTGTTACCCATGACGTTGTCTCTCAGGTTTGAACCACGGCCCTGTAACGGTCTGTATATTGTAGGTCTATGTTACCCATGACGTTGTCTCTCAGGTTTGAACCACGGCACTGTAACGGTCTGTATATTGTAGGTCTATGTTACCCATGACGTTGTCTCTCAGGTTTGAACCACGGCACTGTAACGCTCTGTATATTGTAGGTCTATGTTACCCATGACGTTGTCTCTCAGGTTTGAACCACGGCACTGTAACGGTCTGTATATTGTAGGTCTATGTTACCCATGACGTTGTCTCTCAGGTTTGAACCACGGCACTGTAACGGTCTGTATATTGTAGGTCTATGTTACCCATGACGTTGTCTCTCAGGTTTGAACCACGGCCCTGTAACGGTCTGTATATTGTAGGTCTATGTTACCCATGACGTTGTCTCTCAGGTTTGAACCACGGCCCTGTAACGGTCTGTATATTGTAGGTCTATGTTACCCATGACGTTGTCTCTCAGGTTTGAACCACGGCCCGGTAACGGTCTGTATATTGTAGGTCTATGTTACCCATGACGTTGTCTCTCAGGTTTGAACCACGGCCCTGCCACAGCCGGGGTGATCGGGGCTCGGAAGCCGCAGTATGACATCTGGGGAGATACTGTCAACGTGGCCAGCAGAATGGAAAGCACCGGGGTGGACAACCATATACAGGTAAACAACATACAGGTAAACAACAACAACGGGGTGGACAACAACATAAGGTAGGCTTAACATCAACCCCGGGGAGAACAACAACATACAGGTAAACAACAACGTCGTTGGCGGCCATCTTGAAATTACAATTGGCTGGCGTATGTTGTTTACGGACTATGTGATGCATGAGGTGAGATTTCTGCAGGATTCTAAAAGAGTCATATATATTCACACGTGTAACAATACGGTCTTATCATTCTTGACACGATTTTCGATTTCATTTGCGTTGCACTATAACGAATAATCAGCTATCTGAACAACTATGCAATATTCATCTATATATTAAAATATGATATTCTCATTGAAAACTCGAATTTGGAATTGATGCGTTTCTCCACTAAATATTTAATATAATATTTCTTATTCCTCCCTGCCAGTGCCCAGCCAGCACTGCCGAGGTGCTGGTGGCGTCTGAGGCGTTCACCTGCCAGTGCCGGGGTGAGGTCAAGATCAAGGGCAAGACACACCCCATGGTGACCTTCCTCGTGTCGCCGCCAGATGGCGCCAAGCCCACCGACGTCCCGTAGAGCCACATCCGGGACCTCGCGCCCGCCTGAGACGATGATGACTGATAGTGTATTCAACCATAGATCGAGGCGCGTTTCTAATCGGACCGGAGCCAATCACTGCTCGGGGTTCTATGGATTGTGGACGGATAATCATTTTGTGTCCGCCATCTTGGATTTAGTTCCTTTTGGCGTCTTGGAAAACTTGGACCAATCAGGCGCACTTGAAGCTCGGAAAGTTACGCCAGAAACCGCCTGATATAGTGTCCGCCATCTTGAATTTATTTTGTTTCGGCGTCTTCGACAACGTGGACCAATCAGGCGCACTACTTTAACCTACTTTAACCACTACTTTGACATACGCCTGAAATCGCTCGGAGGACAAACTATTTATTCATGAATATCTACGGAAGGGCATTCACAGCATTGTACCACATGTATTGGAGAGATTGACGACTTCGTGCATTGCACAAAGACTGCAAAGCTACGAACTATGTAACACGAAGCCCTCTCTCCCCATTGTCATTCCATCTGTTGGGAAGCCAACCGTCGGCTAATAGAATCGGGTTCTATTGTTAAATGCATCATATCGACATCGAACTAAATTATGAACGCAATTAAGACGTAGCAATCACAAAGACTGATCTCTATTAGGCTTAAAAGATTACATCAATTCAGTCATGTACACGTGTAGAAATCGATCTGTGGTCACCAGTGGATCGAACATCTATTTGTGAAAGTTCCTGACATGTATATGTTGTATATTGATGAATGAATATATTTGGACTAGATTTAATCGTTTAAGCATAACAGAGATGAATCTTTGAAATATCTCGGTTTTGAATTTATAATATTGCATATCTGCACCTATCTGACGTTCTTGTCCATGCACCATTGCAATCACGACCAAGTTAACCACTGGTTGATAGTTCATCATACATCTATATAGAAGAGCTCACCAGATGGAAGCACTGCATGCGTACTCTTCATTTTTAATGTTCAAAGTAATATTTGCAAAACATCGAACACCTAACGTGTAATTAGACCCATGCCGTAAGCGCCTCGCTGCTTTAGCAGTGATCTGGTAACCCATAATAAGCAGACTGCCATAAGTAAGAGAAGAGCGCTCACGTGTCTCATGTGTTGGGAACCTGGACCACATCAGAGATCGATATAAAGCACCGATCAATTCAGTAAGGTTACAGGCAATACGGTCTGTTATTCAAGCTGTTTTATTTAGGGTTGAAGTTAAGTGACCCATGAAATATGAAAGGAAAGCCCACATCATCGATAGCAAATATTTGTGACAAAATAAAAAAAAAAAGGGAAATCTGTTCTGGGAAATGTTTTGGTGCAGTCTACATACACGTTTTACAGGGAACATGAGCTTGTCTGACTGACATCTTAAAATATATCTTCAGTTTCACACGGATGATAACAGAGGGAGTTTAACTGTTTAAATATTTAGCCGTAGGGTTATAACGTTATCTTGAAGTTGCGAAAGACAACTATAATATTCAGCAAAATATTACCCAGAATGCATAGCACATGCAGTAGCGCCTCATAGTGGAATAATATGAACTATGATTGGTGATGTAGTCTATAAAAATAAATAGGATGGCAGAGGGTGGGTTCAATAGTTTCATTTCGTGAAAGCACCAGTCTAGCCTAAAGCTGGTCATGCACACAGCAATTTTTCACCTACATTATGATTTTAAAAATGTATCGGAGAAGTGTGTGGGACATTGTGTCTGACTGTGAATCTTAACTCTATAAAAAATAGTTAAAACGACAGCGATGTCTGAATTTTGATCACGTAGTATACATGAAAGCCGTACCAGTTTGTCCAATAAGACATCCTTTCCGTTCAATACATTTAAACATTTTCTCAGTGAAAATACAGAAAATTAATTCTTGAGATTCACCACGGAGGCCAAACAACCGTTGTCACCGCAGTGGCTGATGGAATCAATGCATTCAAGGTGGAAGTTACATTTCATGGGATAACCCGTCCACTATATATCCAGATACTTAATTAGTCATCTAATTTAAGCACGCCACCGCTATATCATTGCTTAAGTAATTAGCGTCCACTTAATGTTATATAGGAGGAACTACTTGCGTCCGGTAAGGGGAGAGCGGTCATCGTCACCCCTTCTCTTGTGTCTCGTTCCGTTAATTACTGTGTGATCTAGGCCTCTATTGATTATCTTGTTTATCCTTTGTTTTGTTACCGATTTATATCTATATTTTGGTATTATTTATACGACGTTTCGCCTGTTTCAATTACGACTTATGCCAAGAGGCCTCGCGTCGCATATATCCTGCAGTAAAATGTCAGCGCCAAAGTTGTGACTCCGCGTTCTTTCCTTTCTGCACTGGGGAAGGGGGGGGGGGGCTTGATACGGAGCTCCAGATCAACAGGTCGTCGGTTCGAACCCCATTATGTAGTACGTGTATCTGGGGAAAGGTTCATCCAACCCCATTCCATTGTCCCAGCAGGTATCTTAGCCAAATTTAGCTTCGCTATCATGCCCCGGGGGGGGGGGTCTAGAGACAACTGACTGCTGGGGACGTGCCGCTGAAAAGGGTGCCCTTTTCATGAATTTCATTACACCAATGGGTCCTAAATTATGCACGTTTGGTACCTTCATGGGTCTACTTTGGAGGCAGTTGCTACGCCAATGGGTCAATTTTCGAGCTGTAAACGGATTTTCGTCCTACTAGATTTTACCAATGTCTGCAACTTTCTTAGCTAGTACGTGGATGGGCCCTAATTTTACACATTCTTGGTACTTGCATGGCCAAGATTTTGAGGTGACATAAGACAAACATATCACTTAGTACTGCATAGCGGTCGTTACATATTGCCGACATAAGAACGCTGTAGGACCCTATAGGACATTTCCGTCTGCCCAGTTATGTCCAATATCATATAACGTACTCCACACATCGATGTCACCCATTTATTAGCAACTCTTCATTCATAAACATTCAACAGTTCCAAACAAATACATGGCAGAAATGACATATTAAAAGACCCTTATAATAACAGTGAGGCTCTACACGGGTACCCATCACTCCTCCAGAAGTGAACGCAGAGTAGAGAGGTTGGGCTCAACACCCCCCCCCCCCCCACCACCACCCTACCCCTGTCTCCCCGCGGGCCTCACACACATGACACGGACACGATGAAATACTACATCTACAGGTTGTGCAAACTACATCTGTGCCCAACTATGTTGAGAGAGGCTGTCAAAGTAATGACTTTTATAGACAGTTTATGTTATGGTCTGTAATACACTTCATTGTATACTCTAAGTAAACCCAATCAGATCCGTCAACTATTCCCTCGACTAGACCCCCCCACCTCCTGCTCGCTTCAATAGCTAATGGGGGGCTAGGCCGACCTTGAGGGGGGGGGTGGTCTCCCTTGTCCACACCCCCGCTCCCCCCTTCAATATCTAATGGTGGGCCAGGCCGACCTCCAGGGGGGAGGGGGTCTCCCCTCCACATCCCCACCCCCTCCCTCTCGCTTCCATAGCTAATGGGGGGCTAGGCCGATTTCGAGGGGGGGGGGTCTCCCTCCTCCCCCCCTCGCCCCCTCCTCCCCGCTTCAATAGATAATGGGGGGGTTAGTCCTACCTCGGAGGGGGGGGTCTCCTCCCTTCGCCCCCTCCTCGCTTCAATGGCTAATTAATGCGGGACTAGTTCTACCTCGGGGGGTATGATGCCACGCAACACATCATCCACATTATCGCCCAGCACTCTCGCCTCTCGACCGGTGATCACCATGGCAACGGATCCGTCCTCGGCTGTTGCCTGTTCCGGGTCATGGGTCACCGCGTAGTGGGTTACCTGGTCGGCGGCGGTGTCACCCCCTTCCTCCCCGACGATGTGTCCCCCCTCCCCGTCCATGTGTCCCCCTTCCCCGTGCATGTGTCCCCCCTCTCCGTCAATGTGACCCCCCACCCCGTGCATGTGTTCCCCCTCCCCATCCATGTGACCCCCCTCCCCGATCATCCGCCCATCCGCCGTCACGTGGAGCTGTAGGTGGAGCTGGACCTCCTCAGGGGTGGCGAACAGATTGTTGCACACCCCACACATGTACATCTCCATGGCCTGGGACTCCTCCCCCTGGTCGAGGGCGCTCAGCAGGTCCGCCGGGACCCCCACCCCCGGGAGTCCCCCCGGGGGGACCCCTGGCACCAGCGTGCCCTCCGCGCCCCCCGTCGGAGCCTCCTGATGGACCTCCATCAGCCTCTGGCCTCCGTCAACCGCCTGCGCGATTAAGGATTGGGACAGCGCATGCGCGGCGGTCGTCGCCGTGGCAACGGGTTGTTGGTCGTCACGGGTGTCCTCTCCCTGCCTCAGGATCATTTCAGTGGCGCGGTCGGTGGGCTCGGTGCGTACCGCGTACAGCGTACACTCGCCCTCATCAACCCCCGCGGGCGCCTCCGCTGCCGTGGCAACCGCCCCGAACGACTCATTGCCGGCGTCGCGCAATGCATTTCGGTCCTCTTCTGTCACGTGCGCATTGCGCTGCTGTCCGGTGCAGACGTGCTCGCTGGCCGTCTCCACGTCCACGAAGCCCTCCGCGCACACCGCGCACATGTACCTGTAGGCCCCGACAGGCACTCCCCCTGGCTGACCCTCACCCCCGTCCATGTCGGCATCCGCGCTGACCCCCGCCTCGGCCTCCGCACCGCCGACATCGACCGCCGGCTTCACCTCCACCTCCCCCTCCCCCTCCCCCTCCCCGGCCCCCACCCCTGCCGACCCCGCAACAGCCATGCGAGGTGCGTTCGGCCCTTTCGTCACCACGACAACCGACTGCGTGCCCGTGGCGCCCACCACTGTGGACACGTGAACAACGGAAGCCCCGTCCACAGCCGCCTCCCCTCCCCCGTCCCCCTCCCGCATGACGATCGCCTTACATATATGCTTCTCCTCCAGCTCTTGGCTCCCGAACGCCCGCCAGCACACCGCGCATGCGTACTTGTTCTCGTGGGTCAGCTGGTGCACGTCCAGGTATTTCTTCAGCTTGAAGGCTTTCCCGCACTGGGGACAGGCGTGAGGCCGCTCGCTGGAGTGGGTGGTCAGGTGGCGGGAGAGAACGCTCTGGGTGCGAAACGTTTGAGGACAGACGCCGCACGGGAAGGGACGCTGGCCGGTGTGCTCCATCACGTGGTAGTCATAGTTACCCTTGGACCGGAACTTCTTTTGGCACGTTTCGCACGTGTATTTATACGAGCGCTGAGCCACGGGCTTGTGTATGTCGCTGCCGAGAGAATGGGAAAAGAAAATATCGTATTTTAAGTTGCTTAAAATACATATATATATTATATATATATATATATATATATATATTTATTAAAGGGTAATTAAGCAGTGTGATATATTAACCAACGCTTGACACCTCACATTCCTAATCACTGTGCTCGTTGCGAAATATTACCGCCTCCCTGAAAACATTACTGTTCAAAATTACAAAAGAAATAATCGTCCAAATAAAAGCGCCAAATTTTGCATGGAGGTACCATTTTGATCACATATGACAAAAGCAATGTCAGCCAATATAAATTACAAGATAGCGCCCATTTTTGTCAAGATGGCGGCTATTTTTTAAGATGGCGGACATTTTTCTCAACGAGGGTATGGAGATAGCTCATTACATAACTGCCACAAACGGCGCTCACCAGTGGCTCTCATATGTGCGCTTGTCGGCGAACTGCCGCCCGCAGACGGTGCAGGTGTAGGCCTTGGTGAGGGAGTGGACCCGCTTGAGGTGGGCCATCAAGTAGGAATTGTTGCGGAACCACTTGTTGCAATGCTGACACTTCCTCTTGTCGAGGCCGTAGTGGGCCGAGCGCACGTGTTTGATCAGCAGCTTCTCCAGCGGGAAGGATGAGTTGCACTGCTCGCACGAGTACTTCCGCTCCATGTGCTTGCGAATGATGTGGCGACGCACCTGTAAGCGGGAGAGAGATGCATCTGTTATCACACAGAATTGCTTATGGTCAACGAGTAAGTTGAACTTGTATAGCTTTTTATAGCTATAAGCTTGATTAGAATCTAAACCAGGAAATTCTTCTCAAATCCTCGATGTACGCAACCTCAAAGATAAGATATCGCACATGCACCTATCAGATAATGTTGCAGGTTGCAGAATCGAGCAAGAAGAGCAGCCTTCGCGCGTTCTGGCTGGAGCAACTTCAAATGAAACCCGAGACGCCTGCCTACCTCGCGCGCGTTCTTGCTGGAGCAGCTTTAACTGAGACCCAAGAAGCCTGTTTACCTCGCCGCGCGTTTATGCTGGAGCAGCTTTAAGTGATAACCGTGACGCCTGCTGACCCCACACGAGTTCTTGCCGGAACAGTTTTAACTGATATCCCTGACGCCTGCTTACATCGCGCGTTCTTGCTGGAGCAGCTTAAACTGAGACCCTTGACGCCTGCTTACCACGCGCGTGTTCTTGCTGTAGCAGCTTTAACTGAAACCCGACACGCCTGCTTACCTCGCGCGTTCTGGCTGGAGCAGCCCACAATGATAACCGTGACGCCTGCTAACCCCACACGAGTTCTTGCCGGAACAGCTATAACTGAGACCCTTGACGCCTGCTTAACTCACGCGCGTTCTTGCTGGAGCAGCTTTAAATGAAACCCTTGAGGCCTGCTTACCTCGCGCGCGTTCTTGCTGGAGTAGCTATCGCAGTACTTGCAGAGGAACCCTTCGGGCCCCTGCCAGTTCACCCCCTCGTTGACAACGCGCGTCTCCATGGTGATCTCGGCGCCGTTGTGGAACTTGGTCAGGTGGTCGTCGAACATCTTCTTGGAGCGGAGGACGCGGCCGCAGAGGTTACACAACAGCTGGGCGGGCACGTTGGCCTCGTCATCGCCGTGCTCCCTCTCCACGTGGGCCCTGTAGGCCGTCCGCGTGTTCAGCACCTTGCCGCACAGCTCGCAGATGCGGCTATACTCCTTGCTGTGCTTCATCTTGATGTGCATGTTCAGCAGCACCTGGTTGCGGTGCTTGACGCCGCACTGCTCACAGCAGAAGAGCTTCTCGGCGTGGGTGTTGCGCTTGTGGCGCAGCACCTCGGCCCGCTGCTTGTGGCGGTAGTCACACTGGTCGCACATGTAGAAGTCCGGGTGCTTGTGGGAGTTGAGGTGGCGGGTGAAGTTCTGGATGCGCTGGCAGGCGAAGTCGCAGTGGGGACACTGGTGGACGCCGCCGCCGCCCTTCACAACGCGCTTCTTACGAGTTTTCTGCGGGCCGTGCACCGAGTCCACGTGTCGCTGCAGATAATAGGCGGACGTCAGCTTGGCGTGACAAACGTCGCACTCCACCAACTTCTTGTCCGTTTCCTCGTCGCCTATCGGGGAAAACGAAAGGCAAACATGCTTTAGAGTTGATATGGTAACAAAATGACATGGGAGGGCCGGTACAAGCCTTTGTTCAAATAAATTTAAGTATACTCGCATTATCTCAGACGTGTCAAAAAACTCAACACAAAACACAAATGCACATTAAAAAAATATCTCACCATTCACAGGTTCCTTTGGAAAAAACACGCCTTTCTCGCTGTTCCACTTGCGTCCTCGGCGTTTTCCGGCTTTCTTCGGCTCGCCGCCGCCGCCGCCGCCGCCATCCTCCCCGTCCTCAGGAGCTTCCTTCTCGGGGGTCTCCGTGTCGCCGGCGTCCTCCCGTCCGGCACCGGCCGCCGCCGCCGCCGCCCCTGCGTTACGGGCCTGGAGCGCGCTGAAGGACGACCCCATATCGGACACGACCCCGGCGGAGCAAATCTGCACGGGCTCGCCCTCCAGATACACGGTGGGTTTCGGGATCTGCTCCAGCTTGAGTTGCTCCTGATACTCCTCCACCTGGCGGATCAGATCCGGCTCCAGGTTGTCCTCGGCCTTGCCCAGCCGCTCCAGCGCCTGGAGGTGGACCAGGATGGCGGACTCCAGCAGGGCGTGGCCGTCCGGAGAGAAGTGGTTGCGCCGGTGCTGGTCGCGCGCCGACGCTGAGATGAACGTGCGGAAACACACGTCGCAGTCGGCGGTCCCCTGCTCGTGCACCGCGCGCGCGTGCAGCCGCAGGGACCGTGACGAGCTGAACTTCCGGTCGCAATCACCGCATTTTTGGGTTAGGCTCCCGGGACTGTTGTCATCGGAGTCGCCTGCGCAATCAAATATGTGGGGTATGAGCATAGAATGGTGCGAGGACATGTATAGTATGAGCATAACATCATGGTGCGATGACATGTATGGCATAGTTACTGAATGATATTTTCCACAATACACGCATCAAACCCGGGAAAACCCGGGAAAAAGAAGGAAAACTATTTTAAGAAAGAGATAGGAATAGAAAAAGTTATAAAAACGACAGTGAAATAAACATTCATATGTGGTTAGTCAACGCCAAGTCAGTGAAACATGTTCAGTAAGGCGGACAAGATCTTTTCTGCGCGAGACCTACCTTATGGCTAGTAAGTATGAAATAACTGTAATGTTGAATGCCTCCCCATCTACCTCCTGTACAACTTCTTACATGTATATTTATATCTTAGACCATCGAATCTTATTTCGCGTAAACGCAATACATTTCTTCTTTATCGGATGGTTTATCAAAATTGCAACATTATAACCAAACCAGTCAATGTATAATTGCCAATATAAATACTTTTCTTACCAGTATCGTCAGATTCCTCACGTTTCTTCACCTTCCGAGGTCTGCCTCGTCCTCTCTTGGGGGTTTCTGGAACATAATATATATAACTTATGTCTTTATATATACCCATATCTATACATCGTACCAGGTAAATACAAAAAAGCTTTATGATAGTCTTTTATTAAGAGGCAAGGAGGAAACACCTTGTTTTCTTTTTCTTTGTTGTTATTCTCCGAAAAGCGGCATATAACACATTGACCATATATGTACACAACTGTGCAAACCGACCAACGTCACATCTAAATATCCGCTATTACATCATAGACGGCCTCACCTATGCTGCTATTTACTTTTGCGCCGCTCTCCGAACCACTCTTCTTGGGTCTGCTGCTTTGTGCTTTAGATGGTTCCACTAAAATACAAACAGATGGTTAGAGGTCAACTTTTAGTTACCTTCATTGTGAAAATTCACAGAAGGGAAAGGGTCGTAAATTTGTCTCAGACTATACTACATAACACAATGTGTTTCAATATATATATTCCATTGATCGTTCGGTCAGGTTTAGAAGCCACAACAACCACAACAACAGAGGCAAGTTAGTGCTCCATTCGGGGACTCTTTATAATGCTAATTACATTAAATGCACTATGCGTAGGCAGTTGAGGACGCTAGTATGAAATATTGAGACACAGGATAATATCAAGTTACTTACTGGGGGTATCGGAGTCTTCCTTATCGGCGTCTGGTTCCACTGGGTGTTTTCTTGGGCGACCTCTTTTTCGCTTTCCTGCAACAGAGAAAAGTGGTTAGCGTTGGGAAAGTTTATAAGGCGACAGACTGCACTGATAGATTTCGCTTTCCTTTCACGATATTACGGCATGTAATAGACGGAGTGGACCCACTACAATGATCCTTACACAACGTCGTTTTTAAACTTAAACAGAAGAAGAAGGCATTCACCAGGCAGCTTTGGGATGAGCAAATAAAGGTCCTATTTGCGCACATAAAGACTACTCTGGTCCAAGTCACAAAGAGAACCAAACATATACAACAACGGAGATACCCACCAGGTTTAGACTCTGCTGTATCCGTCTTTTCCTGCTTAACGCTAGGGGTGTTCACTTTTCCCCCTTCCTCTTTTTCCTTCTCTTCCTCCTTCTCCTCTTCCATGTTCTCCTCTTCGCCCTCTTCTGGCTCGATCTTGACGATGACTTCACCATCCGACACGCCATCCACAGTCGCGTCCCCATCGTCACCAGCCCTGACGTCATATCCGGTGTGCAGAGTGGCGTACGATTTCCGGGTTTTCCTCGAGAGTCTCGACGAGGTGCGCGTGGAGCTGGGCGGGTCCGCTTCCGGTTCCGGCTCCGCCTCGCGCCTGGGTCTCTTCCTGCACGGCGTGGAGGCCTGCGCCGCCTGCACCGCGTCGCTCTGCCCAACCTTCAGCGCGGTCTGCGGCTTGTCTTGCTGCTGCTGTCGTCTGTGCTGACGAAGATTCTGACACCAGACAACGTACCGCATCCTTTAAACCGCCAAGACCCAGACTACCGTAAAACTTCCGTTGCGTGTTTAATGCGTTTTACAGTTGCAGGCCCCAGGAGGCCGGCCACCTGAGTATTCTACTCTGGGCTATCCACAAATCGAAACTAGAATATTACAATAACAAATATATTCTGTATTCACCGATGATTCAGTAATACCGGTAATAACAATATTTTGTTGCATTTACTTAAAAGTTACTACGAGGATAGTGCTAACCATAACCTTGGCTATCAATAACGATTCATCACGCGAGGACTTCAAAACAAGGCGTTGTACCTGAAGTAAAGTCTCCCGCATGTCGAACAGTTCATCAAGGTCACCAAAGATGAAGTCATAACCCTGCATCTTGACAGTATGTAACTTGTGTTTCGTTGCCATGGAATCAAGTGATGACGATTGGAGGTCTTTCACCTCGTTGCTCATCTCCTTGGAAACAACAGCTGCTGATGTGAAAAACACCTGAAAACAGCACAATGCAAGTTTGGTATGTTACAAACGAGTCTAGTAATAGAAATGAACAAGATAACAGCTTCTGCTGCTTTATTGAATGAAATCATATGTTAAAGCATTTAAACCCTTTCGTTGTTATAGAAAAACTAATGCAGAAAACTTTAAAGAATGCAGTTAACCAAGCTGTTTGTAGAATGTCGATCCTTCTCACATTTGATCTCCTCAGTCGATGTTTATCTTCTTCTGTTTCCTTCATCCCTCCAATGTGTTCAAGCAGACATTGTGTCACATTCTTGACATTCTGCTCCAGACTAACCCGATTAGCTTCAGCCATCTAGAACAAGACAGATATATCATTTTAAACCGGTAAGCATATCCATTTGAGAAATTAACATTAAATTATACGTTAAAGCTGGTATCATGATGCACTCCTCTTGCATATTGCCTCATTATTGCTAACTTATTGTCCAGCTGTAAGAAAATGCCTGTGACACTAAATACAATTTTATATTGAACATAAAGTCCTAATCATAGGTGATTTCTACGACAAACAAGTTGCCTAACTTTAGCACTCAACAGATATAACTATAACCTGGGCAACATCACATTCAGGAAACTATAAGTTCGAGGTCTCAAAACAAACTAATTCACTATTTTGAAGTTGATGCTACCTTTTTGAAATCACATTAATGCAAGATTTGATGAACAAGACTTTTGGCTACAACTTTCTCTTTGTCTACATTACATTCATAATTCATACAGTTATAGTGGTTGATGTGAATGTAAGCATTTTTGACATGTGCATTACCAGTAATACATATGCAAAAAGGTCATCAGATACATATTCACTTAAATAGAGTAAGAAGCAAAAGAAAAGGATAAACTTACCATTGACGGTCCCGCTGATGCAGGATGTTCTCTGAAATTAGCTGTCTACTTAGATCCAGTCACAGCTCTGTATGATACATATAAATAAATTATATAAATTGATACCTTCTGTGTCATTTACTCAGTTTACTTTAATACTTCTCATTTATATAATCAAATATGTTGATTTTAAGTATCATCCGAAATCAAATGTTTAAAATTAATTTAAAACATATAAATTGACTGTAGGAATGTAACTGTGATATAATAGCAGAATTGCTGACATAGCTGTCATACCTCCTACTATTTTGCTTAAAAACTTATCATGTTACAACAGAACAGGATGTACTTGTAAGAGCAAGCAGCTGTGGCTACAGCGATATCTGAGCAGATAGTATTATATCTCAGGAACTAAACAGGATAAAGATATATCTAGAGACCATTCCATTAACAGTTATACTAGCTTGCGACGTTATTCAATACTATTATATATTATAAACTTGTCAACTTGAAACAGCTTATCACCCCTCCCAAAATTGTGCCAATACTATTACCCATGGATGACAAGGTGAAGTAAATAAAAGTCAGTAAATAAACTTAGGTTCTAGCTATTAAATATAAAGTTATTTGATATATTATTAGGTTTGGCAAAGGAACATTTTGTGTAAAATTAGATAGAGAAGTGGTAAACATTTCTATACTGACTATGTTATATATTATAAATACCAAAAAAATATAAAGTATAATGCCATATAGCTATACAGGCCTATAAGTTAATTTGTTATTTCATGGATATGTCCAAGGAGAGGGGGGAGGCACAGAGCATACATCCCCTCCCCTTCCAGACCCCAAGGTATAACTATACCCCTCTCCACTTTTCATATTCTGTACCCCCTGGCCCACTCTACTTACATATTACCGTAAACTGCCTATTTGAAGCTGTGGCTTATATTGGAAGTTGGAGGTTCCACTTTCCAGGTTTGAGTCGCAAGTCAGGGTGCGGCTTTAGGGCCTTTTGCCGATTTCAATTGAGCGTGGTGAGACAAGCAGGGGGGGGGGGGGGGAAAGCTGCGTCGTAAGATGCTCTTTTCCCAGGCATCGTGTTACTGTAGCAATCAAGACTGACAATGAGCTACTTACGGTTGTTATTTAGTACTACTGCCACGCAACTCTGCCCACACCTATTGTAGACCAATGATCAGAGGCCAGGTTTCAGGTGGTGTAAATTGATACAGCTGCCGCCGGCCTCACACCAAACGCAATAAGTTAATTTTGCCAGACAGACACTTGATACTGGGTAGGAACGACAGTGATTTATAAACATGCAGTAAGAGCCAGGAGAGCCAGCCACTGGTGTGACAATTGATAAAAGCTTTGATCGGAGAGGGAGAGCTGAATGTTGTTAGTAGTCGCAACTGCTTGTATAAACAAGTAATTGGCTTGGTAGGGGCCAGGAGAGCCAGGCACTGGTGTGACACTTGATAAGAGGTGCGATCGGAGAGGGAGAGGTAAATGTTGCTAGTAGTCGTGACTGCTTATATAAACAATTAAGTGGTTAGTTTCGTTGACAGGATTAAGCAGGGATACAGGGAGGGGGAGGGGGGGGGTCGAGAGGCCAAAGTCTGGGTGCGGCTTATAATATGTAGTTTGCCGGAAATGGTTCTAGGTGCCTGCCAACCCGGTTTTGAGGCCAAAGTTTGGATGCGGCTTCTAATATGTATGCGGCTTCAAATAGGCAGTTTATAGTACAATACATCAAGCTTTATAATTTATATATTATTTCTGTATCTTACCAATGATTGTAAAGTGTGCAAATAGTATGTAACATGCACTGTGGTCACAGGCTTGTATACAGGGAGGGGTTGTGTTATAGTGGTGAGGTGAATAATTTCTCACATGGGAATAGATCTCACATAGCAGACTATTCATACAGCCCTCAACTCCACATTTATAGAAGTGAATAGATTCTCACATACAAATAATTAGTAACTTATGTCATGTGACTAAGCTTATGTGCCGTATGAATAGTCACATGGTTTATTCGGTTTATTCATGGGACAACTTTGAAATTGAAATAGCCACCACAAAATTATAACAAATCACAGAAACTCGGACAGTGACAACTGGAACTCAGGTAACACCTGATTTCAAATGGTAATTCTTACATAAAGGTCACATAGAACAATTATTCATCCTTGTCATGACTCTGGCATTGGTTACGCAAACAGTCTACAAAACGCCAAATGCCGAACGAATCTGTTTTACCATGAGAGAAAGGAAGTATCCTTTTATGCGCCTATGCATTCGACCTCATTGCATCAGATTTAAACGACGCAGACGCACCGGGGAAAGGTTTTTATTCGCGTACTTCAGATGGTTGAAATATATCGCATACATTGTATCGCCATGTATCCAGTGTGGATGCTTAATGCCAGTGAAAAGTCTCTTGTATCATCGTGTATTCAGTGAGCCTTACCTGAGAAAACATTGCATGCAGCGTAATGTCTTCGATGGGATTGATGTCGGTGAAGTATCTGCGGTATCCGAGTCTTGTAATTGTATTATCATCGTCATCTTCAGTGTCCGTGTCAGTAGTGTATCGCATGCATCGCCATCATCGTGCCTTCAGCTGGAGCGATGTGAATTACATATTGCTAGTATCGCCGCGTCTATAGCGGGAGCGATGTGAATTAAATATTGCTAGTATCGCCGCGTCTATAGCGGGAGCGATGTAAATTAAATATTGCTAGTATCGCCGCGTCTATAGCGGGAGCGATGTGAATTAAATATTGCTAGTATCGCCGCGTCTATAGCGGGAGCGATTTAAATTAAATATTGCTAGTATCGCCGCGTCTATAGTGGGAGCGATGTGAATTAAATATTGCTAGTATCGCCGCGTCTATAGCGGAAGCGATGTGAATTAAATATTGCTAGTATCGCCGCGTCTATAGTGGGAGCGATGTGAATTATATATTGTTAGTATCGCCGCGTCAATAGCGGAAGCGATGTGAATTAAATATTGTTAGTATCGCCGCGTCTATAGCGGGAGCGATGTAAATTAAATATTGCTAGTATCGCCGCGTCTATAGCGGGAGCGATGTGAATTAAATATTGCTAGTATCGCCGCGTCTATAGCGGGAGCGATGTAAATTAAATATTGCTAGTATCGTTTGGTCTTGAATGGGAACGATGTGAGTTACAGTATAGAGAGAGAGCACAGTGAATTCCAGATTGCTAGTGTTGCAGCATATTGTGGGAGTTACGGATTGGTAGTATCGCTGGGTCAGAGTTGAATGAAAGCGGTTTGAATTACAGGTTGCTAGTGTCGCAGTGTCTACAGTGGGAAAGATGTACGTTAAAGATTGGTAGTGTCTTCAGTGGGAACGATTAAAGGGACCTGTCGAAAACATCGTCGAGAATCCAATGGGAACTTATCCATTTTGCACAAAGGCGCTACCATTATAGATATAAAAGTTGCTGATTTTCAGTTTTTAAAAAAATAACTTACCAGATATACCTTAGTTTTACCACTTTCAAGAAAAAGATTGATTGCTTTGCATACAAGACATCCACACGAGATTCACAATATTTTCTCTTTCAATTATTTGACACTATTTGTTATTATTTATGTAATAACAACCTTAACATATCATTTGCATTGAAACGATTTGAATGGTTAATGAGAGTAAACAAAATGCTGTTTGAACAGCTTTAATCTTTATCCTGTTTAAAACATTATAACAAAATTAGGGGGGGGGGGGCATAACACACGAAAACAAGGCATTTTATTTACTTTTCTTGTGTATATTTGACAAATCGTTGCGAGCGAATAAAGCAAACCCTTTGTGTTAGTCGCTTTTTAACATTAAAATGTATAACAATCAATCAATAACAGGCACTTCAGGCGAGGCGCAAGATGGATGACTATGACGCGAAAAATATGCTGGACAATGAGTAATTGCCATGGCGATCCCTTGGCTTTCCGGTGTCCACAGAGCCACAGGTTGACGAGACGGACACTGGGGCACCGTGAGCTTAGGACGCGCGTGGTGGCTGCAAACCCACAACAGGAAAGACACCATGGGTAAGACATGTGAACACGTCAAACCATTCCGACCAATTAATCTCGTACAGCAGATAACAGTTTGAACTCATAAAGACAACAATCTTGAGAAGATCAGATGAGGAATGGAGGCTCAAAAGTTTGACATGCTGTCCACGTGGTGAAAGCTTGCCTGCACCGGGAAAGGGACGCTCCTGATTTGAGTATGGAGATACTCCTCTTGTGGCTTCCCTTCTTTTACCCCCTCGCCTTCCTGTTCTTCACAGCCTGAGTGGCTCTCCTGGTCGTCCTTTTTGTACACAATATAGGAGTAATAGTAGTCAAAGCCCAGCGACACTGTATTGTCATACAGCACCCTGTATCTGGTCGGCAAGAAGCAGAAGTTGACTAGCTGCGCGGGCGGCCAGATAATCCACTCCGCCTTTAACAATGGAGGTCCCTTGTTCTTCACCTCCTCGAGGAGGGACCGTCGTCGGCGCCCATCCAGGTAGCTGACCACCAAGATGTAGCTGATGATGCAGACGGGCGACATGATGAGCTGGTCCCAGACGATCTTCTTGAAGACGACGGAGAAGGTTCGTCCTGGGAGCAGGCGATCCAGGACCTGGTACCAGTAATGGCAGACCGGACCAATGATCAACCCCGACAGAGCCACGTGGCTCGTGCGTTTGGCGTTCCAGTGGGACTGTCGCCGGCAGAGTTTCTCGTAGCGCTGCTGAATGATGTCGCCGCTGCAGGAGAGGCCCACTGTGATGGCGGTGTTCGTCAGCAGCAGGTACTTTTTGGAGAAGAGGACGGTCGTCTTGCTCCTGACGCTTCTCACCAGATGTGACTGGAGCAGCTTGGCGGCCACACCGGCCATGGCTGCCCGCGGGCGAGGGAGTGGGGGCAATGCCACGTACGTGTCTGTCTCACAGTACTCGCTGAAAGAGACAATAAAAACCTTGAGAGAAAGCCAATCCATTGAGATGCAAGGCATGTCTGAAAATACAATGCTTTGATCACATTGACCATCGATTACAGTGACACATCAGCCAACCTTTGACTTGTGTCAAACACCTATTCAGAATTTTTTTTATTTTGGTGCACCTATTGCAATGATCACCTCAGTGTATCTTCCTGTTCTTCTACAATGAGGCCTGTTAACTCACAGTAATAAATTATTGTTCTGTTAAAAGGGCAGAGTATACCTTAAACATGCTAGAAAGGAGGCTGAGAGCTCGATAGTTAAGGATTATACAAGCATTGCCACGATTTCAGCTGATTGAAAAAATGGTAAAAAGTGCATGTATCAACTTACTGCTGAAAAGAAGAAAGATATATTAGCTCAGGGGCGGATCTAGGAATTTGCCAAGGGGGGGGTTGCTCTCTGAAACTTCTGACCGAGGAGTGTGCGACCGGGGGGGGGGGGGGGGGGGGGGGGGGGCAGGGTGTGCTCGGGGAAGCCAACTTTAAGAGTGTATGTTCAGGTTCCCAAGGGGGGGTTGCTCTCTAAAGACTTAGGATTTTAACATATATGTTAACATGTATGTTGTATGTTCTGGCTCCCAACGGGGGGGGGGGGGGTGCAATCCCCCTAACCCCCCCCCCCTAGATCCGCCACTGTAGCTTCAAAAACAGTGCATGTTTGATTAGATATCATTTTAGCTATATACACCTAATAATAAATATTTTTTATGAAGCTGAACTTAGCAGCAGGGACAGTAAGTAAGAAAATTAACTGGCAAGGTTTTCTCAGTAATAGGTAGGGTGTTATATTGGTCAAAGAAAGTGTGCTGACCCTGAATGGATAAGCCAGGGAGGGGGATCTAGAGATATGGGCCATACCACTAGAATGGCTGTATGGTCTGCCCACGCCCTAATATGGATGGGGGGAGGAGGTAGCAATTGAGGGGGGAGAGCTTTGAATTGCAATCATCAGATCCCAGAAAGGCATCACTTGTAAATATTTATAAAATATTGCATAGAAAAATCCTTGGATTGTCTTTTGTTATCAAAGAATACCAAGTAATCCATTTTCACACCCAAGACCCCAGTGTGAGCCTCCCTGCCTGTACCCCTGGCTGCCTATGCAGTATGCATATGGCCAGCCCAATCGACCCGGCTGCTAGCTTCATGCATCCCCCTCTTCCCTCTATCGATTCCCCCCACCCACCCTAGTAGTAGTATGGTCGTCCTGTCCATATACCGGGAGGGGCTAACTGGAAGTCCGGAGTCACCCACTGGCACTGGCCTAGCCCTGTTCATGGCTGTTAATGCGGGAAAAATCTGACAGGCCGCTATCAACCTCCTGCCCGCCTCCTTGCGAGCGGAGAAGCCTGGAGGCCATAAACAGGGCTAGCACTGGCCTACCCATGAGTGCCCGAATCAGTATGCTCCTATCTATATATGACACGTGGCTCTAAGTCTCGAGACATGTGGCTCGATCTAAGCCTCAAGGCACGTGGCTCCAAACCTCAAGACACCTACAGTGATAGGTAGGCCCACGAGCACTCGTAACGGAATCGCTGAATATACTATATAAACAAACCAGTTTTTCATATTAACATGATTAAGCCTGGGAGTTGAGTCCAAACTGCAATACCTAGCCATAAGTTATAACTGTGTACAGTTACAAAAGTCTTACTGCGAATGTTCCGATGTTGGAAGACCTTGAGTTGAGGCTTGACACTGAAGTCTAAACAGCTGAACTTGGCCTCGGCTGCCGAGCCGCCGACAGCCCACAATTCACCCTCGCAAGGTCACATCATTCATCTACAAGATCGTTCAGCAAGAAGAAGAGACCTAGATCTTCTAAACACTTAAGGAACTGCTCGTGATCTTAGTATATTAGTATATTCAATTTATACACACGAAATGATTCAAATAAATGGTAAGAATATGATTTCCAAAGGGTTTCAGCCTTCAGCAAGTTCAGGTCATCACCATCACTGATCACACGCCCCACGCGTTACACGAACCACAGGATGTTTAGAAGGTCTCATACCACAAACAGGGCTGGCCGGCATGCGTCGCGGTCGTCTCGGCGTATCGCCCCGGGCTACAACCAAAGAAATTATAGAACAAGTTCTTTGCTACAACCCATAACCTACAACCCCTTGCTTACATAATAACTTGCTCGTATTGTGAACGTTCCCCTGGAAAAAATCCCTCACCTATTTCACCTCCAAAATACGTTTTGGAGAGGAATTTCTTTACCATTGAGTTTTTTCCCCGGAAAAACTAGGCTCTACAAACACTGCTGTGTGGCCGGGTGACGCTATGGACATCCCAGTCGCCCGCTACAAAGTTAGTGGCAAACAAATAAACACACTTCAATATACATTGGGGGCCGGCGCGACAGCTCAGTGGGCTAGAGCGCTCGCATTGAGTATTCTGGTCACCTCACGTGGGTCGGTGGTTCGAGCCCTGCTGTGGCCATGTCTGTGTGGTCGCAGGATAAAGATCTTTCTTCGTAAAGAGTAGGGGGTTACCCCCGGAGACATGGCTTCACTCTTCTTTCCTTCTCTCCATTGACGCGATATGACCAAAAGTGGTTAAAGCGTCTTGAATAACCAACCAACCAATCAATCTACATTGCTGAACCCGATATGAGAAGGTTCCGAGGTTTAATAAAATTAACTGAATGTCGTATTTTGGGGAGCGTTCATGTTGACACACAATATATGCTGTGTCTTTACTCACATCTGGTTTATAAGTTAGTGTAGTTCGTAAATAACATTGGATTATGGGTTCAATATACATTAATACTCAAGTAGAAATGTCAGTGAAGAAGAATTTGCCACTGCGTGACGGAAAAAAAATCGTTTATATTGTAGCCAAATATGTTGTTGTTGTGCGGCGCGTGGGCAGTTGCCGGTGAGAACCGTCAATCACAACGACGGAATCTGAGTTCAATGCTGCTTTTATTCAAATGTCCTCCACACCTTCCACAAAGTCCTGCTCCAGGTTTCCCAAGAAAATAAGCGCTGGGCGCACCTCTCACACGAGGGTTTGTATAACTTGCCTCCGAATTTCGGGTCGAGAAGGAATTTGGAAAGACGAGTTCGAAAGGTATATGTTCGCTGCTACTGGCCGAGTTGAAATCTGAACTGAACTGAACTGACCTCCCTCTGTCTGAAACAGACCTTCTTAAATAGCCCCGAATTCGCGCCAACCCCGCAAACAGGCGTGCAACAATGTATCTTTCTACGTCTGGCTCGGCTCACTATGACATATACAGAGGCGCCAGTCGTCTGGCCCTAACGTTCGATTACGTATACAATGTTGCAGTTTCCAAGAATCCAGTGACGCAATAGACACGCTCGGGTTCACATGACTTCCTCTATTCTTATAGAAGGGGACAAGTGGCCACGTGTGCCTTCTGACCTTTACATGTCCCCACGTGTGTCCCACGAGTGAGCCACACATGACCCCTAGCTATCACCTTAAGGACGTAAACACGTGGGCCCAACATTGCACCACCGTGTAGCTAACAGCTATTCTTAAATACTGCTTAATACAACACCTGAATCCTCCGTATTGGTTTTGAGTATAGTCACAAGCCCTGCCGCCTTAGTTTACTGTAGGGAACTACGCACAAAAGGAGAGGGCCAGGCACCATTATATGCATGGCAATAATTTGTTCCTATAAACTTATTACATGACATGGCCTACTTGCCACCAAATTCTATTACAATATATATACATGTTCAGATCAACCACACTCGTGGCTTCAAGCCTCGCGACACGTGGCTCCAAGCTCCAAGACTGACACGTGGCTCCAAGTCTCGCGACACGTGGCTCCAAGCTCCAAGACTGACACTTGGCTCCAAGCATCACGACACATGGCTCCAAGCTCCAAGACTGACACTTGGCTCCAAGCGTCAAGACACGTGGCTCGATCCAAGCCTTACGACACGTAGCTCTACGCCTCATGACACGTGGCTCCAAACCTCAAGACACGTGGCTCCAATCCTCAAGACACGTAGCTCGATCCAAGCCTCAAGACACGTGGCTCAATCCAAGCCTCAAGACACGTGGCTCCAAACCTCAAGACACGTACGTAGCTTTATACCTCAACAAGCCTCAACAATGTCCAGCGCATTGTTCATAGATAAATACGCAAATCCGGAAAAACGGATTTGTGACCGTTGATAAGCGGTCGAAAAAAATAACTTTCATTTGCTACCAGTCTTAATTGGAAGAAATCCGAAATAATTGCATATAGTCTACACAACAATTCTTGTTTCTTTTTTCTTCGGGTAGAATGTCTACCAGACATATATGGGCTGGAAGTGTTATAATAACCTTTCTTTGATGCATTAAAGGGCTCCTTTTTAAAATCCACTAACTCGATATCAAGTGAGACGTGACCCCGAGGGGGTGGGGGGGGCACTACATTAGTACAGTGGGGGGGGGGGGGGAGGGAGGGGCGTGCCGCCCATGCCGCAGAAAACATTTGGAGAGTAAGAGTGCGATTTTGTGGTCATTGAGAGAGAATTTGTTGGTCAAAAGTGGCATCTAAAATAGATATTGGCAGAAATTGTTGATTAGAAATGCATATAAAATAGACACTGACATCGAGAGAAATTGTAGATTTCTGCTTCGGGGATTGAGAGAAAAGATGCCAAAAATAGGTCACTTGGGCGGCACATATGTATACACCTAACTATATGTAGTACCCCCCCTCCCCCCCCCCGTCCCGAATCCCCCACACAGACACCACCCCCGGGGACGTGATTTGCCGCGGCTCCGGTGTTCACACTCTAGTGTCGTTACGACTCAGACTCCTGTGTACTTAGGTGATACCTTACGAGAGCAGTAATGTTGAACTTGCGGCGGAGTTTAATTTGTATCGCTACTCAGTCAGGTACGGTACTACAATTGTAATACTGATTGTCGCAAATTGAATTGGCCTTACCCACTTTGTGTAGATGATATCATTGATATCATGATAATGATATCATTGCTTATCATTTTCTTGGAAACAAATATGGGCGATAATATGGTGACCCGGCAGGCAGCTACTCTCACCTGCCAAGTTCAAGACTCTAAGACCTGTCAACCGCTTTCTATCTCATATTTTTATTGCATTTATCTGCTGACTCTACTTCCTGAGTCCCACGAGATTTCAACTCATTTGTAAGTGTACCTTGATTCATAACAACACAACCACTTGCATAATGGTAGCCTGAACGTTCAGACGTTACCAGGTCGGGACGCTGGATTGTATTCAAGTAAAAACGGCGATTTTTACTTGAATTCAAGTAAAAGGCTTACTGCTTTACTTGAATTCAAGTAATATGCAAACAGGAAATGGGCACAAAAATGGGTAAAACATGACACATTCAAGAGATTTAACTGATGCAACGCATTCAGTCATATATTTACGCCAGTAACAGTGTACCAGTGTAGCCTTACTGTTGGTGAGTAGGGGGGGGGGGAACCTCGGCTTGGGGACATGCCACATGGCTCCGCTCTCACCTCCCTTCTCCCATTGACATTAGGCTGAAAGTGCTGTTAAACCCCAATCAAGTCAAATCAATCTTCCATTGACATTGTATTAAGAACCCCCCCCCAAACAAAAAATATATAGCCAACCAATGAATAGCTATATCCCTCTAGAACAAAATGTTGTAATCGTTTGACGACATTATATATGTACGCCATACAGCCTGGTCAACAGATGTATGACGGCGCCACCTAGCGCCATAACTCCGCCATAAGCTAGAATTGTAGGCACCGCTACCCTTGCCTCATTCACAAGGCATTTTATCAAGTTATGTACATAGATTGTTTGATATTAAATATACAAAAGTTGCAGTGTGCTTTTATGTATCACTTACACTTGTCAAATGTATTCCAAAATTGGATAAAAGTTTTCCACCAGCCACTTTTGTCCTGTCATGACCAATTTTTCCTTTGTTAGAGGTAAAAAATAAACTGTCTGCTCAAAAGGTTAAGGTCCGTCCTTAGCAGTGTGAAGAGCTCTACATTTTGGCCAATGAGATAGCTTGTTACAGGCAGGTATAACAAAACTATAAGCCAAAAACGATATCAACTTAAGCAATTTTACTTGGATTCAAGTAACGTAGCGAACTTACTCGAACTCAAGTAACTCAGGCATTACTTGAATTCAAGTAAAGCAGTAAGCCTTTTACTTGAATTCAAGTAAAAATCGCCGTTTTTACTTGAATACAATCCGGCGTCCCGACCTGGTTACAGTCTTGACACTGTCTAGCCTGAAAATCAGACGTTAATGTCGTGACAGTCTGAAGGATCGACACTAACGTCTGAAATCATAGGCCTTGGGCGCTGTTCACAAAACCTATTTGACCACCTTGACTAAAACCCACACTTGCCAGCCACTAAAAAATGAATTTTTCCCCTTCTTTAATCTTAATGGAAGCTTGGGGAGAAGAGATTCAAGGTCTTACACGCAAGATTACTCCGTAAACTTGATTTTTAAACACCATGCGTTTCTTTCCGCGGTGTCAGCCGCCATTTTTTCTTGGCGTTGTGACTAGTGGTGACACCTATCGAGTCGTTAGGAACTAAAAACTGCATGTAATTTTTAGTGCCCAACGACCCGATAGGCGTCACCACGTGATCGCAGTGTCACACCAGTGGCTGGCTCTCCTGGCTTTTACTGCATATTTATGAATCACTGTCATACCTACCCAGTATCAAGTTTCTGTCTGTTACAATTATTTTTTGCATTTGGTGTGAGGCCGGCGGCAGCCGTATCAATTTACACCACCTGAAACCTGGCCTCTGATCATTGGTCTACAATAGGTGTAGGCGGAGTCGCATGGCAGTAGTAATAAATATCACAACCATAAGTAGCTCATTGTCAGTCTTGATTGCCACGGTAACACAATGCCTGGGAAAAGAACATCTTACGATGCAGCTATCAAGTTGAATTATCTCCTGACTTGTATGACGTTATGATGCAATACATTATTTTGGCAACACCGGTAATTTTACGTATTGCCCCCCGCCGGCTTGTCTTGCCACGCTCACTTTAAATCGGCAAAAGGCCCTATTTAAAGCCGCACCCTGACTTGCGCCTCACATCCGGAAAGTGAAACCTCCAACTTCCTAATATAAGCCAAGGCTTCAAATAGGCAGTTTGCGGTACACCCTAATTTTCAAGAAATATACCTATCCAGTTAGGTCATCTCTCTGACCCATACCCTGGTTTATCAGTGACCAATCAGTATGCAATAACAATAACATTGTCTGTATCTACTTTAATAAATAAGGGAGTATCAGCCTCCGATCCAGCACCCTCCTAACCTTTAGGCATCAGTTCCCACGCTGACCGACCCTCCAATATCACTCAAACTACTCAAATTGGGTAATATTATTAAGCCAATTTAGGAAGCCAAATATTGTGGGACAGTTGACTGGCTGACATCACCCTACCCTGCCCCTTACACACATGCTGTGGTTGCTGCATCCTCTGGTGGCTATGGCTACGGAAGCTCTTGAGCTGACTGACCATACAAGACCCCTACCCTTTACCACCCACCCACCTCCCCAAATCCACCTCACCAAAAAAAAAAAATTATCAAAATTTTGGAACAGCTGGAAAATTATATATTTTTTTTGGCTGTATGTTTTGGTACACCCAGGTTTGTAATTATTTTTCGTGTGTTCCAAAACATACGTAAATGACGGTACTTTGCCAAATTGAAAAATCAACTGATACAGAAAGGCTAAATGGAGGCTGGGGAGGGTCTGTATTAGTTGGCAGTGTAGACCTTCCCTAGACCTGTTCACAGCTGTTAATGCGAGAAAAATCTGACAGGCCGCTATAAACATGCCTGCCTCCTTGCGAGCGGACAAGCCTAGAGGCCATAAACAGGGCTAGACCTTCCCATGATTAAGCAAAGTTCCTAAGTCATCTAGTGTTAATGTTTTATATTTCATATTAACCTACTGAGCCTTACCAGTGATATTGAATTGTAGGTAATGAATTATAATTTGAAATCTGATATATTTACCTCTGTGATGCTGATACCTAACTTTCTCGATACTTTCTTTCCCTAATATAGATTGCCAATATTCTTGCTATAATAGTATACCTATGTATTGCATATTTAAAATTGTGGTCATGCTGTTGCTGGCCACTCATAATTATTGGTTGATTTGTCTTGGTTGCCAAACATTGTATGGCAGAAATACTATGCTTGTATGACTTTTCATGTTCCAAACAAAGATATATTAAAATTGCTCAAAAAAAAATTGCCTTCTGTTTCATTATAATTGTGGTGTCAAAGATGTCTGCATTTTTTGTTTGCAGTGTTTTGAGAGCATTGTAGAGGTAGAGAAATTCTTGAGAGTGGTGTGCGGTGCTTGCAACAGAAGATCATGGAGACAATGGCTGATGTCGTGCAGCAGGTGGACACACTCCTGAGAGCGCACAACACAGATGATGCTGTACAGTTGATCACCAACCCAGACCACAAGGAGTCTGTATCAGCAGCCGCGTGGGATTTAGTCCCAGCCTTGTGTCGCCGCTTAGAGACTGGAAAGAACTTAACGGTTGTAGAAAACCTACTGGAATACCTAGTGGGTATCTGCAATGCGAAGGAGATGCTACTTGTGTTATTGGAACAAGCCGATCGTTTCATAGATGGTGTTCTCTACAAGGTGTTGCTGCGAATGGTAACCTTGTGCCTATCCAGGTTCCCGGCAAAGAAAGGCCACTCGATGGGAGTCGCCCTGGAGACTTTGTATGGCCATATCGCTGCTCTCCCTCTGCCACCGGAGCATCAACTCGAAGGGAAGGAGAAACTCCTGCTGGAGGTGGACGATAATGTGTTGAAGATCCTAGATGTCCTGCCGGCGTTCGTCAGGTTCCTGGAGCCCCAGGTGCTGGAGTTGTCCTGGCGAAGCACGCGGGAGAGCCACGACTCACAGCTGAAAACTGTCGAGGTGCTCGCCAGTTACCTGCTCAAGGTGTTGGATCACCCCATGGCGTACCTGGACCTGGCCACGCACCCCTCGCAAAGTGACCCGGACCAACTGGCGCCCAAGTCCACGAACCGAGTGTGCGCCGAGAAGGTGATACAGATGCTTGGGGAGCTGCACCCCAACTTCCACAGGTGCGTCGTCGATATATCGCTGAGTAATGGCGCCATTCGAAGACGCCGAGCGCTGGTGCAGAAAGAGAAAGCCAAGCGTCTCGACCGGGGTGAGAACTTCGACGAGATGGATAACTATGATTTGGAGGAGGAAGTCCCCTTAAGAGGCCTCAGCGTCTTCCTGTCCCTGGCCCTCGGGGAGGGACTGGGGCACGATGGCTGGCCGCAGGTGTTCACTGGGCTGTACCAGCTGCAGTTCCTCCTGCCGTATATCAACTGCCTCCTGGGGGGCCCCGAGATGATGGTCGTCGACAAGGGTTTGAAGCTCCTCTCGTACGCCTCCGCCTCCATAGGCGACATGACCTTTGAACCGACCTTGTTGGAATCGACGGAAATCAAGCTTTTGATTGAGCAACTCCTCCAGGTCATGACGTCATCCAAGGTGAAGGAGCTCGCGCAAACGGCCGTGAAATTGCTGAAGTGCTTTCTTCTCAAATTTACTTTGCCGGCGCGGGGAAAACTGATCATGTATTTGATGAAAACCTGCCGCCATGTCGGGGTAGGTGGCTACGTCATCGGACTACTAAAGGACGAAATCGACAAGAATCTCAAACTTCCGTTTCCGGACGCATGCTTCACGGGGCCTGCCCTTGAGAAGCTCCTGCAGGTCGTGTTCTCTTTGCCCAACGCGGAGAAGTCCGACCTTCTGGAGCAGAGCGAGCGAATCATCGCGGCGCTGAACTTACTACGCTACATCCTGATCCGGGATAAGGCCGCTGAGAATGTCACTGGAGTCTGGAACCTGGTGCCCATGATCGAGGCCTCGTACTGCGAGATTCTCCGCAAGGCGATTAACATGTCGCGGGCGCATTACGAGCTGGATCTGGACAGAGCCCTTCAGGGCCAGTCACGTGGCCTGAGGAAACCAGGCCAACCGGACCTGGAGCTGGCCGTAGGCGACCAGCCAATGGGACCGATGGGGGTCGAGCAGGAGGTCCATTTCTATCAGTTGGCGATCCATACATTTGATATGATGGAGAGTCTGGTCGGGCGAGCCACGGAAATCATCTCTCAACGAGGGTGTAGTAGATAGTACCCAGTGAATATGATTATTGATGATACGACTGATAATATTTAGATGATTTTACTTTGTCTGCTTTGAGCGAGAGGCTTTAGTAATACTGTATGCTTGTGGGTGTCTTGCCTTCGTACTCAACTGTGCATCTCGAACACTGATGACGTGGCCTCAAATAGATAAATAAATGAGCTTTGAAAACTAGTATTTATCCTTCTTCAGTGTTTTGTTTATTATTATAAGAAATAGCATGGTTATCTTTTACCAACTTCGGCTTTTTTTTCCTATTTGTATCCATGCATTTGCCGAGTAGAATTAATTTGCTTATTTCTGGACTATTTATTCCCCGGTGTTAACTTTAGTACTTTAGTACTTACGACATATCTTGATGATGAGCACGTTCGAGTGTGTAGGTGTGAGCTGTGCCAGAGCAATTGTCCTGCGCGGCGTCTGGCACCACTTCACCCATGTCTTCGCGATACAGATCCTGATCTCTCTCGTAACATATCGGGAATTAATCCGGAGACGGGTCTCTGCTTTGCCCGCGATGTCAACTTGAAATGAAAGGAATTGGTGTTTTCTGCCGTTTTTGTGCACACAACGGCTAAACTTTGCCGAGGAACTTCCCGGGATGATGAATGAAGCATGGGTGAAACATGCCCCAGATTGTAGGTGACTTATCGGTTGAAGAATTCTTGGTTAAACGACAGGAATTGTAGAATCCGATCGTGGCCTGCATTCACATTGTGCACGGTGTATTAACTTATCGGCAATATGTAAGTCTTAAGGGGAAGCCAGTACAAATGCAAACACATAATTACCCTGATCTGAGCGTACTGGCAAAGGGCGTATTGTCGCATCGGTTCCCGCGTACCCTGAGAGGGAGTACTTATCCCCTACGTTGCAAGTCTACAGAAAAGTGCCCAAAACATTGCTATCCGCGATGATGGCTATATTTCAATATGTAAAGCGCAGCTGGTTTGTTTTGAAATGTCTTGAATTTGCGCACAGATTTTTTTTAAATTATGGCTGAGACGAGGGACTTGAATGACAAATGTTGTATTAAATTAGATTTTTTGCATTTTAAGAATCCGTTAAAATCCGACATGAAACCCCACGCATACAACATCTAATAATGATTCTACGCAGCATTTTAAAGTTATCGAATTAAATAGAGAAACGCTGCGAACGGTCGCGCAAACTAAATATATTACAGATTTAAAAGTAGTAAAGCAAATTGCACAACATTAACAAAATAATTAACCTGAGTAATTTTCCAAAGAAACTATGACAAATGTTTTGTTTCCAGAGAAGCAGAAATAATATTTTGTTTCCAGAGAAGCAACGGTAGAATGTTTTAATCTCCAAAGGGGCAACGATAGAATGTTTTTATCTCCAAAGAGGCAATGACAAAATGTTTTTGTTTCCGGAGAAGCAATGACAGAATAATTTTGTTTCATGAGAAGCAATAATGGCATGCTTTTTGTTTCTAGAGAGGCAATGACAATGTTTTGTTACCAGAGAAGCAAGAATAGAATGTTTTGTTACCAGAGAAGCAAGAATAGAATGTTTTGTTTCCAGAGAAGGAATGACACACAGAACGTTTTTCTTCCAGAGAAGCAATAGCAAAATGTTTTTGGTTCCAGGGGAGCAATGCCAGAATGTTTTTATTTCCTGAGAAGCAATTTTTGACAGCATCAAAGCAATGACAGCATGTATTTAGTTCCACACAAACAATGACAGAATGTTTTTGTTTCCAGAGAAGCAATGGCTGAATGCGGCGAGAGTGAGTGCAACCACTCACCACAGGGCGACACTCGCCACGCGGTTGTCCGGAGGTGGTCACGTGACGAGGAGGTGTTTCTGCAGCGCTGAGCCTGTGACGAGAGGTGTTGGCGGGCCGCACGCCGACAGGACCGCCCTGGAGGATGACATACACACAGAGTAAGAACGTTCTCTCAAGGTTATTACGGTAGCGGCATATCGGCTGCGGGATTCACAAACTGTATCCTAATGCGAGTAGTAGACTAAGAGATACAGATAAACACCTAATGTAGAATAATCGCTTGGAAGCGAGATTTACAAGACGTTTCATTATGCCAGTAATATATTTACAGATACATACTCAAGCAGAAACGAATTTAAAGAACATTTCTGGGTCAGGAAATTCACAGCGTGTAGTTTAAGATGTACATTTCTGTGTCAGGAGATTCACAGCGTGTGGCTTAAGATGTACATTTCTGTGTCAGGAGATCCACAGCGTGTGGCTTAATATGTACATTTCTGTGTCAGGAGATCCAGGGCATGTGGCTTAAGATGTACATTTCTGTGTCAGCGCGCTGGGTCCTGACGCGCACCCGGAAGAGGGCGACAGCGGCGAGGCTGAGTACGAAACCTCCATAAAGGAGAGGATCATGTCGGCCGCCCTCCAGTTCGTACCCAAGTATGGCTGGACACGACGAGCCATCATAGAAGGTACCTCCTCCACCGCCCTACACCTGCATGTTGGGACGTCATACCTCTGCTAGTGTCCCAATATTCGCGTCAGGGCCGGCGCAATAGCTCAGTGGGATAGAGCGCTCGCATTGAGTGCTCTGGCCACCTGAGAGCCTAACGGCACGTGGATCGGTAGTTCGAGCCCAGCTGTGGCCATGTCTGTGTGGTCGCAGGATAAAGATCCCATGTCCTTCGTCGCAAAGAGTAGGGGGACATGGTACCTCTCCCTTCCTTTTTCCATTGACTCGATATGACCAAAAGTGGTTAAAGCGTCCTGAATAACCAACCAACCAACCCGCCAACCAACCAGTCTATGCTGGCCTTTATCAATTTTCCACCATGATTTTCATAGTTTGGAAGATACCTTCTGGACACATTGTCCGACCGAATGTTAACTCTGTAAGTATTATTACTCATCAAAAGGCAGCAATGACCCAGTTTTTATGACGTAGTACTCAAGAAAGCCACACTTTTCCACATGAAAGTTTGGTAAAAAAGAAATAGTAACATGCCCTGTTATTTATTGCATACAAGTTTAGTGTGCTTATACACTAAGAACCTATATACATCAATCCCATACAAAACATATATCAGGGGAACAGTACTGTACGAATAAATTTAATTGCTCTATTGTATAATATTATTATAACGGATAGAGATAAACGGATGTAGTAGATTGTCAATGACTGTAAATATGTCCCAACTAAGTCCCAATTATGGCCGCATTTGTATTCACCAGAACGCGTGGTATTATCATCTTTGATTTATAGTAGCGCTTAGCGGTTATTCACAGATTGCTTGAATTATTAGTGTGAATTTAATTCTGTTATGTTTTGCATAATATACAACATCAAATGAATTCAAGAAACGAAGTGCAAATGTAAACTGCACGTCTTATGATTAAGATGAGTCCTAAAGTCCTGAGTCCTAATTGCTCCGAATGGTTGATTATATCGTCTGTGGCGTTTCCTGACTGTCAAATTGGCGTTATATGAACACGGTGTGGGTATTTATCCAGGTTGTGAGGCCGAGGGGCTGCCGCAGGTGTCTCACGGTCTGATCGACAGCCCGACACACCTGGTCCTCCACTTCATCCAATCAGCCAATCAGGAACTGGCTGACATCCTGGCTCGGGAGGCGGAGGAGGCGGAGACTGGCGTCACACAGTAAGTCTTGCCTTTCAAATCCTCTTCTCCTACCTGCTTCGTCTCCAAAGACGAAATCACCTCTGTGGTGTCCCAATATCCGATGATTGTCTTAAAACTTCTTTTTATGCTATGCCTGATACTTTGCCTCATATTTTCTTTCTAAATGTGTTATGATGAAACCTGAGCAATGAAAATATGAAATTGTGAAATTGTGATTTTTTTCCTTACATTATTATGATAAAAGTACCCGCCAGTGATAATCGGCGCGACACGTAGTGTAAAATCTTTATCTGTATTGCGAGGAATTCTGCCTTACGTTGTGGATTACTAATCTGTACCTGCTTTTACAGAATGATGGGGGATGTTAGCTCGTTCGGCTGTGTCGAGAAAACTCCACCACACCTTGGTTTCGTTTCGCGAACCATTCAACATGTAAGAATATGTATCACCTGCAGTTTGAATATTAGAGGGTTACCCCCGGAAGAAATGACCCTTTTCGGCCACCATATTCTGACAGGTTAACGGGTTCATGTCATTCTCAGCAACCTAATCTCCTTTCTTCCAGGAAGTCGAGCGTGACTCGCTTCATACGGGACGCGGTGGAGGCTCGACTCAGCATGCTGGTTCCCTACCTCGACACGTGGCCCCAGGTGAGTAGGGGTCTGCACCCCGCCAGCTGTTCACAGCTCCCTACCTCGACACGTGGCCCCAGGTGAGTAGGGGTCTGCACCCCGCCAGCGGTTCACAGCTCCCTACCTCGACACGTGGCTCTAGGTGAGTAGGGGTCTGCACCCCGCCAGCTGTTCACAGCTCCCAACCTCGACACGTGGCCCCAGGTGAGTAGGGGTCTGCTCCCCGCCGACTGTTCACAGTTCCCTACCTCGACACGTGGCCCCAGGTGAGAAAGGGTCTGCTCCCCGCCGACTCTTCACAGTTCCCTACCTCGACACGTGGCCCCAGGTGAGTAGGGGTCTGCTCCCCGCCAGCTGTTCACAGTTCCCTACCTCGACACGTGGCTCCAGGTGAGAAAGGGTCTGCACCCCGCCAGCTGTTCACAGTTCCCTACATCGACACGTGACCCCAGGTGAGAAGGGGTCTGCACCCCGCCAGCTGTTCACAGTTCCCTACCTCGACACGTGGCCCCAGGTGAGTAGGGGTCTGCACTCCGCCAACTGTTCACAGTTCCCTACCTCGACACGTGGCTCCAGGTGAGAAGGGGTCTGCTCTCCTCCAACTGTTCACAGCTCCCTACCTCGACACGTGGCCCCAGGTGAGAAGGGGTCTGCACCCCGCCAGTTGTTCACAGTTCCCTTCCTCGACACGTGGCCCCAGGTGAGAAGGGGTCTGCACCCCGCCAGCTGTTCACAGTTCCCTACCTCGACACGTGGCCCCAGGTGAGAAGGGGTCTGCACCCCGCCAGCTGTTCACAGTTCCCTACCTCGACACGTGGCCCCAGGTGAGTAGGGGTCTGCACTCCGCCAACTGTTCACAGTTCCCTACCTCGACACGTGGCTCCAGGTGAGAAGGGGTCTGCTCTCCTCCAACTGTTCACAGCTCCCTACCTCGACACGTGGCCCCAGGTGAGAAGGGGTCTGCACCCCGCCAGTTGTTCACAGTTCCCTTCCTCGACACGTGGCCCCAGGTGAGAAGGGGTCTGCACCCCGCCAACTGTTCACAGTTCCCTACCTCGACACGTGGCCCCAGGTGAGTACGGGTCTGCTCCCTGCCAACTGTCCACAGCTCCCTACCTCGACACGTGGCCCCAGGTGAGTACGGGTCTGCACCCCGCGACTGTTCACAGTTCCCTACCTCGACACGTGGCCCCAGGGGAGTAGGGGTCTGCACCCCGCCGACTGTTCACAGCTCCCTACCTCGACACGTGGCCCAGGTGAGTAGGGGACTGCACCCTGCCAACTGTTCACAGTTCCCTACCTCGACACGTGGCCCCAGGTGAGTAGGGGTCTGCTCCCCCACAACTGTTCACAGTTCCCTACCTCGACACGTGGCCCCAGGTGAGAAGGGGTCTGCACCCCGCCAGTTGTTCACAGTTCCCTTCCTCGACACGTGGCCCCAGGTGAGAAGGGGTCTGCACCCCGCCAGCTGTTCACAGTTCCCTACCTCGACACGTGGCCCCAGGTGAGAAGGGGTCTGCACCCCGCCAGCTGTTCACAGTTCCCTACCTCGACACGTGGCCCCAGGTGAGTAGGGGTCTGCACTCCGCCAACTGTTCACAGTTCCCTACCTCGACACGTGGCTCCAGGTGAGAAGGGGTCTGCTCTCCTCCAACTGTTCACAGCTCCCTACCTCGACACGTGGCCCCAGGTGAGAAGGGGTCTGCACCCCGCCAGTTGTTCACAGTTCCCTTCCTCGACACGTGGCCCCAGGTGAGAAGGGGTCTGCACCCCGCCAACTGTTCACAGTTCCCTACCTCGACACGTGGCCCCAGGTGAGTACGGGTCTGCTCCCTGCCAACTGTCCACAGCTCCCTACCTCGACACGTGGCCCCAGGTGAGTACGGGTCTGCACCCCGCGACTGTTCACAGTTCCCTACCTCGACACGTGGCCCCAGGGGAGTAGGGGTCTGCACCCCGCCGACTGTTCACAGCTCCCTACCTCGACACGTGGCCCAGGTGAGTAGGGGACTGCACCCTGCCAACTGTTCACAGTTCCCTACCTCGACACGTGGCCCCAGGTGAGTAGGGGTCTGCTCCCCCACAACTGTTCACAGTTCCCTACCTCGACACGTGGCCCCAGGTGAGAAGGGGTCTGCTCCCCGCCGACTGTTCACAGCTCCCTACCTCGACACGTGGCCCCAGGTGAGTAGGGGTCTGCTCCCCGCCGACTGTTCACAGTTCCCTACCTCGACACGTGGCCCCAGGTGAGTAGGGGTCTGCTCCCCGCCAGCTGTTCACAGCATCAGATAATTACACAGTACGAAGATTCATTTGATACTCTAGGCCAAGAGCCCCTGGTACATATATGTCTTGTAAATATATATATACTTGTTCACACTGTGCTATTGTCTATTCACACTATAACACTGTCTGTTCACACTGTCTGTGTTCCCCCCCGTGTTGCAGGCGCTGACCCTCCTGGCCGCCCCTCGGCACGCCCCGGAGGCGCTACGCACCCTGGCGACCCTGGCGGACGACATCTGGTACTACGCCGGCGACAGATCCACCCATGTACGTCACCATGGAAACGTCTAACTGGAGTCACTTGCGAGATTTTACTCCCATTTCCATAAAGATCCCATGTCTTTCTGCTCGTGGTGTTAAAGGATTTCTCCCGGAGACATGGTTCCCGCTCTACTCGCATTACCATTGTCGGGATATGACTACAGAAGTTACAGGGTGCTACTAAAAACCAAACCATCTTTATAACATAATCTTCTCTAATAGTGAATATGTTTTGCTTTCCGTGTCCTTGGCTTTATGGGTGATATCTACAGTAGTAGTCAGAGGTGAATGGAATTCCAAGTGTCTTCTCTCAGGTCGACTGGTACACAAGGCGAGCGACCCTGGCTGGTGTCTACTCGAGCACTGAGCTCTTCATGCTCCAAGACAAGTCACATGACTTCCAGGACACGTGGGCCTTCCTCGATAGACGCTTGGATGACCTGACAACCTTGGGCAAGGTCACCCAATGGGTAATAAAACCGCCATTTGTTTGAATTAATATTTACTTCAAGGCAGTGTCCAGTACATACTTGTAACGATGCTTGAATTGAGTACGACATGGTCATATATAGTATATATGGGTGCTTGAACGTCATCTACTGCCATTTAAGTATTGTAAGTCTGTCCTGTCAGTTTATGACGTCATTTACTGCCATCTAAGGTAGACAGTGAAGCTGACCGTTCAAGCAAGGATAGTATATATATATATATATATATGTATGCACTCTCCCTGATTCAAGGTATGATTTTAAACGTTAATTCATCTGACTATTTGGTTTTATTTACAGGTGCGACCGATTCCCGCTACACTGGGGAACATCGCGCTTGGAGCCACTTTCCTTGTGAGTGGGCCAAATGCTGGTTCCTGCCTATTTTTGTTAGTCATGATTAAATATTACTAAAGGTACTATCTAAAGTAAACTCTCTAGTGATACACTGACTATGTGTCTGTGGTGGATAAACAAAACGCCATATTACACCCGTGGTACGCTCAATATGGTGGCTTTTCCAGCGCTGCTAATTTTGCTCTGAATGTTTTTGAACGCGTATCTATTTAGCTGCTCAGTTAACGGATGGTAACAGGAGCTTAAAGCCGTTATCTAGGCTCAAAACACGTCACTTCCTGCTAATTATCTTGCCCTTCATGGGCCCACCCACACCCACAGCCACTGTGACGTATCCAGAGCTCCTTATAGGCAGGGTATTTAGCCAGAGACCCGCCTGGGCACCGAATGGGTGGGTGGGCAGTTTCCATTTTGGGTGAGTTTCAATTTTGGGGTGGCATATTATCGGGCAGGCGGGCAGTTCCAATTTTGGGTTGGCAGATTTGCAGGCAGGCGGGCACTCAGCTGCTGTTAAAAGCCCTTTTGGTGACGAGGTCTAGAAGAAAATCATAGCGCTCACAATTTTATATGAGGACGAGAACGACTGTTGTTTATCTACATATCGTGTTCATATTAACGGAAAGAGGAGCGGTGACAATATAAAGCTATTATGCATAGTTGATCCATGCATCACGCCAGGCAGGCAGGGACGGCAGCACTGAAGATTTTGGTTGGTAAAAAACATTCTGGCTAATACCCTGCTTTAAAGGTATTTTTGTCTACTTTACAGGCACGTAACTTGACGGGTATGAATGACCGACGGCGGTGACAACGAGACAGGGAAACCGCGATCCAACACACGTCTCACTTTATATGTGAAACCGAAACAGTTCTATGGATCTGTGGGTCAGAATTAGTGGTTTCGCTTTGTGGACTGCACGTATATGTAGACCATAATAATGATGATTAATAGTGTGAAATTGTGTGTTTTATTGTGTAATTGTTTATAGATGTATCCGTGAAATAAAAAATTGGAAAAAAAATGGAAATCTTTTTCTGAGTTTGGTTATGCTGCATGTCCTCGGAATGCTGCCCTAGCCTGAACCCTTGGACAGGGTGCTGCCCTAGCCTGAACCCTTAAACAGGGTGTTGCCCAACCCTGAACCATTGGGCAGATTGCTGCCCTAGCCTGAACCATTCTACAGGGTGCTCCCCTAGGCTGAACTCTTGGACAGGGTGCTGCCCTAGCCTGAACCCTTAGACAGGGTGCTGTCCTAGCCTCAAACCATTGGACAGGGTGCTGCCCAAGCCTGAACCATTGGACAGGGTGCTGCCCTAGCCTGAATCATTGAACAGGGTGCTGCCCTAGCCTGAACCCTTGGACAGGGCGCTGCCCTAGCCTGAACCCTTGGACAGGGTGCTGCCCTAGCCCGAACCCTTGGACAGGGTGTTGTCCTAGCCTGAACCCTTGGAAAGCGTGTTGCCCTAGCCTAAACCATTGGACAGGGCGCTGCCCTAGCCTGAACCCTTAAACAGGGTGTTGCCCAACCCTGAACCATTGGGCAGATTGCTGCCCTAGCCTGAACCATTCTACAGGGTGCTCCCCTAGGCTGAACTCTTGGACAGGGTGCTGCCCTAGCCTGAACCCTTAGACAGGGTGCTGTCCTAGCCTCAAACCATTGGACAGGGTGCTGCCCTAGCCTGAACCATTGGACAGGGTGCTGCCCTAGCCTGAATCATTGAACAGGGTGCTGCCCTAGCCTGAACCCTTGGACAGGGCGCTGCCCTAGCCTGAACCCTTGGACAGGGTGCTGCCCTAGCCCGAACCCTTGGACAGGGTGTTGTCCTAGCCTGAACCCTTGGACAGTGTGCTGCCCTAGCCTAAACCATTGGACAGGGCGCTGCCCTAGCCTGAACCCTTAAACAGGGTGTTGCCCAACCCTGAACCATTGGGCAGATTGCTGCCCTAGCCTGAACCATTCTACAGGGTGCTCCCCTAGGCTGAACTCTTGGACAGGGCGCTGCCCTAGCCTGAACCCTTGGACAGGGTGCTGCCCTAGCCTGAACCCTTAAACAGGGTGTTGCCCAATCCTGAACCATTGGGCAGATTGCTGAACTAGCCTGAACCATTCTACAAGGTGCTCCCCTAGGCTGAACTCTTGGACAGGGTGCTGCCCTAGCCTGAACCCTTAGACAGGGTGCTGTCCTAGCCTCAAACCATTGGACAGGGTGCTGCCCTAGCCTGAACCATTGGACAGGGTGCTGCCCTAGCCTGAATCATTGAACAGGGTGCTGCCCTAGCCTGAACCCTTGGACAGGGCGCTGCCCTAGCCTGAACCCTTGGACAGGGTGCTGCCCTAGCCCGAACCCTTGGACAGGGTGTTGTCCTAGCCTGAACCCTTGGACAGTGTGCTGCCCTAGCCTAAACCATTGGACAGGGCGCTGCCCTAGCCTGAACCCTTAAACAGGGTGTTGCCCAACCCTGAACCATTGGGCAGATTGCTGCCCTAGCCTGAACCATTCTACAGGGTGCTCCCCTAGGCTGAACTCTTGGACAGGGTGCTGCTCTAGCCTGAACCCTTAGACAGGGTGCTGTCCTAGCCTCAAACCATTGGACAGGGTGCTGCCCTAGCCTGAACCATTGGACAGGGTGCTGCCCTAGCCTGAATCATTGAACAGGGTGCTGCCCTAGCCTGAACCCTTGGACAGGGCGCTGCCCTAGCCTGAACCCTTGGACAAGGTGCTGCCCTAGCCCGAACCCTTGGACAGGGTGTTGTCCTAGCCTGAACCCTTAGACAGTGTGCTGCCCTAGCCTAAACCATTGGACAGGGCGCTGCCCTAGCCTGAACCCTTAAACAGGGTGTTGCCCAACCCTGAACCATTGGGCAGATTGCTGCCCTAGCCTGAACCATTCTACAGGGTGCTCCCCTAGGCTGAACTCTTGGACAGGGTGCTGCCCTAGCCTGAACCCTTAGACAGGGTGCTGTCCTAGCCTCAAACCATTGGACAGGGTGCTGCCCTAGCCTGAACCATTGGACAGGGTGCTGCCCTAGCCTGAATCATTGAACAGGGTGCTGCCCTAGCCTGAACCCTTGGACAGGGCGCTGCCCTAGCCTGAACCCTTGGACAGGGTGCTGCCCTAGCCCGAACCCTTGGACAGGGTGTTGTCCTAGCCTGAACCCTTGGACAGTGTGCTGCCCTAGCCTAAACCATTGGACAGGGCGCTGCCCTAGCCTGAACCCTTAGACAGGGTGCTGCCCTAGCCTGAATCCTTTGACAGGGTGCTGCCCTAGCCTCAAACCATTGGACAGGGTGCTGCCCAACCCTGAACCATTGGGCAGATTGCTGCCATAGCCTGAACCATTCTACAGGGTGCTCCCCTAGGCTGAACTCTTGGACAGGGTGCTGCCCTAGCCTAAACCATTGGACAGGGCGCTGCCCCAGCCTGAACCCTTAGACTGGGTGCTGCCCTAGCCTCAAACCATTGGACAGGGTGCTGCCTAACCCTGAACCATTGGGCAGATTGCTGCCCTAGCCTGAACCATTCTACAGGGTGCTCCCCTAGGCTGAACTCTTGGACATGGTGCTGCCCTAGCCTGAACCATTCTACAGGGCGCTGCCCTAGTCTGAACCCTTGGACAGGGTGCTGCCCTAGCCCGAACTCTTGGACAGGGTGCTGCCATAGCCTGAACCATTGTACAAGGTGCTGCCCTAGCCCGAACCCTTGGATAGGGTGCTGCCCTAGCCTGAACCCTTGGACAGGGTGCTGCCCTAGCCTGAACCCTTGGACAGTGTGCTGCCCTAGCCTAAACCCTTGGACAGGGCGCTGCCCTAGTCTGAACCATTGGATAGGGTGCTGCCCTAGCCTGAACCCTTGAACAGGGTGCTGCCCTAGCCAGAACCCTTGGACAGGGTGTTGCCCTAGCCTAAACCCTTGGACAGGGCGCTGTCCTAGCCTGATCCCTTGGACAGGGTGCTGCCCTAGCCTGATCCCTTGGACAGGGTGCTGCCCTAGCCTAAACCCTTGGACAGGGCGCTGCCCTAGTCTGAACCATTGGAGAGAGTGCTGTCCTAGCCTGATCCCTTGGACAGGGTGCTGTCCTAGCCCGAACCCTTGGACAGGGTGCTGCCCTAGCCTGGACCCTTGGCCAAGGTGCTCCCCTAGCCTGAAACTTTGGACGGGGTGCTCCCCTAGCTTGAAACCTTGGACAGGGTGTTGTCCTAGCCTGAAACCTCAGACAGGATGCTGCCCTAGCCTGAACCCTTGGACAGGGTGCTGCCCTAGCCCGAACCCTTTGACAGGATGTTGTCCTAGCCTGAACCCTTGGACAGGGTGCTGCCCTAGCCTGAACCCTTGGACAGGGTGCTGCCCTAGCCTAAACCCTTAGACAGGGCGCTGCCCTAGTCTGAACCATTGGGGAGAGTGCTGCTCTAGCCTGAACCATTGGACAGGGTGTTGTCCTAGCCTGAACTCTTGGACAGGGTGCTGCCCTAGCCTGAACCCTTGGACTTGGTGCTGCCCTACCCCGAACCCTTGGACAGGGTGTTGTCTTAGCCTGAAACCTTGGACAGGGTGCTGCCCTAGCCTGAACCCTTAGACAAGGTGTTGCCCTAGTCTGAACCCTTAGACAGGGTGCTGCCCTAGTTTGAACCATTGGGGAGAGTGCTACCCTAGCCTGAACCATTGGACAGGGTGCTGCCCTAGCCTGAACCCTTAGACAAGGTGCTGCTCTAGTCTGAACCCTTAGACAGGGTGCTGCCCTAGCCTGAAACCTTGGACATGGTGTTGTCCTAGCCTGAAACCTTGGACATGGTGTTGTCCTAGCCTGAACCCTTGGACAGGGTGCTGCCCTAGCCTGAACCCTTAGACAGGGTGCTGCCCTAGTCTGAACCATTGGGGAGAGTGCTACCCTAGCCTGAACCCTTGGACAGGGTGTTGTCCTAGCCTGAACCCTTGGACTGGGTGCTGCCCTAGCCTGAACCTTTAGACAAGGTGTTGCCCTAGTCTGAACCCTTAGACAGGGTGCTGCCTTAGCCTGAACCCCCAGACAGGGTGCTGCTCTAGCCTGAAACCTTGGACAGGGTGCTGCCCTAGCCTGAACCCTTGGACAGGGTGATGCCCTCCCCTGGACCATTGTACAAGGTGCTGCCCTAGCCTGGACCCTTAGACAGGGTGCTGCCCTAGCCTGGACCCTTAGACAGGGTGCTGCCCTAGCCTGAACCCTTAGACAGGGTGTTGTCCTAGCCCGAACCCTTGGACAGGGTGCTGGCCTAGCCTGGACCCGTGGACAGAGTGCTGCCCTAGCCTGAACCCGTAGGGTGCTGCCCTAGCCTGAACCATTGGACAGGGTGCTGCCCTAGCCTGAACCATTGGACAGGGTGCTGCCCTAGCTTGAACCCCTGGACAGGGTGCTGCCCTAGCCTAAACCCTTGGAAAGGTGCTGTGCTGCCCTAGCCTGAACCATTGGACAGGGTGCTGCCCTAGCCTGAACCCTTAGACAAGGTGCTGCCCTAGCCTGAACCCTTGGACAGGGTGCTGCCCTAGCCTGAACCCTTGGACAGGGTGCTGCCCTAGCCTAAACCCTTAGACAGGGCGCTGCCCTAGTCTGAACCATTGGGGAGAGTGCTGCCCTAGCCTGAACCATTGGACAGGGTGCTGCCCTAGCCTGAACCCTTAGACAGGGTGCTGCCCTAGCCTGAAACCTTGGAGATGGTGTTGTCCTAGCCTGAACTCTTGGACAGGGTGCTGCCCTAGCCTGAACCCTTGGACAGGGTGCTGCCCTAGTCCGAACCCTTGGACAGGGTGTTGTCTTAGCCTGAACCCTTGGACAGGGTGCTGCCCTAGCCTGAACCCTTAGAAAAGGTGTTGCCCTAGTCTGAACCCTTAGACAGGGTGCTGCCCTAGTTTGAACCATTGGGGAGAGTGCTACCCTAGCCTGAACCATTGGACAGGGTGCTGCCCTAGCCTGAACCCTTGGACAGGGTGATGCCCTCCCCTGGACCATTGTACAAGGTGCTGCCCTAGCCTGGACCCTTAGACAGGGTGCTGCCCTAGCCTGGACCCTTAGACAGGGTGCTGCCCTAGCCTGAACCCTTAGACAGGGTGTTGTCCTAGCCCGAACCCTTGGACAGGGTGCTGGCCTAGCCTGGACCCGTGGACAGAGTGCTGCCCTAGCCTGAACCCGTAGGGTGCTGCCCTAGCCTGAACCATTGGACAGGGTGCTGCCCTAGCCTGAACCATTGGACAGGGTGCTGCCCTAGCTTGAACCCCTGGACAGGGTGCTGCCCTAGCCTAAACCCTTGGAAAGGTGCTGTGCTGCCCTAGCCTGAACCATTGGACAGGGTGCTGCCCTAGCCTGAACCCTTAGACAAGGTGCTGCCCTAGCCTGAACCCTTGGACAGGGTGCTGCCCTAGCCTGAACCCTTGGACAGGGTGCTGCCCTAGCCTAAACCCTTAGACAGGGCGCTGCCCTAGTCTGAACCATTGGGGAGAGTGCTGCCCTAGCCTGAACCATTGGACAGGGTGCTGCCCTAGCCTGAACCCTTAGACAGGGTGCTGCCCTAGCCTGAAACCTTGGAGATGGTGTTGTCCTAGCCTGAACTCTTGGACAGGGTGCTGCCCTAGCCTGAACCCTTGGACAGGGTGCTGCCCTAGCCCGAACCCTTGGACAGGGTGTTGTCTTAGCCTGAACCCTTGGACAGGGTGCTGCCCTAGCCTGAACCCTTAGAAAAGGTGTTGCCCTAGTCTGAACCCTTAGACAGGGTGCTGCCCTAGTTTGAACCATTGGGGAGAGTGCTACCCTAGCCTGAACCATTGGACAGGGTGCTGCCCTAGCCTGAACCCTTAGACAAGGTGCTGCTCTAGTCTGAACCCTTAGACAGGGTGCTGCCCTAGCCTGAAACCTTGGACATGGTGTTGTCCTAGCCTGAACCCTTGGAAAGGGTGCTGCCCTAGCCTGAACCCTTAGACAGGGTGCTGCCCTAGTCTGAACCATTGGGGAGAGTGCTACCCTAGCCTGAACCCTTGGACAGGGTGTTGTCCTAGCCTGAACCCTTGGACTGGGTGCTGCCCTAGCCTGAACCCTTAGACAAGGTGTTGCCCTAGTCTGAACCCTTAGACAGGGTGCTGCCCTAGCCTGAACCCCCAGACAGGGTGCTGCTCTAGCCTGAAACCTTGGACAGGGTGCTGCCCTAGCCTGTACCCTTGGACAGGGTGATGCCCTCCCCTGGACCATTGTACAAGGTGCTGCCCTAGCGTGAACCGTTAGACAGGGTGCTGCCCTAGCCCAAACCCTTGGACAGGGTGTTGTCCTAGCCTGAACTCTTGGACAGGGTGCTGCCCTAGCCTGGACCCTTAGACAGGGTGCTGCCCTAGCCTGGACCCTTAGACAGGGTGCTGCCCTAGCCTGAACCTTTAGACAGGGTGTTGTCCTAGCCCGAACCCTTGGACAGGGTGCTGGCCTAGCCTGGACCCGTGGACAGAGTGCTGCCCTAGCCTGAACCCGTAGGGTGCTGCCCTAGCCTGAACCCGTAGGGTGCTGCCCTAGCCTGAACCATTGGACAGGGTGCTGCCCTAGCCTGAACCATTGGACAGGGTGCTGCCCTAGCTTGAACCCCTGGACAGGGTGCTGCCCTAGCCTAAACCCTTGGAAAGGTGCTGTGCTGCCCTAGCCTGAACCATTGGACAGGGTGCTGCCCTAGCCTGAACCCTTAGGTTGCTGCCCTAGCCTGAACCATTAGACAGGGTGCTGCCCTAGCCGGAACCATTGGACAGGGTGCTGCCCTAGCCTGAACCCTTGGACAGAGTGCTGCCCTAGCCTGAACCCTTTGGACAAGATATGATAAATACTCAGAAATAAACCACTCCGGCCAGCGAAGCCCTAGTATATCTTTTTCGTGGTAATCGTTAGTCATTTACAGAACAATGGGATGACTGTATTCCGGACCTAATATCAGAATGGGCCAGTCGCACAAAACATGCAGGGTCCAGCGTTATTGGAACTGCACACCAGATGTTAAATATATAACACTAAACAAACACGGCGCCTTTCGCTATGGCCGGAGAAGGGAGTGTCATCAACGCAGGCCGTATCAGATAGAGCTGCCCGCCTGCAAGGGGTCGTTTGTGTGAGAGTTGCTGGTGTATAAAGAGTTTCCATTGACAATTAAGGTTGCATGGCTCACCAGACAAGTATCTATACAAAGACCGGATGAGGTCTCACACCATGAAGAAAAGAAGATTGCTTTTATTTTTGTGATTTCTTTTATAGAACCCGCTTATTTTTAATTTATAAATATATTGAATATTTTTTTTTTTTATTTCATTTCATCCGCAGGTATCGCGTACAAATATTTCAGGGCACAGGCATACAAATATACAATAAACTATAAAACTGATCGTTCAAATATTGGTCTAAGTGGGCCCCACTTTCTATCAAACTTACACAAACTGGATCCCCCCCTCACTGTACCCAATACATCGCTCTGTGAAATAATTGGACTTTATAACCCGGAGACATACTTGGAGGTTTGGCGTCTTCCCTTTCCTTTTACATATGTATATGTGTCTTTTTACAATAAGTATTAAGTGATTAAGTAATCTAGTGCACCGTGTGTCGGAAAGCCCTGCAATTATACTAATTATAGACAATAAAGGTGTATTCTATTCAATGGTTCTACCCAATTACCCAAAAGCTATCCATACACCATTAACATATGGTATAACATTATTTAACTAGGTATATGACCATCATGTTTAGGGGGAAGTCTCCCTAATGCGCAGGACTGGACATACTTTACGAGAGAATCACCCCTTGGCCCAGTGGTTAGCGCGTTCGGCTATAGTCGAGCGCGTACTGCTAGTCCAGCCCAAGCGGCCGGTGCGGGGTTCGAATCTCACCTGTAAACTGTGGCCTAGTGCGTTCAGCTAATGACGACTGACCTCTGCTTGGTCAGTCGTCATTAGCAATGGGAGAAGTCGGCAATGGGAGAAGGAAGGGAGAGTGGAGCCATGTCCCCGGGGTAACCACCTACTCAAAACTTAGGTTATTTGATATTAGTTTGATCGAAAGTAAGTTTTGACACTTTTTCGGGATGCAAGCTCGTGAACCTGATGGCGTCAAATTGCGCGGAAGCGATTGAAAGGAAACCAGAGAAAGAAACATAACCACTGATATAATCACAACAAATTTATTGCACTATGGTTTCATCCGTTACCTGTTAGATATCTACAGCCACGACCTCTCGTTCTGACCACACTCTAGTGAGACCCACTTCATCTTGGAGGCTGCTCACGGTGGGGGTCAGGTCACCTTGGAGACCACACCATAGGGCCTCACTTCAACTTAGAAGTTGACCACCCCAGTGGGGCTCACCTCATCCTGGTGGGTCACCTCACCCTGGTGGGTCACCTCACCCTGGTGGGTCACCAACCCAGTGGGGCTCACCTCACCCTGGTGGGCCACCACCCCAGTGGGGCTCACCTCACCCTGGTGGGTCACCTTACCCTGGCGGCTCTCACCTCACCCTGGTGGCTACCCTGGTGGCTACCCTGGCGGCTCTCGCCTCACCCTGGTGGCTACCCTGGTGGCTACCATGGTGGCCACACACAAACCCAGTGGCCATGTCACGTGACCCTATCCGACGTCATACGAAGGCCCTCGGTCTAGAGAAGCCTTAAACCATTCAACGCGGCCAGTAGACCTTTTTACAACCCAGTGGCAATAACTTACAGTGACCCCACACACTATACAGTGGTCATGTACCAACAAAGGCCTCCCTCAACATACGGCCAGACATGCACAATTTGCTGTTAGAGTTCATGTGGCCAAAATTTGGCAACGGTTTAACGCCGACTGGTTGCAAATCAGCAACGGCCGCAATACAATGCCGCCAGACGCCGCCACCGGTTGAATCCAAGACGCTGACTGTAGATGGCGCCACCGGTCAGATCCAACACGCTGGCTATAGACGGCGCTACCGGTCAGATCCAACACGCTGGCTGTAGACGGCGCCACCGGTCAGATCCAACACGCTGGCTGTAGACGGCGCCACCGGTCAGATCCAACTTGCCCGCTGTAGATAGCGCCACCGGTCAGATTCAAAACGCCGGCTGTAGATGGCGCTACCGGTCAGATCCAACACGCTGGCTGTAGATGGCGCAACCGGTCAGATCCAACACGCTGGCTGTAGATGGCGCCACCGGTCAGATCCAAGACGCTGGCTGTAGGCGGCGCAACTGGTCAGATCCCACTCTTACTATAGATGGCGCCACCGCACAGCGGTAGACTGGCAGCAGAGTTCACAGTTGGATAACACCAGACCTCCAATTGCAATGACTTTGGGACCGCTCATTCAGATGAAACAACACCCATGATGAACATGGTGACGACTCCGGTCTTCCTTGAATATACTAATGTATAAGGACAAGCACAAATGTCGGATATAACAGCGTGACACAGTAGGGCATTACGGGGATTGGCTACCTCGCAGCAAATCCCCATCTAGTGACCCCAGCGCCCCGCCGCCCCAACCCCTCCCTCCCTCCCCCTTGCAGCCCCCACGTACACACGCGTACCCTCCCCCCCCCACCGATAGTGTGGCAAGCACACCCCAAAACAGGACGCACTCAGGACACATGAGAGAAGGCGTACATCGCCTTCTTGACCTCCACATTTGTTGTGGAATTTCAACAATTGCATCTCTGTACATCAAGTTATGTCTAGCAGTGTTGAACGTTGATGCCACAGGACCGATCAAGTATTTCTGTGTTAGACGCCGGGGCCGTGTCCCCGCGACGGGGACAGCCACGATCGGGAATAATAATAATAATAACAAAGATTAATAATTAAACTGTCTACTCTACAAATTAATACGTACAATATTATCATTCAGTGCTTCGATTAACATAAAGACAGCGAGGGCAGCTCCACATAGCGGCGTACACAGGCAACAATCACAGAGACAACCCTGTGGCTGACAAACTTACAGATGTGTTCAATTACATTGGCGAGGGCTTATTGATGAAGGCCTGCATATTACATACGCTAACTCCCTTGACGTCCCAATGTGCAGGATGCTAAATGGTCTTTGCAACAGTTGTATGCACCCACCCCTACATGCCAGGGTGGGCATTAGTAATACCTAGGTTATTGTTTCGTTCACACACAGACACCCAGATCGTGATTTGCGCAACAGTTTCTGGATATCTTCACTGCCCACACCTGCCGGACGCCACGGGCCTATAGATAGCGGCTTCTCCACTTCTACCGATCCAGATCTACAGGTTTACACATGCAAGCTTTCGTAGTTTACTGGAATATTAATAAACAAGAGCTAAAAAGTGCGGTACTGAAAAGCTGGCCGGAGTGATTACAGCCACGGGGATACATTAAATGAAATAACTCGTACGATGCTCCCAGCGTACAACAAGCTGTAGCATAATCCTGATGGTTAGAACAGCTATTGACAAACAAATAGAATACATTGCAGCTTCGACATCCTTTGTGTTCAGACAGGCTCCGTTTGTCACACATGTAGGACGGTGCCCTCTACGACAAGTGGTAAACACCGCTTCGGGATTGTATTTCCGTTACCAATATTGCAGTGTCTAACAATAGGACAGCCCATGGCACCAGTTCTTATCCCACAATATGACATCCAGGGCACCAGTTCTGACCCCACAATATGACACCCAGGGCACCGGTTCTGATTCCACAATAGGACATCCCATGGCACCAGTTCTGATCCCACAATATGACCTCCAGGGCACCAGTTTTAATTCCCCAATAGGACATCCCATGGCACCAGTTCTGATCTTACAATAGGACAACCCATGGCACCAGTACAGGTCTCACAATAGGACGTCCCATGGCACCAGTTCTGATCCTACAATATGACCTCCAGGGCACCAGTTTTAATTCCCCAATAGGACATCCCATGGCACCAGTTCTGATCTTACAATAGGACATCCCATGGCACCAGTGCTGGTACCACAATAAGATGTCCCATGGCACCAGTTCTGATCTTACAATAGGACACCCCATGGCATCAGTTCTGATCTCAAAATAGGACATCCTATGGCACCAAATCTGATCTCACAATAGAACATCCCATGGCACCAGTTCTGGTCTCACAATAGAACATCCCATGGTACCAGTTCTGATCTTACAATAGGACATCCCACGGCACCAGTTCTGGTCTCACAATAGGACATCACATGGCACCAGTTCTGATCCCACAATAAGATGTCCTAGGACACCGATCTGCACTGACAGACCCATGGCAACATTGTGTTGGTGTCACAAGATAAACGATACAAATACAATGCATCTCAGCCAAACACTTTGCTAATACCCCACAGAAGGAATACATATTCCAGCTTCATCGTTACTCACAGGCCATAGCAGTTGTTACGGAACTCATCGTGGACAGCAAAAAAAACTTCAACAATTTTACAGGGTATACCTAGAGGGTACATACACTCAATAAAATACCAGTAGTTGATGTGACTACCAAACTGACCTCTCCATGCCTGCTCGAAGTTCATTCAATTTTTCAATCTAGTAGGTAGTTACAAATATGTAGGTTGGGCTGTCGCCACTTTTACTTGGAAATGTGACTGATGATACAGCATTAAATCTTACATGATATGAATTCAACAAAGGCACAGTCAACAGTTAAACTGCAAATAAAGTATATGACAATGTGCAAGATTATTATATTTAATGAGACACCTGTAATATCTCAACAAGATCCAAACACACACTGAGGCAAATACAAAATCCATTTCAGAATTTTGTCTGAAGTATATATATATATATTCAGTGACAAAAAAAACAATGCTGAGACGAGAATGAAGAAGACAAATGACATTGCCAACCACTCTCTACAAGTTATGACCACAACTGCATTGAAATATTACTTAAGTGAGTGATAAAAAAAACTACAGATAGCTCTACTAAAGGGTGAATAACAAGTAGCAGTAGGACAGGTAGTTGACTACACAACTATGCACTATTTACACATAACCTGGCGACACACTTCCACTTGGTCATACCACTCCAGTATATATATGCTCTTGTAGGTGTTTACACACAGTTTGGCTAACATGGCATTAACACAATTCTTGGCCAGCTACTTGAAGCTGCAGTAGCCATATTCAACTATACAAAGGGAACAAAAATACTAAGAAATGTTAAAGAGGTGATGTAAAATTCATGTTTTGCTTAAAGTTCAAACAAGCTTGATATTAATTAACATAATATTAAAACCTATTAAAGAAGCAAACATACCAGGATTTATGTGAAGTGCAACATTACTAGTTTGTTAACCTATATAAGAATACTGCCCTAAGTTCATGGCACTTAGCCTTTGATATAATATTTGTGTGTGTAGAACTGATGTTTTTTGAAAGTTTACTATGGGATGCATGCTACCATCCTTTAATCTTTGACATTAGGTAACAAAACAAACCATGGCATTACTTGAAGTTATCAGGTTCTCTGACAAAAATGTAAAGATCCTTGGATGTGCCAACTACTGTAACTGAAGACAAAAATGTATGATAATACTGGGCATGTAGAAGGATTCTGGCCTTTAAAGGCAGGTGGTTGCTAGATGATGCATAGGAACAGCATCACTACAACAAAATCAATAAGTTCGCAGAACCAGTACAGTTCAATCTGGATAAAGACACATTAATTTTAAAAATCCCAATCTATAACATTCAATATATCGAGAGAGACACCAAATGATTAATTACATCATACCTCAACTCAAGAGGTATTAAAATTGTCAATAGCTAATAATTAATTATAAAGTCTAGGTATTGGGGCTTAATGTTTTGTTACAGGTAGGGATAATTGGAAAAAGAAAAGTTTGCAAGGAATAGAAAAATAAATTCTAACTGGTTTCATCAAATCTTCAAAATAGATATATAATTGTTTTAAAATATATGCATCTTTATACTATGACCTGGTCTGAGATGAAATGCTATGGATAAGTTGTCAGATAATTCATCTTCACTAATAGCTAATGATGAAAAGGTAAAGAAGGTGTAAGTCATGCATTATCACTGTAATTCTTTATCATTTATATATATATGGGTTATTCTATTAGTATTAGCTTATAAAAGGAGTGAAAGATTACATAATCCTATCTAAATAAGATGATATCAAGCTGACTAGTATTGGTTTTCCTCTAGCCATCCCTTGATACTTGTAGGCAACGGTAACTTCTGAATGTGGTCATATCTTGTATACTGACGTATAACAAATCTGCACAGGTACTGTAGTGAGCGCACTTGAGTGAAACGGGAAACAGGCTTGGTGAGTCTAACAGGGAATGAAGGGGACCCAGGTGTTCTTGCTCGTGAGTAACAGAAAACACCAGTTTGGGAATCAGTCATTGAGTGTTCAATCAAGTCTACTACTGAGCTATAGCCTTCGCATTCTGGATGTGCATAGAAACTGAACACGCCATTGCAGTGTTCAATACGTGTATGCAAAGTTCTGCCATAAGATCTGAAGCTCAGACTTAGTAGGTAGCGTTCATCAGAACTATCACGAACTAGAAATGCACCATCTGGCTGATTTGACAACTTTTCCTCTGCTTCCATCCTGGTTATGGGACCCCAATACCAGCCATACTTGGATAATTTGAATAGTTCATGAGTAAGGTTCCATATCTTTGATGTCTCTTTTACTTGATCGTAAAAGGGTTGAACTGTAAGGTGAGGCATGAAGAGATCTTCATTCCTTTCATGATCTGATGATTCTGCTTCTTCTAGATGACTGGCGGCACCTCCTGCCAAAGGTTCCGCATTTTCTTCATCTGGATAATGTTCCGATTGATTATACCCAGTTCTTGATATTCCATTACCACTATTAATATCATTAGCCACAGGAGCTGATGCGTGACCATATTCAGTATCAATGGGTAACATTTCCTTAGATTTACCATCTTCAGTATCACAATGAAATGACTCTTCCTTTTCAGATTCATCTTCAGATTTGGATGACAGTTCCGGTTTAACACAAAATCCATTACATCGATCTTTATTCCTATCGGCACTGATTGCTCGAATATGTTGCCGGGTTCTTCTAAAAGGAGGACTGGGGTCACAGAGTCTTTCCTCAGAATGGGCTGGTCTCACCGGTTTATGTACAACACGTCTTGTAGTCCTAGAGCTTGCAACCATAGTAGCCCGCCCATCCGGTCCATCAAACTCATGACCATGCCAGGTTTTCCTGTCATCTTCATCTTTCCTTTTCTGTGAGGTAAACTTCTTTCGCAGAGTGGAGAATAAGTTTCTGCCGGCCTTCCGACTTTTTGGGAAAGTCTGGCAAGCTTCTGTAGGACTGATCTGAGGCTCATCCGGTAAATAATATGAGTTATCTGGACTGTCCGTTTCAGTCTGAGACGAGTGGGAGGACTGGCACTCTTTTTCTTCCCCACTGTGAACTCGCCTTTCTTTACGGGGAGAAGTCAGCTTCAAACTCTTAAATTTTATCTTCTTCATCATGGTAGGGTCAGGAAGTGTTCTTTCCACTGGCGCGTGGTCACATCACCTCAAAGAAGACGGCCTTATACCCAAATTTTTGGATTTGATCACGGAAGAATTTTTGACATTTCCATGATGAATTCAGGATATGCGCAATGAGCTACTTCCTTTTTCGGAGCAGACGTCAACCGCGTCCTGTGATTGGTCAAAATTATCCGTGGCGTCACAAGGAAACAAAACATACCGACAGGGGGCGGGCCTTCTTGTGGAATAGCCTAGTTTCCAGACTACTTACGTTAGAAACGCCTTGTTCCCGGACCACAATGTGGCGCCCACTTACACAATTGAGCGGCGGTACCAGTTGATGTTGGAGCAACGGTACCAGCTTGTTGATGGCCGTTCCCCGCACGATGGCGCTGCGTGATGCCTCTCTGTTCCCAAGCTCCCCGCACGGTGGCGCTACGCAAGCTAATACGCTGCTGTCGGCCGGAGGCAAATTTAAAGATTCTTGAAAAACAGTCGAATCAGCTGTAATTTCTTACAACATTATAATTTTCAAGAATAAAACATAAAAATAACGCGCTTTGAATATTTAATACAGCAAAACATACTTGTACCCTTTCAAAATAATTATAATTGTGACAGAACTCTTTCTTTTCTTCACCTGATTTCATGTGTTATTAGGCTTAGGCTGGGTCCCAGCACTAATATGTATAAATGCGCGACGCATTTTTCCTATCGATTTGCGCAGCGCCGTCTTAGCGAGCGAGTGTGAAAATGCGTTGAGGACGTAGGCGACAGGCGACAGCAGAGATAATGGAGCCCTAGCAGAATGAATCGAAGGCAGAGAGTGTATAATGGACCCCTAGCGGAATGAGTCGAAGGCAGTGAGTGTATAATGGACCCCTAGCGGAATGAGTCGAAGGCTGAGAGTGCCATGTTCCCGGGCTTGGGCGGTACCCTGTGGCCGTGTGGCTGTGCGTACTGCTGTTTCTAGTGTTTGCCCCCTTCACGACTACGTACCTCTTGTAAGGTGCCTTTGTTCATTGCGGATCATATACGGTAATCACGTGACGAAACGTAATATGAGTAGGCATTGCCTAAGTTGCGAGCTCACCCAAATATAAGTTGCATGTCGAGTTTTCCGCTTTCCCGCTTTCCCTCCAAAACTACCTATAGTCGGCACAAAGATCGGCACGGAAACTATTTGCCGCCTCGTTTTGTAATTTGACACGAAATGTTTTATTGACAAGCCTAAAATCAGTTTATATTTGTCAACTTGAACCAAAGACCCAACAGAATTTGGCGTACTCACAGTCCTGTTGTCAAAAGAATTCACATGATACCAACATTATGACTTTCACGCAAACGAAGCGGACAAGTTTCGCTATGGCCGTCGCTCTGTTTACCTTGTCATCTGTCATGTCTGTGGGCGATAGTATTGCTGGTATTTTGGGCAGGGGGTTTAGGTTGTGTCAATGTCAAGCCGTAACTTGAATTAAGCTTACATGCGTTTATAGTTCCTCTCATATATATGAACATTGAAGTTACAAACTCATTCCTTTTGCATTGCTTTTGCTTTGAGCCGCTAAAATTACTGTTAGTATAGAAACTTTGCATGGGCACATAATGCTCTGTCCCATTTTCTAGTGCCTGATATTAGACTCTTCAGTGGGCTTACTTCTTTTAACCAATGAAAATGCAGTAATATGACCTTCATCTTACGACGTCATAAAAAGGCTGTCAACACATCTTTGTCTGCTATACTTTATGCAAGAGACTATCGTGTTGTGCTGTTATTAAAGAAGATACACTTTCAAGTAAGTTAAAATCACAAGGGTCTCGTGTAATGGAGCAAATAAATACATAAATTACGGCTGCAAATGGTACACGGACAAAAATATTTACGAAAGCGAGGCGGCAGATATTAAACATGCTGACTATAACTGATTATTATTTGTATTTTGACCTCTTTGAGTTTCGGTGAGAAAGAGCTCGACATGCCACTTTAAAGCTGCTGTAGCAACTGCAGCAATTGTCATAGTCTTAATAGCTGCTATATTAGCTGAAGTAGTTAATATATTCTTAAAGCTGCTTGTACTGAAATATCTTATCTAAGTTATATCAATGATGTCTTTATGTATTTCTTTTAATTAAAAATAAGACAGATCGCTTAAAGTCAAAGTCATAAATGCTGTAGATCTAGCGTGTCGTTTCGGCCCATATTTTCCAAGAATTTGTCGCGATCGCTTTAAAAAAAACTGAAGTGAGAGAGCAACACCGTGCAATTTTAATGATACCGAACTTACGTATGTACTATGAAGTTATCCTTTTTTAAAAAACAAACAATATTTCTCCATGCTTCTGAAATTGGCGCCAAATGTGCTCTGAACAATAGATGCTCTATATTTGTACCAGCCACGCGCCCCATGGCAACTATAGAGCATTTCATTGGCTGTGATTTAGTCTATTGGCGACAAAGTGTCTGTTGGCAATGGAGTGTCAGCATGGAGAAATATTATTTGTGTCTTAAAAAAGGATAACCTCGCAGTACACACGTAAGTTTGGTATCATTAAAATTGTACAGTGTCGCTTTCTCACGTCTGATTTTTAGAGCGATCGCGACAAATTCCTAGAAAATATGGGCCAAAACGACACACATTTATGACTTTGACTTTAGTTGTTTAGCATTAATATTTAGGCTTAAAGTCATATGCAGAGAAATACAAAAATATGTAGTAGCTTGGGCCTATAATTATTTTTTTTTTTTTTAATGAACACATTCATAGTCATAGATGACGCTGCACATATATTCAAATTTAATTTAAAGTTGCGAGAAGGTTTTTTCGCATACAGTGGAGGCTAAATATATAAATGCTGCTAATTTCTTGATCATTTTTTGACTATCGGTTAAAGCCATATTTAAAATAAAATGATCTTGGCTCAGATTTTCTAGGACAAAATGAGGTAGATATATCTGGCGAATAGATTGATATAGTGGGCATATCAGTGAAAAGTGGTATTCATCTTCTACTAGGTATTCCCCATATTTTTCACAATATTTACAAACCCTTAACTCTGGTGGTACATTTATATATACACGCGACATGGAACTTTTCTTAAAATCGACACACGACATGGAACTTTTCTCAAAATCGACACGCGACATGGACCTTTTCTTAAAATCGACAAGCGACATGGCTACCCCCCCTCAGGAGCCCTACCTAACTCCACTCCCTCCCTACAAATGTAACACGGCTTCACTGACCATGCGACGCATCAACCATCTATATTAGCAATGCCTCATTGACTCGCCTGCTCTATTGGTGGACTGTAAGCCACACAGTGTTAAGGAGGTACTTAAACTGTGCTCCCGAGTACCCATCAAAGAAACATAAATCCATCAGTTCTTAAACGCAATTACTGGCAATAGTTAACAAAGGTGGGCACATGTCAGAATATCAAGTCCAACAAACTTCCAGGGGTTTGGCTCAGACTTGGAGACTGAGCGAGGAGGGCAGTGAGTTTGTAAAATATACAAATATAATATAATTCATCACACTAATAATCAGGCAAATCTCGCACCATAGGTGCGACTTATACACCAGTGGGATTTATATACAGCTCAAGTTTAAATATTTCTCAAAATCGGCAGGTGCAACTTATACCCCGGAAATTACGAGGGGTATAAGTCGCACCCACCGATTTGGAGAAATAATTAGACTTGAGCCATAGATAAGTCACACCGGTGTATAAGTATATGCTGAACCCTGGTATCTCTATTTGAAAGTAATACTGCTTGAGTAGGAGAGGTCCAGACAGTTTTCTGATCCTCAAAATGGTACACATTTGTTTCTTATTAAACTTTAAATTCAATAATTGTTGCCTTTTTTTATTAAACTTTAAATTCAATAATTGTTGCCTTTTTGATTAAAATTTTAATACTTTGTCAGCAATCTGAAACTTAACAATATAATAGCACTGAATACCCAGTATTTTTTCAAACCATAGATGAGTGATAGATATGGTTATGAATAAATCTGAATTATCCTGGGGTGTCAAAAATAGGAAATAGTATGTGAACAATATTCTTAAGTTATTTACAGTTTTGGTTTAAACAACTGTTTAATTTGTCTCAATTAAACTCTTCAAATTACATATTTCAGGGGTGAAGGCATTTGAAATATAGGTTTGGAATCAAAATAGAGACCAGAATTCAGTTGTTATATTTAAAAAGGCAAAAACTGCAGCTGAAATTTGATGTCATAGAGCCTTATTGAAAAATGGCGGATGCGTTGCTCCTAGATCCACGAGGAAAGTGTTCTTTTTTTTCATTCAGGGGCCTGAGCTAGCTTAGGAGGCTAGCTCTGGCCCAGGCATTGACAGCCGGCATTGCATGCCGCTGGCCCAGGGCACCAGCCGAGGCCCCTAAACCAGGGCTAGTCCAGGCCGCTGGCTCTGGCCGCTACCCCCGTAAGCTAGCCTAGGCCGCTAGGGCAGGTTTAGTCCAGTATGCTAACCCAGGTTTAGCCCCGTATGCTAACCCAGGAAACTAACCCGGCGGCTAGCCAAGGCATCAATCCAGGCCTTGCCAAGGCCGCTAGCTCAGGCCGCTAGCCCAGGCAGCTTTGTCCTGGCTGCTAGGCCAGGCCGCTAGCTTAAGCCGTTAGCCCAGGCTCCTAGCCAAGGCTGACCGAGGAAGCATTGTCTTAGGGGAGCGGGTGCATGGGGCTGACCGAGGGAGTATCGTCATGGGACGAGGGGGCATGGGGCTGACCGAGAGAGTATTGTCATGGGGGGAGGGGGCAATGGGCTGGCCGATGGAGTGTTGTCACAGGGGGTAGAGGAAATCGGGCTGACCGAGGGAGAATTGTTTCGGGGGGGAAAGGGGCATGGGGCTGACCGAGGGTGTATTGTCTTGGGGGGAGGGGGCATGGGGCTACCCGAGGGAGTATAACCGTGGGGGGTGGGGTGGAATGAAGCATGGGACTGATCAAGGGAGTATTTTCTTGTGGGGGGGGGGGCATGGAGCTGACCGAGGGATTATTGCAATGAGGGAGGAGGGGGCGTGGGGCTGATCGAGGGAGCATAGCCTTGGGGGGGGGGGGGGGGAGGCATGGGGCTGACCGAGGGAGCAGTGTCATGAGGGGGGAGGGGGCGTGGGGCTGACCGAGGAAGTTTTGTCATGGGGGGAGGGGGCATGGGGCTGACCGATAGAGGATTGTCATGAGGGGGGGAAGGAGCGTGGGGCGGACCGCGGGAGTATTGTCATGAGGGAGTAGGGGCATGGGGCTGACCGAGGGAGCATTGTCATGAGGGGGGAGGGGGCGTGGGGCTGACCGAGGGAGTATTGTCATGTCGGAAGGGGGTATGGGACTGACCGAGGGAGTATTGTCATGAAGGGGGCGTGGGGCTGATCGAGGGTTAAGTGATCTGCAGATGCTTATTGGCAACTAGTTGGCGAAAAGATTGCAATTATAGCATTTTTATCTGATTTTTGGCGATTTTTCTTTTAATGGCAAGAATCTGTAGGTTTATCATTAGGCCAATGGCTTCGTTGCCATGGAAACAAAAAGTAATACAGAGATCGTCGTGTTTTTCTTATAACTTGCTTTAAGGTGATATTACCTCACTGTGTGGTGAAGGAGACTGAAATAGCTTGAGCGGAAGTAGGTCATGTTCACCCAAGTTCATTTTTCCCCATAGGATCCCAAGTTAAACGATTTCGACTATATACCGAAAAGTAATATGGCTATGGAACCATGTTGACAGCTTATGACTCAGCTTAATATTATCCATCCACAGCTGCAAGCATTGAGTGGCTTGAATAGGACCCTCTGGAAGCCTCTGCTAACAAAAAAGCCGTAACTTTCACCATTGGCCAAATTTCAAAAAAATCCTGTGACGTCACTCTTTGATCCAATCGCATGCGGTAAGCACTGAGACTACTATGTATCATGGTTAACTAAGGAAAAAATCCCAGTGTCCCTTGATGGAGGCACTTGTGAAATACACGACAAAACATTTTTCCCAGCCTAAAGATACAGCGCTTTAACATGGGAAGTCCCATAGATAAATGCCGTCGGCCCTGGAACCAACCGGAAGTAAGATAGGAACATATTGTTTTTAGTTTGCAGCTATACGAGGAACTACTTTTCCTACAATATGATGCTACTCTCTCATTTTTGGGATTTTTGACGATTTTTGACAAATTTTTTTAGGTACCAAAAATGACGTCATCGTAATGTCACGGGACGCATCAGAAAACTCTAAGATTCAACGCAATTCATCTCAATTCATATTTCTATGGCACATTAGAACATCATAGCGATAGCTTGATGGCAAATGTGGCCAAAAGCGAGAAAACTGACAGAGGTCATTTAGTGGGTTTTCCGCAAAACTTCCGGAAATGAGTATTACGCATCAAAAAGTGAACAATAGCTGACAATTGCGCCTTGAATGCTAGCACCTTTTGAAACTGACCAGAGATCTCTAGCGTCAATATTAACGGAGATATAAGCGTTTTTAGTTATTTTTTCAAAAAATAGCTGTGACCTTGACCTTTGACCCTTTAACCTGGGTGACGAGGATGATGTAGCCCTATTGCCTAGCTATTGGATACTAAAGACTGCGAACCGATGTATGCAGCCGTTAGGTCACAAGAAGACTTCTCGTTTTTTCGTGAAACAGACATACAAATATACAAATACGACCAACTGACATATGACGAAAAGTGAAAAATTTCGTCATAACAATAACAAACGATGACCAGAAAGCCGCATGAGTCGAAAGCTTTCGGAAATCGCAGGCGTCCGAGAGCCGGACACAACACAGTATCCGGATGGCGCAAATTTCCTTTCTTTCGATCGCTAACCGTCCAAAAAGGTTCATGGTAAATAAGAACAGAAATCAATCTTTTTTGGTTATATATAGGTTCCATAAATACTCTTATTTTTACTCTTTCCTTTTCTGACAAATCAAGTAATGAAATGATAATCTTAGTTGCATATTCAGGTTTATTGCCACTGACCTTCCGCTATTATGGCCTTCACTCGCGGCCATGACGCGCGGTTGACCCCATGCCAGAGGTCAGTACCGATTGTTTAACTATGTGGGCGTCCGCAAAATAGGAAATTATAGAGCAATTATCCAACTTTATTTAAAAAACAAGCAAAAAATAGGTTGACGTGCGATATTTTTTGCTGCAGCCCATAGTAATATGGATAGGTGATACCTAAACTAAGTGCGAGCGTATATATATATTCAGCTATTCCGATACATCGGCTTGCCATAATGCGTATCTTTGGCGAGATGGCGTAAACCGTGCACGTGCTTGCAGCATACCATTCGGTTGCTTAGGAACTTCCATTGTGACGTCATTTCTACAACATTTTGACGTCACAACTACTCAGTATTATAGGCGCGACAGTCTCGGATTCCGTTTTGAAACGTCAAATTCTTCTTGTTAATAACTTATACAACATAAAACGAGAGGTTATTTTTGTTGAAATTGGCAAATTTCGTTGATATATAAGCTTACATATATCTATATGTTTTACAGTAATTAATCTTCAACGTAAAAAAAATCCCCACACATGCGCACATAACATGCGATCTCTTCCGCTTTCCCCAGTGGGGGTCGACGTGGCGGTGGATTTCACCAGCTCATAACAGTATGGGATTCAGATATAGATTTCGTCGTTTTTACGTGTCTTATCTAAGAAGCTAGCTACGCTCGCTAATATGGATAGGCGATACCTAAACTGAATGCAAGCGTATATATATTAATTCAGCTATAGGGCTATAAAGTCTCGTTCGCTTAGACTTCCGGTTTACTCATTTGGGGGACAAACAAACGAAGCACGTGTTCGGAACGAGTTTAGAATCTCTGCGCACACTGGTATCCTGACTATCTGTGACGTAGGGGTGATGTGTATGTTGCGCAAAGAGAGAGACTGGGAACCAGACTACCTGCGCAAAAGCCAGGCGCCGATGGGTGGGTCCATTGCGGAAGGCCTAGCGCTATGATTAAGAATATTTAAGAAATATAGCTTCACAAAACGGATAGATGAAATATTTTTTATTCGTTTGCGTCATCACAATGACGAATATTTGTTACGACGGGACAATACGACTGAAAAACTAACGTTTTTTTTGCATTCCTACGAAAACGAGGCATTATGACGTCACACGGATTCTCCCCGGTGACAAAGTTGGCGCAACGCTTCAAACAGAAAACTTACAAAAATGAAGAAACTTGGTCTTTTTGAAGACGGATATTTCCTTGTATATTCCCAAAGTTCTGCGCTTCATCGCCTCCAAAAATTTTAACGTATATCTCCCATAGCCATGTTTAGTGAAATGGTACTCATAGTCTTTAGAATAAACCTGGAAAGAAATTGACTTATAGCTGCCTATACTTCAACATGGAGCACGTGTGTTTGTTTGTCCCCAAAACTGAAGTCTCGCGCCCCGATCGCGAGAACTGTATAACCCTATAGCTTGCTGCTAAGTAACAGCTTTGACGCATTGCGTCACAATACATTTGACGTCACTAAGCCACGCGCGTTAGATTGGAATAAAAACGCTATTTTAGCTGCACTGTGGCGAGTGGTGATCGGGGCGTCGTGGCGGGTGGTGATTGGGGCGTCATGGCGGTGGGTGGTGATCCGGGCATCGTGTCGGGGCGGGTGGTGATTGGCGTGGCGAGTGGTGATCGGGGCGTCGTGGCGGGTGTTGATTGGGGCGTCATGGCGGTTGGTGATGATCCGGGCATCGTGGCGAGTGGTGATCGGGGCGTCGTAGCGGGTGTTGATAGGGGCGTCATGGCGGTGGGTGGTGATCCGGGCATCGTGGCGAGTGGTGATCGGGGCGTCGTGGCGGGTGTTGATTGGGGCGTCATGGCGGTTGGTGATGATCCGGGCATCGTGGCGAGTGGTGATCGGGGCGTCGTGGCGGGTAGTGATCGGGGCGTCGTGGCGGCGGGTGGTGATCGGGGCGTCGTGGCGGGTGGTGATCGGGGCGTCGCGGCGGGTGGTGATCGGGGCGTCGTGGCGGGTGGTGATTGGGGCGTCGTGGCGGGTGGTGATCGGGGCGTCGTGGCGGTGGGTGGTGATCGGGGCGTCGTGGCGGTGGTTGGTGATCGGGACGTCGTCATATATGCACTATATACACCATATCTTTTTTCTTCGACCTGCAGATGACGTCCCATTTGTTTGTGATTGAAAATGTAAGTGAAAAGATTGCTGACGCCAAGAGAGGAGGACCACAGATGTACGAGTCGGCCTCGTTCTACTCAACCAAACCAGGTCAATACCCTTCATCCAAGCATTAAAGCTGCTCATATAGCAATTTTCCGTCAGCTTTGTAATTTCTGAAGTATTCTGTAGAACTATTTTGGACACCTTATCTGACAGTGAATATTAATTATGTACGAAATAGATATGTTATCGTATTCTGAAATACAAAAATCGCCAGTGATGGCTGAATTTTGATGATTCAAATGCAGCACACAAGAAACCCACATTTTCCCACACCAGATGTATGTCCAAAGCTTGTGGCATAATACCATCCTCTGTCACTAAGTACCTAACTACATCATATCCATTCAAAACCTTTCATTCCTTTATAAGGGAAAATATTTCTGTATGAGTAACTTTAAGTTAATCTAATATAAGTAAAGCAATTTAGTCCTAAAGTGTGTCTTGTAGCTGGAAACGCAGGTACTGCTACGAGTAGTAGGTGCCATATATTTGATGTAACCTATTCCTTGTTTCCATCGTGCAGGCTGCAAGTTCCGTACTCGGGTCTGGTATAACGGTGACGGGAACTACGGAGGGAGCCACATATCTGTGTTCCTGTGCCTCCTGCCTGGTCGCTATGACGACCAGCTGACCTGGCCGCTCCAGGGACGCGTCACGATCAGCCTGGGCTACGATCCGGACCGCCTACACTCCGACGATTTCCGTCCGGATCCAACCTTCTCCGCAACGCAGCGACCCCTGCCGGGAATAGACAGCAGGGCCTTTGGACCTCCGGCGTTCGTCAGGCAGAGCGTCCTGCGTGACCCTCGCTACGTGAAGGACGACCGTCTGGAGATACGTGTGGCCGTGTCACGGGAACAGTGAGCCCCATGCCGCGCGACTCCCGAATTACATTCTTGAAAAAGAATGTAATGCAAGCCGAGTACATAACGTTACAGCATACCGCCCTAATAACGTTATATGATTGGTTGGTTGGTTGATTATTCAGGACGCTTTAACCGCTTTTGGTCATATCGCGTCGATGGGAAAAGGAAGGGAGAGTGGAGCCATGTCCTCGGGGTTAACCCCCTACTCTTTACGAAGAAAGACATGGGATCTTTATCCTGCGACCACACAGACATAGCCACAGCAGGGCTCGAACCACCGACCCACGTGCCGTTAGGCTCTCAGGTGACCAGAGCACTCAATGCGAGCGCTCTAACCCACTGAGCTGTCGCGCCGGCCCCTAACGTTATATGAACGTTGTACACTAACCACATGAAGGTATGGTAAGGTTGTAATAAGGTGTTGGTAGAACTTTGTTGGGTGTTATGTTGCGGTAACGTCATACTGACGTAATCTTGGAACCAAGTAGAAAAACTCGCGAGGAAGGCCGGGGAGCACGGGTCTGGTTTAGGCTGTCGTCTCGTCCCTAGTTACTGGCGCGGCCCAGGTCACTCCCTAGTTATTGGCCCGTTTTAGGTCGCCGCCCATGTTACAGAATGGGCCATTTTTCTTGCAAGTAACGTACTCTTGCAACGTTGTAGTAACGAATCTGGGAGTCTACACATTTCCGTCTTTGTAACGTAAAACCGCAACGTATTAATACGAAAACTTAACGTTGTCACAACGATCTCGTTAGGTAAATTTGTTAGCTGGGAGCCTCACCTGGTCCATGTAGCGTGAATCTAAAGTTCTAAAAAATCTAAAGAATCTAAAGTGCTCTAAAGTTGTACATTGCATCTCTCGCTTCCGAAACCGATAAACTAGCTGACTGGTTGGTTGGTTGGTTAGTCAGGATATTTCTCATCAATGCGCGTAGGTTACTTCGCATGGATTCTATGTCATTATACAGACGATAATGGTCATTTGAATGTGGAATATGATACAATCGTTCAAATTATTGGATACCGAAAGGATATGATACGATATGATATGATCTCAAATCCAATTTTTAAAAGTGGATCTTGTGATCTTCGCTTGTTTTGATGAGAAATTTGTATCTGTTTTTGTTGGGGCTTTCCATCGGGCGCCAAGCTTTCAGTTCATCATCCATTGTGGTTGTGACCTGTTTCAGACAAGCTCACATATTGCTCATGATTGGCATTGCCTGCGATTGTCGATATCGTAACAGAAGGACGATTGTTCAACAGAAAAATTGTTTTGTCTCCTTGAGTCAATGAGGCCGTACGCAATTTTCAAGAACACAGTAGATGCGTGGCGTATGTACGTATCAAACGTGCGTTATCTGTTGATATATAATGAAACAGATCTTTTTTTCCGTTTATTTCGGCTTTTCTGGCTCCGGCAACTATGCCGGGCCATTGGGGATATGAATAAATCAATTCTTGATATCAAGCGTCGTCATGTTGTTATCTTCCCTGTTAGTATTGTGTCGCTAACTATATATTGGCACAGTACTGTCCGCTACCTTTTATCCCTATCGTTATTGGCACAGTACTGTCCGCTACCTTTTATCCCTATCGTTATTGGCACAGTACTGTCCGCTACCTTTTATCCCTATCGTTATTGACATAGGACTGTTCGCTACCTTTTATCCCTATCGTTATTGGCACAGGGCTGTCTGCTAACTTTTATCCCTATCGTTATTGGCACAGGACTGTCCGCTACCTTTTATCCCTATCGTTATTGGCACAGGGCTGTCTGCTACCTTTTATCTCTATCGTTATTGACATAGGACTGTCCGCTACCTTTTATCCCTATCGTTATTGACATAGGACTGTCCGCTACCTTTTATCCCTATCGTTATTGGCACAGTACTGTCCGCTACCTTTTATCCCTATCGTTATTGACATAGGACTGTCCGCTACCTTTTATCCCTATCGTTATTGGCACAGTACTCTCCGCTACCTTTTATCCCTATCGTTATTGACATAGGACTGTCCGCTACCTTTTATCCCTATCGTTATTGACACAGGGCTGTCCGCTACCTTTTATCCCTATCGTTATTGACATAAGACTGTCCGCTACCTTTTATCCCTATCGTTATTGACACAAGGCTGTCCGCTACCTTTTATCCCTATCGTTATTGACACAGTACTGTCCGCTATCTTTGATCTCGATCGTTATTGACATAGGACTGTCCGCTACCTTTTATCCCTATCGTTATTGACATAGGACTGTCCGCTACCTTTTATCCCTATCGTTATTGAAATAGGACTGTCCGCTACCTTTTATCCCTATCGTTATTGACATAGGACTTTCCGCTACCTTTTATCCCTATCGTTATTGACACAGGGCTGTCTGCTACCTTTTATCCCTATCGTTATTGGCACCGTACTGTCCGCTACCTTTTATCCCTATCGTTATTGGCACAGTACTGTCCACTACGCATTATCCCTATCGTTATTGGCACAGTACTGTCCACTACGCTTTATTCCTATCGTTTTTGGCACAGAACTGTCCGCTACCTTTTATCCCTATCGTTATTGAAATAGGACTGTCCGCTACCTTTTTATCTCTATCGTTATTGACATAGGACTGTCCGCTACCTTTTATCTCTATCGTTATTGACACCGTACGTACTGTCCGCTACCTTTTATCCCTATCGTTATTGACATAGGACTGTCCGCTACCTTTTATCTCTATCGTTATTGGCACAGGGCTGTCTGCTAACTTTTATCCCTATCGTTATTGGCACAGGACTGTCCGCTACCTTTTATCCCTATCGTTATTGGCACAGGGCTGTCTGCTACCTTTTATCTCTATCGTTATTGACATAGGACTGTCCGCTACCTTTTATCCCTATCGTTATTGACATAGGACTGTCCGCTACCTTTTATCCCTATCGTTATTGGCACAGTACTGTCCGCTACCTTTTATCCCTATCGTTATTGGCACAGGGCTGTCTGCTACCTTTTATCCCTATCGTTATTGACATAGGACTGTCCGCTACCTTTTATCCCTATCGTTATTGACATAGGACTGTCTGCTACCTTTTATCCCTATCGTTATTGACATAAGACTGTCCGCTACCTTTTATCCCTATCGTTATTGACATAGGACTGTCCGCTAACTTTTATCCCTATCGTTATTGACATAGGACTGTTCGCTACCTTTTATCCCTATCGTTATTGGCACAGGGCTGTCTGCTAACTTTTATCCCTATCGTTATTGGCACAGGACTGTCCGCTACCTTTTATCCCTATCGTTATTGGCACAGGGCTGTCTGCTACCTTTTATCTCTATCGTTATTGACATAGGACTGTCCGCTACCTTTTATCCCTATCGTTATTGACATAGGACTGTCCGCTACCTTTTATCCCTATCGTTATTGGCACAGTACTGTCCGCTACCTTTTATCCCTATCGTTATTGGCACAGGGCTGTCTGCTACCTTTTATCCCTATCGTTATTGACATAGGACTGTCCGCTACCTTTTATCCCTATCGTTATTGGCACAGTACTCTCCGCTACCTTTTATCCCTATCGTTATTGACATAGGACTGTCCGCTACCTTTTATCCCTATCGTTATTGACACAGGGCTGTCCGCTACCTTTTATCCCTATCGTTATTGACATAAGACTGTCCGCTACCTTTTATCCCTATCGTTATTGACACAAGGCTGTCCGCTACCTTTTATCCCTATCGTTATTGACACAGTACTGTCCGCTATCTTTGATCTCGATCGTTATTGACATAGGACTGTCCGCTACCTTTTATCCCTATCGTTATTGACATAGGACTGTCCGCTACCTTTTATCCCTATCGTTATTGAAATAGGACTGTCCGCTACCTTTTATCCCTATCGTTATTGACATAGGACTTTCCGCTACCTTTTATCCCTATCGTTATTGACACAGGGCTGTCTGCTACCTTTTATCCCTATCGTTATTGGCACCGTACTGTCCGCTACCTTTTATCCCTATCGTTATTGGCACAGTACTGTCCACTACGCATTATCCCTATCGTTATTGGCACAGTACTGTCCACTACGCTTTATTCCTATCGTTTTTGGCACAGAACTGTCCGCTACCTTTTATCCCTATCGTTATTGAAATAGGACTGTCCGCTACCTTTTTATCTCTATCGTTATTGACATAGGACTGTCCGCTACCTTTTATCTCTATCGTTATTGACACCGTACGTACTGTCCGCTACCTTTTATCCCTATCGTTATTGACATAGGACTGTCCGCTACCTTTTATCTCTATCGTTATTGGCACAGGGCTGTCTGCTAACTTTTATCCCTATCGTTATTGGCACAGGACTGTCCGCTACCTTTTATCCCTATCGTTATTGGCACAGGGCTGTCTGCTACCTTTTATCTCTATCGTTATTGACATAGGACTGTCCGCTACCTTTTATCCCTATCGTTATTGACATAGGACTGTCCGCTACCTTTTATCCCTATCGTTATTGGCACAGTACTGTCCGCTACCTTTTATCCCTATCGTTATTGACATAGGACTGTCCGCTACCTTTTATCCCTATCGTTATTGGCACAGTACTGTCCGCTACCTTTTATCCCTATCGTTATTGGCACAGGGCTGTCTGCTACCTTTTATCCCTATCGTTATTGACATAGGACTGTCCGCTACCTTTTATCCCTATCGTTATTGACATAGGACTGTCCGCTACCTTTTATCCCTATCGTTATTGGCACAGTACTCTCCGCTACCTTTTATCCCTATCGTTATTGACATAGGACTGTCCGCTACCTTTTATCCCTATCGTTATTGACACAGGGCTGTCCGCTACCTTTTATCCCTATCGTTATTGACATAAGACTGTCCGCTACCTTTTATCCCTATCGTTATTGACACAAGGCTGTCCGCTACCTTTTATCCCTATCGTTATTGACACAGTACTGTCCGCTATCTTTGATCTCGATCGTTATTGACATAGGACTGTCCGCTACCTTTTATCCCTATCGTTATTGACATAGGACTGTCCGCTACCTTTTATCCCTATCGTTATTGAAATAGGACTGTCCGCTACCTTTTATCCCTATCGTTATTGACATAGAACTTTCCGCTACCTTTTATCCCTATCGTTATTGACACAGGGCTGTCTGCTACCTTTTATCCCTATCGTTATTGGCACCGTACTGTCCGCTACCTTTTATCCCTATCGTTATTGGCACAGTACTGTCCACTACGCTTTATCCCTATCGTTATTGGCACAGTACTGTCCACTACGCTTTATTCCTATCGTTTTTGGCACAGAACTGTCCGCTACCTTTTATCCCTATCGTTATTGAAATAGGACTGTCCGCTACCTTTTTATCTCTATCGTTATTGACATAGGACTGTCCGCTACCTTTTATCTCTATCGTTATTGACACCGTACGTACTGTCCGCTACCTTTTATCCCTATCGTTATTGACATAGGACTGTCCGCTACCTATTATCCCTATCGTTATTGGCACCGTACTGTCCGCTACCTTTTATCCCTATCGTTATTGGCACAGTACTGTCCGCTAGCTTTTATCCCTATCGTTATTGACATAGGGCTGTCTGCTACCTTTTATCCCTATCGTTATTGACACAGGGCTGTCCGCTACCTTTTATTCCTATCGTTATTGACACAGTACTGTCCGCTATCTTTGATCTCTATCGTTATTGAAATAGAACTGTCCGCTACCTTTTATCCCTATCGTTATTGACATAGGACTGTCCGCTACCTTTTATCTCTATCGTTATTGACACAGGGCTGTCCGCTATCTTTTATCCCTATCGTTATTGACATAGGACTGTCCGCTACCTTTTATCTCTATCGTTATTGACATAGGACTGTCCGCTACCTTTTATCTCTATCGTTATTGAAATAGGACTGTCCGCTACCTTTTATCCCTATCGTTATTGACACAGGGCTGTCTGCTACCTTTTATCCCTATCGTTATTGGCACAGGACTGTCCGCTACCTTTCATCCCTATCGTTATTGACATAGGACTGTCCGCTACCTTTTATCTCTATCGTTATTGACACCGTACGTACTGTCCGCTACCTTTTATCCCTATCGTTATTGACATAGGACTGTCCGCTACCTTTTATTCCTATCGTTATTGGCACCGTACTGTCCGCTACCTTTTATAACTATCGTTATTGGCACAGTACTGTCCGCTACCTTTTATCCCTATCGTTATTGACATAGGGCTGTCCGCTACCTTTTATTCCTATCGTTATTGACACAGTACTGTCCGCTATCTTTGGTCTCTATCGTTATTGACATAGGACTGTCCGCTACCTTTTATCCCTATCGTTATTGACATAGGACTGTCCGCTACCTTTTATCCCTATCGTTATTGAAATAGGACTGTCCGCTACCTTTTATCCCTATCGTTATTGACATAGGACTGTCCGCTACCTTTTATCCCTATCGTTATTGACACAGGGCTGTCTGCTACCTTTTATCCCTATCGTTATTGGCACCGTACTGTCCGCTACCTTTTATCCCTATCGTTATTGGCACAGTACTGTCCACTACGCTTTATCCCTATCGTTATTGGCACAGTACTGTCCACTACGCTTTATTCCTATCGTTATTGACATAGGGCTGTCCGCTATCTTTGGTCTCTATCGTTATTGACATAGGACTGTCCGCTACCTTTTATCCCTATCGTTATTGACATAGGACTGTCCGCTACCTTTTATCTCTATCGTTATTGACACCGTACGTACTGTCCGCTACCTTTTATCCCTATCGTTATTGACATAGGACTGTCCGCTACCTTTTATCCCTATCGTTATTGGCACCGTACTGTCCGCTACCTTTTATCCCTATCGTTATTGGCACAGTACTGTCCGCTACCTTTTATCCCTATCGTTATTGACATAGGGCTGTCCGCTACCTTTTATTCCTATCGTTATTGACACAGTACTGTCCGCTATCTTTGGTCTCTATCGTTATTGACATAGGACTGTCCGCTATCTTTTATCCCTATCGTTATTGACATAGGACTGTCCGCTACCTTTTATCCCTATCGTTATTGAAATAGGACTGTCCGCTACCTTTTATCCCTATCGTTATTGACATAGGACTGTCCGCTACCTTTTATCCCTATCGTTATTGACACAGGGCTGTCTGCTACCTTTTATCCCTATCGTTATTGGCACCGTACTGTCCGCTACCTTTTATCCCTATCGTTATTGGCACAGTACTGTCCACTACGCTTTATCCCTATCGTTATTGGCACAGTACTGTCCACTACGCTTTATTCCTATCGTTATTGACATAGGACTGTCTGCTAGCTTTTATCCCTATCGTTATTGACACAGGACTGTCCGCTACGCTTTATCCCTATCGTTATTGACACAGAACTGTCCGCTAACTTTTATCCCTATCGTTATTGAAATAGGACTGTCCGCTACCTTTTATCTCTATCGTTATTGACATAGGACTGTCCGCTACCTTTTATCTCTATCGTTATTGACACCGTACGTACTGTCCGCTACCTTTTATCCCTATCGTTATTGACATAGGACTGTCCGCTACCTTTTATCCCTATCGTTATTGGCAACGTACTGTCCGCAATCTTTTATCCCTATCATTATTGGCACAGTACTGTCCTCTACCTTTTATCCCTATCGTTATTGACATAGGACTGTCCGCTACCTTTTATCCCAATCGTTATTGACACAGGGCTGTCCGCTACCTTTTATTCCTATCGTTATTGACACAGTACTGTCCGCTATCTTTGATCTCTATCGTTATTGACATAGGACTGTCCGCTACCTTTTATCCCTATCGTTATTGACATAGGACTGTCCGCTACCTTTTATCCCTATCGTTATTGACATAGGACTGTCCGCTACCTTTTATCCCTATCGTTATTGACACAGTACTGTCCGCTATCTTTGATCTCTATCGTTATTGACATAGGACTGTCCGCTACCTTTTATCCCTATCGTTATTGACATAGGACTGTCCGCTACCTTTTATCCCTAGCGTTATTGACATAGGACTGTCCGCTATCTTTTATCCCTATCGTTATTGACACAGGGCTGTCTGCTACCTTTTATCCCTATCGTTATTGGCACCGTACTGTCCGCTACCTTTTATCCCTATCGTTATTGGCACAGTACTGTCCATTACGCTTTATCCCTATCGTTATTGGCACAGTACTGTCCACTAGGCTTTATTCCTATCGTTATTGACATAGGGCTGTCTGCTAGCTTTTATCCCTATCGTTATTGACACAGGACTGTCCGCTACGCTTTATCCCTATCGTTATTGGCACAGAACTGTCCGCTACCTTTTATCCATATCGTTATTGAAATAGGACTGTCCGCTACCTTTTATCTCTATCGTTATTGACAAAGGACTGTCCGCTACTTTTTATCCCTATCGTTATTGACATAGGACTGTCCGCTACCTTTTATCTCTATCGTTATTGACACCGTACGTACTGTCCGCTATCTTTTATCCCTATCGTTATTGACATAGGACTGTCCGCTACCTTTTATCCCTATCGTTATTGACATAGGACTGTCCGCTACCTTTTATCCCTATCGTTATTGGCACCGTACTGTCCGCTACCTTTTATCCCTATCGTTATTGGCACAGTACTGTCCGCTACCTTTTATCCCTATCGTTATTGACATAGGGCTGTCCGCTACCTTTTATCCCTATCGTTATTGACACAGGGCTGTCCGCTACCTTTTATTCCTATCGTTATTGACACAGTACTGTCCGCTATCTTTGATCTCTATCGTTATTGACATAGGACTGTCCGCTACCTTTTATCCCTATCGTTATTGACATAGGACTGTCCGCTACCTTTTATCCCTAGCGTTATTGACATAGGACTGTCCGCTATCTTTTATCCCTATCGTTATTGACACAGGGCTGTCTGCTACCTTTTATCCCTATCGTTATTGGCACCGTACTGTCCGCTACCTTTTATCCCTATCGTTATTGGCACAGTACTGTCCATTACGCTTTATCCCTATCGTTATTGGCACAGTACTGTCCACTAGGCTTTATTCCTATCGTTATTGACATAGGGCTGTCTGCTAGCTTTTATCCCTATCGTTATTGACACAGGACTGTCCGCTACGCTTTATCCCTATCGTTATTGGCACAGAACTGTCCGCTACCTTTTATCCATATCGTTATTGAAATAGGACTGTCCGCTACCTTTTATCTCTATCGTTATTGACAAAGGACTGTCCGCTACTTTTTATCCCTATCGTTATTGACATAGGACTGTCCGCTACCTTTTATCTCTATCGTTATTGACACCGTACGTACTGTCCGCTATCTTTTATCCCTATCGTTATTGACATAGGACTGTCCGCTACCTTTTATCCCTATCGTTATTGACATAGGACTGTCCGCTACCTTTTATCCCTATCGTTATTGGCACCGTACTGTCCGCTACCTTTTATCCCTATCGTTATTGGCACAGTACTGTCCGCTACCTTTTATCCCTATCGTTATTGACATAGGGCTGTCCGCTACCTTTTATCCCTATCGTTATTGACACAGGGCTGTCCGCTACCTTTTATTCCTATCGTTATTGACACAGTACTGTCCGCTATCTTTGATCTCTATCGTTATTGACATAGGACTGTCCGCTACCTTTTACCCCTATCGTTATTGACATAGGACTGTCCGCTACCTTTTATCCCTATCGTTATTGGCACCGTACTGTCCGCTACCTTTTATCCCTATCGTTATTGGCACAGGGCTGTCTGCTACCTTTTATCCCTATCGTTATTGGCACAGGGCTGTCTGCTACCTTTTATCCCTATCGTTATTGAAATAGAACTGTCCGCTACCTTTTATCCCTATCGTTATTGGCACCGTACTGTCCGCTACCTTTTATCCCTATCGTTATTGGCACAGTACTGTCCACCACGCTTTATCCCTATCGTTATTGGCACAGTACTGTCCGCTACCTTTTATCCCTATCGTTATTGACATAGGGCTGTCCGCTACCTTTTATCCCTATCGTTATTGACACAGGGCTGTCCGCTACCTTTTATTCCTATCGTTATTGACACAGTACTGTCCGCTATCTTTGATCTCTATCGTTATTGACATAGGACTGTCCGCTACCTTTTACCCCTATCGTTATTGACATAGGACTGTCCGCTACCTTTTATCCCTATCGTTATTGGCACCGTACTGTCCGCTACCTTTTATCCCTATCGTTATTGGCACAGGGCTGTCTGCTACCTTTTATCCCTATCGTTATTGGCACAGGGCTGTCTGCTACCTTTTATCCCTATCGTTATTGAAATAGAACTGTCCGCTACCTTTTATCCCTATCGTTATTGGCACCGTACTGTCCGCTACCTTTTATCCCTATCGTTATTGGCACAGTACTGTCCACCACGCTTTATCCCTATCGTTATTGGCACAGTACTGTCCACTACGCTTTATTCCTATCGTTATTGATATAGGGCTGTCTGCTAGCTTTTATCCCTATCGTTAATGACATAGGACTGTCCGCTACGCTTTATCCCTATCGTTATTGGCACAGTATACTGTCCACTACGCTTTATTCCTATCGTTATTGACACAGGGCTGTCTGCTACCTTTTATCCCTATCGTTATTGACATAGGACTGTCCGCTACCTTTTATCCCTATCGTTATTGGCACAGTACTGTCCGCTACTTGTTATCCCTATCGTTATTGACACAGGGCTGTCTGCTACCTTTTATCCCTATCGTTATTGGCACAGTACTGTCCGCTACCTTTTATCCCTATCGTTATTGGCACATTACTGTCCGCTACTTGTTATCCCTATCGTTATTGACACAGGGCTGTCTGCTACCTTTTATCCCTATCGTTATTGGCACAGTACTGTCCGCTACTTGTTATCCCTATCGTTATTGACACAGGGCTGTCCGCTACCTTTTATCCCTATCGTTATTGACACAGGGCTGTCTGCTACCTTTTATCCCTATCGTTATTGACACAGGACTCTCCGCCACATTTTATTCCTATCGTTATTGACACAGTACTGTCCGCTACCTTTTATCCCTATCGTTATTGACACAGGGCTGTCTGCTACCTTTTATCCCTATCGTTATTGGCACAGTACTGTCCGCTACTTGTTATCCCTATCGTTATTGACACAGGGCTGTCTGCTACCTTTTATCCCTATCGTTATTGGCACAGTACTGTCCGCTACTTGTTATCCCTATCGTTATTGACATAGGACTGTCCGCTACCTTTTATCCCTATCGTTATTGACACAGGGCTGTCTGCTACCTTTTATCCCTATCGTTATTGACACAGGACTCTCCGCCACCTTTTATTCCTATCGTTATTGGCACAGTACTGTCCGCTACGCTTTATCCCTATCGTTATTGGCACAGTACTGTTCTCTGCAGCCGCTTCAATATCTTCATCCACAGGCAGGGCATCTAACATGCTGTCCCCCTTGGCAGTTGCGGCTTTTTGTGGTATGCATATGTGGGTTTTGTGGTAAGTATAAAGTTTAGGTATCATAGTACAAAATGACGATGGTTTGATGGATCGTGCCATTCAAAACACTTAACTTCAGAACTGTCTCATATGGAACTACAGTTAGGTCTACTTGTGAGGTAACGTTACGACACCTTTCTTTCTTTCACCAGCCTGTTTCGTTGACGAACAAAAGATACAAAGTTGCAAGTAGCTTGTACGTTTTGGTCAATGCGCGGATCTAATTTTTTTCTATCCCATCCACATACATAATACTTCTCCTTGAAGATATTCGGCTTTTTTTTCTCCGCTAGCTTCCCGATCTGACTAATTTTACTCAGGACTCATCCCCGCGCTGTCCCCGGAATTATTCAGGATTGGTCATTTTCAGAAACACTTCTTCACTTGAGTAAAAGGAATGGCTACGCCGCACGCCGGCTACGCCCTATGCTGAATCAGCCACGTGTAATACCTGAGAAGTTCTGCATTAAATATCAGGAGTAAAATATAATGAAGAAACACTGTCTGGGTGGCATCAATTTTTGTTTTTTGAGTGATATTTCGGTAAACGAAAAACGACTGTAGGTTTGTTTTTCGTTTTTCTTATGATCATTTTGAAAACGAAAAACGGTTGGACGGCATCAATTTTTGTTTTTGAATGATATTTCGGTAAACGAAAAACGACTGTAGGTTTGTTTTTCGTTTTTTTTATGATCATTTTGAAAACGAAAAACGATTGGACGGCATATACACGGACCATTGTTGTTGAAAATTCATGAAAGGATCTTCACGAAGCCTAACGATCCTTCGCCGAAATAAGTGACTCGCCACGAAACTGGCCGCCATGGTTACCGACTAAGTTTTTTTTAGTTGCGACATGCTGCGAGACCTGTGTCAGTCATTTTCAATACCACTTGCGATGAAACGCAACTTTTGCGATTTTTGGGGGTGGGGGTGGGAGGGCGGGGTTAGTGCGTCAAGGGGGGAGAGTGTCAAGGGGGGGAATTGTCGATTCACGGGTGGGGGGGTTGGGACTTGTCCGGTGGGGAATCTCCAAAGTGGAAGTGTCCTGCTCCCGAACGACAAACTGCTATGTACGTAGGTTTACATTTTGAGGGATTACACGTACTGCTTGGTCTACCACCAGGGCCATGCAAGTGTGAACGGGGATTTGACGTGACGGATTTTTTTGGACGGGAAAAATAAATTCGCCCCCCCCCCCCCCACCTCCCTCTTGGACACGCCCATTACATATACTCGATTGGGACACTCGCTTAGCTTCACCGCAGACTTATTGTAGCCTGGTTCCTGGGCCCAACCTCACACGCGACACCTGGCGGCGAGCTTAGCACGGTCACACAGAGAATGAAATAAAACGATAACACAGACATCGATCGTTGAAACGCATTATTCACGTTAACATGCCCGATTCGAATACATTTTACTGCACATTTGTCTGCGTATGAAGCTACCATGGCATTAGACTCCGACGAAGATGACTATGTGGCGATTGGGACAAGTTTACCAGAATATGAAGAGGGTATGTTTCGTTATAATCGTATTATCGCTCACCATAGTTGGCAGGTCCAGGGCCGCGCGGTGGTCTAAAGTCAAAGTCATAAATGCCGTAGACACACGTTTCAGCCCATATTTTCCGCGAATTTGTCTCGTTCACTCTCAAAATCCCTGACGTGAGAAAGCAACACTAGACCATTTTAATGATACCAAACTTACCTTTGTAATGCGATGTTATCCTTTTTTATGACACAAAGAATATTTCTCCATGCTGACACTCCGTTGACATAAAACGCTCTGTCGCCAAAATACTAAAACACGCGTCATAAAATGATGGTTGCCATGGCGCCGAACGTGCTTTGAACAATACATGCTCTATTTTTATACCAGCCAGGAGGATGCCATGGCAACTGTAGAGCCTTTCATTGTCTGTGATTTAGTCTAGTTGCGAAAGTGTGTCTGATGCCTATGGAGTGTCAGCATGGAGAAATATTGTTTGTGTCTTAAAAAAGGATAACATCGCAGTACAAACGTAAGTTTAGTATCATTAAAATGGTCTAGTGTTGCTTTCTCACGTCAGGGATTTTGAGAGTGATCGAGGTAAATTCGCGGAAAATATGGGCCGAAACGTGTGTCTACGGCATTTATGACTTTGACTTTAGGGTGGTAGGGGGGTGTATGGACAGGACGGTCGTACTACCAGAACGGCCGTATGGGTTGGGTGGCAGTCTATGGGGGAGGGGTGCGTGAAGCTAGTAGCCGGATCAATTAACTGGCCATGCACATACTGCCTGGGCACAGGTGCCTGTGTGCCTGGGCTACGTACAGAGCACCACAGGCACTCGGTTTGTGAGATGGAAGTCCTACGGCCTGTGTTTATCCTATATATTTTCAGGTCGAAGACGACCCTCGATCGAGGGTTATCGCTAGATCGAGGGTTAACCCTAGAAGGAGGGAAAACGGAAGTTGACACGTACCGTCAGATGCAAGGTTTTAAAACGTACTAGGGCTTGCTGTGCCAGGACTTATGTTGTATGGAAAGCCATATATATCATAATGTAGTGCCTTAATATTTTTTTGGAAAACTGAACATATATACACCAAAAGCTATAGAAGTTAACGAAATATATAAACTGCTGTTACATCACATTAATTGCTGTTACATCACAGTTGTCAAAAACTAAACAATAAGTACAATATAATTACGCCAAATAAAATCAGATCATTATGCATTATGACTGACACGGCATGCCATAATGTGAGCCTGATAAAAACATCTATATCTTCCAATCGCGTCAATGGATTTTAAAGCACGTCGACAGTTTTGTGGAAAATTTAACTCTGCATGTCATATTAATGGTTTCATGCCCTCCAAGTTTAAATTCTGTCCTCCAAATATATTTTGTGCATGTAGCTGACCACAGTAGTGATAAACATATTGTCGTAAAAAATTTAGTCATGTTACTAGGTCATGACCTGTCCCTAATATATTGAACTAATTTTAGGAACTTTGGGCGAAATCAAAAGATTTGGTACAATTCCATCTATGATATCTTTTGTAACATGCCTCATAAATGGTTGAGTGGAATTAAATGAATATGATGACGTCAGTCGACTTCCCTCGATCGAGGGAAAAGTATGCTGTTTACCCTCATTCTAGGGATATCCCTCGATCGAGGGTTGTCTTCGACCTGATAATATATATAGGACTTCTATCTCACAAACCGAGTGCCTGTGCAGAGCACAATCGACTGCCGCATACAATTTGGGTCACTAGGAACTTGCTACTGAATGACATTGGTCACATCAAACTATTTTCATTTATTGCTGGGATATCTACTAAATAAAATATCCTTACTTTGAAAATAGCAGCATAATCTAAATAGTGTAAATATTGATAATTAAAAGATAACTATAATGCATAGTTCTTTACAGGTCATCCCCACTGATTTGAGAAGAATCATCGTTCCAGAGTTTATTATTATCATGTGGGGCTGATTTTGATCACGGCAAACCATACCCCACTTCCGGTTCAAAATTGCATGTGTCATTGACCAATCTGCCAAGTTCAATTCCTTATTTCCTGTATCGCAAGGAGTGAGATCGCGATTGGGCTCTGGTAACCTGCATAGCCAGGGAAGGCTCCCACGGTATTTGCACATCATTGCAGCCAATATTGCAGGGATAGTGTTGGCAGAGAGGGGTGGGTGGTTGGCAGGGGTGGCATCTGGGTATATTTGGTGTCGGGACCTGGTTGGTCCATTGCTTGTTGGATGGAGTCGCAAACTGAGTGATTAATATGAAGATAAGGGACATAGGCCTGGGGGATGCCAACCTCCAGAATATTGGCCTGGGGGAGGACGACTGCTGGGATGTAGGCCTGGGGGATGGCGACACCCGAGACATAGGCCTGGAGGATGGTGGCAGTCTGTATGACATCGGCCTGGAGGGTGGTGGCAGCCTGCATGATGTCAGCCTTTGGGCGTGGGGGAAGGCAGTGACCTGCAGGACAGCGACCTGCCGAGCTGGCTCCCAGCACAGATAACAGACAGGGTATCCCGCTCACCAGCTTCAACTTATTCCCTGGCCCACCCCGCCACCAGCAGGGAACATGGACCAGCTCACACTGTGGTCGGGTGTGAAAATAGATTAATCGGCATTCTTTGACAACAATTCAACCTGAAAAAGACAATCCAATGAATTTTTCAACATAAAATTGTATAGATATTTACGAGTTATACCTTTCTGGGATCTGATCATTCTAATTCAAAGATTCTCCCCCCCCTCACCACCTTCTCCCTCCATGTATATTTTAGGGGTGGGGGACCATGCAGCCATTTTGGGCATACAGCTGTTCTGTCTATGGACTGGTAGGGGGGTGTTGATGATTGGCTGGTAGTTGGGGTGAATAGAGCCAGGGAGGCATGGCGGTATAGGAAAGGGATGTTGGATGTGTAACGTGCCCACTGGCCACAGTCCATCCAGAGAGCAATGGATTGCTTATCACACCTTGCAATTTGCCTGTGCTACCAACTGTTAATTAACGCATGTCTTAGTGCCCATCATTGTTCATCACACCTTTTGTGTACATTTGATATAACTAGGTCTGTCTTAGTATTTGAGTCAGTACATTTACGCAATAGCTGGAGGATGCAAGAGAAAGTTTTTTACCATAATCAGCATAGCAGATTTGTTTGACTGAATGCTGATGCTATCATGGATATGTGGGAAAATGGAGCCAGAGCTGCATCAGAGATTCTGAAGCTTAGAAAAACATTGTACGATGAGCTTTACGGGAGATGGCATTGCTATTCTCACTGGACCTAAGCTGAGACAATTTCTCCGCTGCCAATGGGTGGCTGTTCAGCTTCCAGCGATGAGACAATATAAAAGCATCAGTGCTGAGTGGAGAGTCGGCCGAAGTTAACCAGAGATGGTTGCTGATTGGTGTTGGCGGCTGTCCAACATATGTGAGGGCTACAAGCGAAAACTGCCCGTCTTGGGGCATCTCTCTATTATATGACTCCCTCCATTATGGGTATATATGTCTCTTTGGGCTGGCAGAACAGAAGTTGTATAGCGCAGGGACCACTGTATATGTGTTGTGTTTTAAAGCGCTGTCTGTCCCAACTTATGTTCTGGGTCTAAGTATCTATAGTTTATATTTCAGCTATGCAGTGCCCAGTCTGGAGCAACTGTAGCTATCATGATAAGTTAATCCTTCGTACCTGTGTCAAATTTTGATCTATAAACCAGTCAAGATGTGCTGCAGATCACTTAAAGGTCCAGAAATGTTACAACGTATGCACTTTTTCTCACAATGGAAAGCCAAGTGGCATGTTCCCATGCTGTTACTATCAACTGATTTTACTATGTTATCTCCCCAAACATGTCCTGCGTATCATGATCTTGCTAAGAATGGAAAAGAAACTAAAACAACCTTGCCTACACACTACCGGTAACTGAAAAATCTAGAGGGTTTATTGTGTATTTTTCTTATAGTTTTTGGTAATTTTGTTTTTCATACCTTGTAATTAATTGAGGAAGGCAGAAAACTATTGTCCACTTATGTTTAGATACTGTGGTGTTGCCTTAAGGTTGATTTTACTCACTGGTTATTGTTGTTGTTACAGATGAAATTCCAAAGAAACCAGTGGCAGCACATGACCAGACTGTGACAGATTCTAAAGGACGGCAACGGTTCCATGGCGCCTTCACAGGAGGATTCTCTGCTGGCTACTTCAACAGCGTGGGTTCTAAGGAAGGTCAGTGGCAGTCAATTTGATCCATGCAAAATATTGAAAAAAAATTTTTGGCATATATATTTATATTTATATGTGCTACATATATTTTAATTGCATTTCAGACGTTACTGCGTTGACAATCGTTGTGGTGATACCACCAGTGCGTGGCAAAGCATTAAACAGTCATCATCCAGCCGCACTTTGGGGTTCATGGATGATTTAAATTGACTGTTTACATGTTATTATTTGTTGATAGGTTGGACACCTTCCACATTCGTTTCATCACGAGAAAAGAAAGATGGCGCCCGACATCACAGGATGCCAGAGCATTTCATGGATGAAGAGGTAACGTTAAACTTTAAAAACACTGCTTAAACTTCTCCTCTAAGTTAAGTGTGATACTTTTGTTTGTTTCTTTGGTCCGATATTGCATACGAAGGAGATGCTAACTACACTCTGATCGCGGATTAAGTGACTGCTATAACAACAAAATTTAAAAATTATTGCTCGATAATTGATTATCAGTACTCACTCGAATGTCTTTTTTTTGCAGGACTTCGGCGAACATGGAATAGCCCCAAAAGTTGTGAATGCCACCTCTGAGTTTGCGTCAAGGCAAACCAAAGAAAGAAAACGAAAAAACCTTCTGCCTTCAAGTGGAGTACTCCCAGAAACAGACTTTCTACATGACATCGTTGCTCCTGTGAAGTATGTCAACCATTTTCATTCTTACATCATAACAGATGGTTACCTATGATTGTGTTTACCTAGTGCTGCGAGTTACCTGGCCTCCATGGTCTTACATAGTGATTATGTCATCACTGTGGTTCAAAGCTTTTGAGATCTAAACTGATAAGTTGGCTTACACAACATAAAACATTGAAGTTAAGTTCCTACGACACAGTCAGCAGTTGTATGTACGTAGGTACGTGGATCAGTGTTTGGAGTAGAGGGTTCCACCAGGAACATAGCTCCGGCTCTACCCTTCCTTCTCCCACTGATGCGACACTGACCAAATGTGGTTATAGCATCCTGAATATACAACCAGCAAAACTCTGGTTCTGTGTTTCTGAATCGTCGCTGGCAAAGTGAAGACCTTTAACATTCTACAGTCTCCGGTTGTCATTGATTGTCTATATATCTTTCAGGAGTAGCGTTGGGGTCGTGTTGCTGCGCAGTCTGGGCTGGAAGGAAGGTCAAGGTATTGGCCCTCGTGGCCGGAGACAGAGGAAGACACCAAAGTCTAGAGGTGGGTGCTGCAAGATTTAGATCCTTCACAACTGTAACCATTCCATCAATATAGACCCTAACCCTTGGGTACCCATTTAATGCTGTTGTTAATTAATGTACTACCAATGACCGATCTTTAACGATTTTGTGTATCTAACTGCCAAATACTTGAATATGTCTGTTGATATTCCGACTGCTTAAGACTTTTTTTGTGACCAATAGGGTCTGTAAGTGACATCACCGACAGCGCGCGCTCACCTCCAGCGAATCCGTTTTTGGGTACATGATGCTTCACCGCCCCATATACAAAGCATAGCGGGCTCTTTGTAATGGCGTGAAACGCACAGAAAACCAGCGTCTTGCGATTTAAAACTAGTACGAGTATGAAGGTACACCCCCAAACATTTATTCCATATGGTTTTCAAATCTAACATTGCATTCATATCTCAAACATCAGTGAGTCTAGTTTGAGGTCCATAGTAAAGTACAGGCACCCGCTGACGCGTTGTACCCAGAACGGTTGTTTCCAGAGGTGAGCGCGCGCTGTCTGTGACGTCACTTACAGGCCCTATACACACAAAAACACGATTCAAGTTGGGCGGCATCGCAAAGAAGCCATTAACTCCTGATATTACATTGAGAAACAGATGTCTTGCCTCCTTGGCATCTTTTGCTAACACAGTCAAGTTATGCGTATTTAGACTCATCCTGTGACATTATTATGTGATTAAGGCAGCATTAAATTTGTTTTATTGCCATTGACTCAGAGCCTGTATCTGGAATCCATATCAAACATGTAACTATTGGTTAATTAATGTTGTAGATCATTTTATTACAATCGACCGTCACGTTCGTATTCGAGAAGGGTTCATTTCTCATTTGCCTGTCTTTCAAGTAACTTTTATCTTACCGCGTACAGATGGAGGGAAGACCTATGGATGTTCACTTCCGCCAACTTTTGGGGGTAGCGAGGTAAGCAGTGACGTTATCCCGATTAGGGGTTCTTACATAAATTAAATGATGCTAAATGACATTATGTATTAAGGAATGATGCAGTCTTTAAAATACAGTTAACACTGATTTTATGAACAAAAGGTATATTAGAGCGATTTAAACCATAATTCGTGCAGACAAGCCTTGTCGAAGTGTGGTCAGGTACAGTTGCAGACTGGACAAAACCACAACTGGTGTAGATTTCGATGTTCATTTACGAGCTAGAAAACGGTGGCCCGGTAACCTAAGGGTGTATATCCATGAAGGCCGCACGATGTGAGAGCCGCGCGATCCCCCCACCCCTTAGATAAGGGTGGAGGGGGCGGGGGGGGGGTGGAGGCTTGTTGTAAGGCAATCTAAGTAGTTGTGTTCCGACCGTGTGGTGATCCGTGCAAGTAGTCTCGTTACCGTCCCGCTCATCCAGACACCACAGCCAAACTGACGCTACAGTTTGAACCGAGCGTTTTTGTCTGGATCGCTAATGATTGTGGGTAACGGGACTACTTAAGCCGGCGGACCACTGCGCGATTGTGTCACTCCGCTGCAAATACCTGTCCGGAGCTGTCCGGAATCTTCCGACAGACTCCGAACCTACCCGGTTACATTTATAGTAAAATAACTTGTGTGGCTTAACGGACAATGTGTCGAGCGAAATTTTGTCTTTAAACGTATGCTTCACATTCTGCGATGTTATGAGGTGGAGAAATAAACTATCCAGCAATGTCTTTAAATTCAAATAATATAAATTTTTGTTTTTAATTTTAAACTAGCAAATTGCGTCCTTGTAAGTTGTGCGATATGATTATTAACAATAATATTATTATTAGTTATATTATCATTAATAACACTATATTAGTAATATTATTAATTTTGTATTATCATTAATAGTACTATAATAGTAACATTATTTTTATTATTGATACTATTATTTATTACCAATATTTTTAGTATTGTGAATGTTTTTATTATTATTAATATTATTATTAATTATATTATCATTAATAAAACTACTATTATCTTTATAAATATTATTTTTATGGTTAATATTATTTTTGTTATTAATAAATTGATCAACGGTGGCGCAGGGTTCCGCGGATGAGGATGAAGAATTCGTGGAACATATAGAATTCGCGCCCAAGGACGTCGTGCCTGTGACCTTCACGCCCAAGGACAACCTCCACGGCCTTGGCTACAGTGGTATCAACCCCAGAACGGCGCTAGGCCACGTGGAGCTGTTTAGTAGCACCCCGGTCCTCAGTACGACCGGCAAGCGAGGCATGAAGGGTCACGTGAGTATAGTGTGAAGGGTTTAATGAATTCCTGTTTTATAATACAATACAGTAATACGGTGCAACATACAGGCACTATTACGGGAATACATATCACTCTGTTATCTAGCAAAGATAAGATGGAACTGGTTCACAGTATATTACACCTAGGACCGTAAAGATGCGTGTGGTCTTCGACTGAAGACTGTCTTTGGTTTACATTGCACAGTCTCATTGTGTCCTATCACTATCTCAGTGTTTCCTTGGATCATTGCGGTCTTACGGTGAACAGGAGTTGCCTCAGGTTAAGACGCCCATTTCTCTATGCGGCCCCCCGAATGGTCTAGTGGTTAGCGCGCCCGGGGTTTGTCGAGTGAGCTCTGCCAGGCCAGCCATCGTGCCGGAGTTCGGGGTTGCGCGCGCCACTGTGGCCCACCCGAATGGTCTAGTGTTTAGCGCGCCTGGGGTTTGTCGAGTGAGCTCTGCCAGGCCAGCCATCGTGCCGGAGTTCGGGTGTGCGCGCGCCACTGTGGCCCACCTGAATAGTCTAGTGGTTAGCGCGCCCGAGGTTTATCGAGTAAGCTCTACCAGGCCAGCCATCGTGCCGGAGTTCGGGGGTGCGCGCCACTGCGGCCCACCCGAATGGTCTAGTGGTTAGCGCGCCCGGGGTTTGTCGAGTGAGCTCTGCCAGGCCAGCCATCGTGCCGGAGTGTGTTCGGGGGTGCGCGCGCCACTGCGGCCCACCCGAATGGTCTAGTGGTTAGCGCGCCCGGGGTTTGTCGAGTGAGCTCTGCCAGGCCAGCCATCGTGCCGGAGTTCGGGGGTTTGCGCGCCACTGCGGCCCACCCGAATGGTCTAGTGGTTAGCGCGCCCGGGGTTTGTCGAGTGAGCTCTGCCAGGCCAGCCATCGTGCCGGAGTTCGGGGGTGCGCGCGCCACTGTGACCCACCCGAATGGCCTAGTGGTTCGCGCCCACGGCCTTATCTTGTGTGGCGAAGTGTGGCCACGCTTGTGTACTACGTCATCAAAATTCGGGCATCGCTGCCATTGTTTGCCTCTTTACATATGCGCTTAATGTAGGGTGAACATGACTCCTGTACGAGCAGCTCAAAACTTTAGGAGCACAGAGTTTAATGACGTGGCGTGGGTTGTCTGCAGGCGTTCGGCGTAGGGGCCATGGAGGATGACGACGACGATATCTACGCCACGCAGGGTCTCTCGGGGTACGACCGCGTGCTCGAGGCACCCCCGGAGCAGGACACCCATGGGTGGACCGCCCCCGGAACCTCGGGTAAGGGATGCTGCGAGGGGGAGCGGTGAGAGGGAGGCCCCGGTAAACCTACCTCGTCTACAAGGAAACAAGCAAACTGAATTAACACAAAAAATCAAGGAAAATATCATTTCCATAAAAGTAGAATTATAGAAGTTAACGAGTTATAGAGGTAGATCTTGGTAAAAACTCAATCTGATCAGGGAAAAAATCAGGGATTTATATGGTAGATTCATGTATTTAACGAACCAACAAATTATTTCATGTTCTGTTCTTGGAAGGTTCCCCCCACCTATACCGCAACATTGTCATTTGCAGGCCGCCACCCTGGTGCAGGCAACCTGGGGCAGAAGGTGCTGCCGGGCTTCACCCCTGCCTCGCAACCCCTGGCGCCCAAACGTGTGTACCCACCCCCCTCCGTGCCCCGTCACTACCAACCGTGCCACAGGTTCCCGGATGTCAGCGTCCCGGATGTCCCCGTGAACCAGCAGGACCGGTCACGTGGTTGGGTGCAGCGTCTGACGGCCAGCCAGCGAGCTGCCATGCTGGAGGAGACGCCAGATATCAGTGAGTACTGTACAGGTCACGTGGTTGGGCGTGTTCATATATAACTTATCAACGCCGATACGTCCTGCATTATTATGTCATGTATTTATCCCGAATATGCTTCTATAAATGTCGTTTGCCGTAATTAACGTGTGAACATTTCTCTTTCCTCAGAGTCGGTATTTGATCTAGTGGGGGAGAAGGATCGTGCTAAGCTGACGCAGAACGCCAATCAGAGACCTGCCGTCAGGGAAGGCGAGTCGGCCATGACGTCATTCTTACGCATGCAGGCGGCTGCCAGAGGGCAGTCCGAGCCAACCCCGGCGTCGGCACCCCCGCCCGCGGGTGACAGTTCTGGGAGTGACAAGAGCCGCGTCCTCCTAGCTCTGGCAGGCCATACCGCGGAGCTCACCATTCCCAAAGTCGAGGCCACTTCCAGTTCCGGTGTCAGTCCCGAGGTCAGGACGCCCGGTGCGACTCCAACAATCGCCAAGGCGTCTCTCGGCTTCAAACCCTTCGCCAAAGACCCCAAGAAACAAGGACGATATGAGCGATTCCAGGCCTTGCAAAAAGAGGGGAAAACATGTAAGTATTAAATGATTTGTCTCGATATGTGTAGAAAAAGTAACCGACACAACAGTCTGATTTGAAGAATCTTTCAAGTAGAAATTACGGGGACCTCCCTGGTGTAGTGATCACCGATCAATAGGTCATGGATTCGAATCCGGACCCGGGCACCTTATCTGGGGTCAGTTTCATCGGTTCATCTTTCGTCATCCCCGCGCTGTTCATTGGATCAGTTTGTGCACAAAAACGGCATAAAACACCTAAACATATGATTTTCAAGTCGAAATTGTCCGCAGAAATATTGCATAAATACAATTTTATAATACATATCAATCACAAACTAGGATGTTGTTAAAAGTCATCGCTCCCAGACCATCCCTTGTCTGATCTGTAAAATGTTGACCTTGGCGGGCGCAGACGAACCCAAAGCAGACGACACCTCCGGACTGACGGAGTGGGAACGCGATCACGAGGTGGAAGAATTCTCCCGAGCCAGCGCCCTCTTCCGGCCGCTCTCGGCAATGATCGCCTCCAGATTCACGAAGGCTGAGTACCAGGATGATGAGGCGATGAAGGCCGCCAAGCTACAGGAGGCAGAACAGCTGGTATACCCGCAATATACTATATACTATACTATTCTAGCGGGGAGAGGCGGGGGTCTGTGTTATCTGTGGTTTATTCCTGGTGCACTTATTGCGCACTGATGGTATCACCGCCGGTGTGACACAGTTTATTATGTTGTGTTTGCTCGTTATAGCCCGCTCTGTATCGTTTCTCAATTCAGATTTTCCAACTGCCATGCTTTCTGTGTATCTATGGTTTTGTCTCCTTGTTAAATGAGGGCCGCCTCGATAGCTCAATGGGTTAGAGCGCTCGCCTTGAGTGCTCTGGCCACCTGAGAGCCTAACGGCACGTGGATCGGTGGTTCGCGCCCCGCTGCGGCCATGTCTGTGTGGTCGCCGGATAAAGATCCCATGTCCTTCTTCAAAAAGAGTGGAGGGTTACCCACGGGGACATGGCCTCCACTCTCCCTTCCTTCTCCTATTGACGCGATATGATCAAAAGTTGTTAAAAGCGTTCTGAATATACAACCTTGTTGAACAAAATATTTCCCTATCCCTCTTATCTATATCTCGCCTCTGTGTCCTTCCTAAACCTGATACTCCACATGCCCCTATGTCTATGTATATCGTTCTACATCGCACTCAAACGAGCCAATTCAAGTATCCCTCTCCGCTTGACGCACCAAAAGTGGTTAAAGCGTCCTGAATAACCAACCAACCGCTTGACGCACCGTCGGCTTGTGACCTTGTGATGACCTTCGATGTTGTTTCCAGGGTGACGGAGCCGCCGCAGCGTCTCTCAACATGTTTGGGAGACTGACCCGAGACGTGATGACCTGGTGTCCGGACAAAGTCCTGTGCAAACGGTTCAATGTCCCGAACCCTTATCCGGAGTAAGTACGCCTACCCCACTCCACCCCCCACCCCTAACCCGCTCCACCTCCACCCCCCAACTCCACCTCCACGCCTTCTTCACCTCCACCCCCAACCCACTCCACCCCCACCCCACCTCCACTCCACCCCCACTCCACCCTTACCCCTTCAATGCGCAAAGATAAGAAACATCCAGTAAATTGTGTTGTTTTTAATACTCTTGCGTGGTTATTCGGTTCAATGCCCCCTCCCCCCCCCCCCCCCCGTTCCGCTTCGCCCAATGGTGTTTTTAATATGTAACTTATAATTATTTTCTTACTTCTTTTTCCCGCATCCATTCCATCCATGTTTAACAATTTGACACAAACAGTAAACTTTTCATTTCGAGACCTGGGATACTGTGTCCGGTTTCCCTTGCCCTGTGCCTTACGATTATGTTGATATGATAATAGCCACAACTAAATACCACATACTGCGCTCCATACAGCTCGACGACCGTTGGGGTTCCAAGGGCCAAGAGGGAAAAGTTCACCCTCTACAACTTGCTGACGTACGCACCGAGTGAGGCGCCAGATGTAGGTCGCGGTGAGGCCCCGGATGTAGGTCACCAGGAAGAGCTGCAACAGACGTTGCAAACGACAGGTGTGTGCTTACAGACTGAACTCGGGGCTTCTTACTTTACTTAAGTCATGGTCAATTCTTCAATTTAAAATTTTGCTCCATCTTAGTCAGATAGCCAATGCCTAAAACAATGTAACGAGTGCACGGTCGGTCTATATATCGTCCAAAATATATGTTAAATTTGCAATTATAATTAAATTTATATATCAAATTCCTGCCAAATAGTCTTACATAGTAAGAGTATTCATTAGATTCGACCTGTCGTCTAAAATTTGTCTAATAAGCATTTTAGTTTCCATCGTCCCTAAAATGCGTCGTATTAAGCACAATGACTGATGCATTCTGAAAGGGACCAGGACAATTTGTAAATACTTGGACCCATTTTTATCTGTTGCGAAATGAAAATAATACGTTTAGACTAATATTCTCAATTGATTGAATCATTAATTGAAAAGTGCCGTGTGTGCAATGGCGCCGTGGAAAATGTCACATGTAAGTAAACAGCTACAAAGACCAGTTTGGTTCACAGCCCAGAAGAAGAAGAACGTCCTTGGTAAAGGTCAAGGCAAGCCGCTGGCGATCCTGGCTAATGGGATCTCTCTGGCGGCGAAACCACGTGCCGGCGCTACTTCCCAGGATGCAGCAGGCGAACCGTCGGCTGGAGGCACTGGCGGGGTGGTCGCGGGGTCTGCTGCTACCCCGCCTGAGGGGGAGGCGCGGGGCGAGGTGGTGAGTTTGCAGCGTTTCCATAGTAACAAGCGTACGTTCGTGTTCAGTGGTCCTTATGGTGGCCGCTTGGTGTCATGATGGTGTTTATTGTTTGGTTCATGATATTGGGTGCATTTCTTATGGCCAGTAAGGGTATACCGCCCGGTATACCACCCGGTATGCCGCCCGGTATATTATACCGGTATACCCAAGACGTGACAATGCTTCTTCGGGCCAACCGTTATGGCAATGACCTGCTCACATCGTCGATCACGTCCGGTGCATTTAGGGGCACTGGAACCAGCCTACTGGTTTCATTTTGCAACCAGCCACCATCTTCTCCCGAATGCCCCGTGCTCTTTTTGAACGGGATCACTTCGGCATGCCGAATGAATCCGCGCGCACCCGCCCCGGGGTGAAAGAGGTGTGAGGAGTATACCGATGCGTAATGTGCCTGGTCGGTTTACCTCCGGGATATACCCGGGCTACTACAAGTAATGCACCCATATTTTGATACTCTTTCATCGTGACGTCCCTAGCCAAGTGTAGACAATAGTAAAGATCTTGAGGTGGCCAGGATATATATAAATATGACGAAGAACAGTGCACAGAATTGCACCTGCGTTATCAGTACCACATTCCGTGTGTTAAAGTTGCATGTGGAGCTCTTTCCCACCAAAACTAAAGAGGTCAAAATACAAATAAGAATCAGTCCTTGAATCATTCAAGATTGGTTTTGTCTAACCTCCACCCATGCCAGACTGCCAAATAGTGTCTCTTAGCCTTGCCCGTGATATGAATTTACCACAAATTTTCATTTCAGTTGTAAACGTCATCAGTTTGTGTGCTTCGCGATGCTTTGTTATAAGTAGCAGTGCCGCGACAGAGTGCTGTGGTGTCGCGGCATAGACACGTTTGCCACACCACAGCCGAAACGGCGAGGTTTATCAGGTTTCTGAATTTATGGAATGGAACAATCAAGTTTTCTACAGATTTTGATATAAATTTCGCCTGGGCTTACTTTTGGCGGGAAAAAACTCGACATGCAACTTTAATTACCCTAAGTTGTAATTCTCTGTTTGGCTTCTTGTAGTCCCCGGCAGAGGTCGCCACCGGAGCGGACAAACCTCCCATGGATCTGTTCAAGGCTATTTTTGAAGACTCAGATTCTGAGAGCGAAGCGTCGTCTGAAGATCCGGAAGTGACCACCAAGAATGAACCGGTGAGGATTACCCTGTCTCTGTGGTCAATATCATAGTAATGGTAAACTGGTGTACAGGTTAAGTCAGTACTTTGTGCACAACGCCTATGGTACATATGTGTGTGCGCTATGTATCAGTAACGTACGTGTCAGTCTGGTGGCTCTCGGTCCCCAAAGTCGACCCTTTTCAATCTCCACTCTATGGGCCGAACATCTTGCCCACTTGGCCCTCCGTGACTTACCACGTTAATACACATGGCCGGGACGGGTATACCGCCCAGTACACTTTAGTATGTGTTCAATCTCTGCGATCTCATCTTAGTAAACGGCCATTTCTGTGTGTATATCGTCTTTATGCCCCAATTGAGGATTTAGGGATCTTCGACAGTAAAAGTGAGGCCAACTGAGTCCAATATTAGGATGTTCAATGCTTACTGCTCAATGTATGACCGCTTGGTTGCTTATATGGGAAATACGTAACTTGATATGAGGTATATTGATATATATAGATATAATGTTTATTGACAATATCATTCGCCTCTTGCAGAAGCACATTGCCGCGCCCGAAGGTGGTGTTAAACCAGGATCAGGCATTTCAAGTGATCCAGGTGAGGTACTGGGTAACTGGACGCCTCCTTGCGCCGCTTCCTGTTGTGCTCTGGAACCGCCAATCAGAATGCACCAATCAGAATGCGCCAATCAGAATACACCAATCACAATGCACCAATCAGATGGCCTCTCTAGCTGTTACGCAGACCGAGCTGCGGCCACGTCTGCACCTAGCTGGGACTCCCTATTGTATTGTCCCGGGAGATCTCACGGCCCAGGTTTATATATTTATCATGGGCAGCGACAGCGCACTTCAACATGTCAACTTCATGTTGAATCAGATTAACAAATCACCACCGTTTGTCATTTTTCTTGGGTACATGTAATATCTCTGTCCAATCACCTTCAGTTTGTCACATTATGGCGTCATACCGGAGTGGTCCATCAGCTTCACACTTTGCAGCTTCCTATAAGGATACATTTGCAAAATATTTTCAAATATTTTTTAGTTATTAGTCGTTACTGTTGGTAGTTTTTACCACTGGGTATTGCTAATAACGGCTCATAGCCCCGGACGAACCAATCAGAAGTTGATCCTGGCGATGGCTGACTGTGTTTACTCACAATCACTGACCCGATTCGGTAAACTGAACCGTTTCCTAATGTGTGCTGGTTGGGGCTATTTTCTATTTTCGCGGCGCACGGGGGTGATATGAGCGCATAATGACCACTTGTATCACTAAATACGGGTACAGGCTTGAACAATTTACCATGTGGCGCAGTTTTTTTAATATGGATTGGCTGTCATTATAATGGTAATAGGCAGGAAACATTATATCGATCCTATATCTTCATCATAGGCTTGCCCAGGGCCGATAATACAAACGATGAGCCGTTGCAACAGACTGACATCGGACCCATAAAACTGCTCAGCACCATGCCAAATCGCTGCATTGCAACATTATTTAAATAATTAACAATCTGCCTTTGCGATTGCCAGGCGACAACAATGGGGCCCGTCGTGACCCCTTCAGTCGTGACGTCACGAAAGGCTCTGTGGGAGACGACCAATCAAAAGGCGCTGATCCAGTGACGTCACAAGGCCTGCCACCTGCGTTGGGGCCTCCCTCGCCTGAGGCCATGGTGTTCGGGCCGCCGCTTCCTCCCGTCCTAGGTAGGCAGGAGTAGTTTAATGGCATAGTCACTTCAGCGCGGTAATGTTTCACCTGATTCTGAAAACTGCACCAGTTCCTGATGGGTGCAGGTCGGGTATTTTATATATTTTTATCTTGGGCGTATTATGACGAACTTTGTCTTAGCTGCAGCATCCGATTGATGTTCGTATATTATGAATATATAAATCCGATTGATGTCCGCATATTATGAATATGTAAATCAGATTGATGTTCGTATCTTATGAATATATAATATGTAAATCGGATTGATGTTCGTATCTTATGAATATGTAAATCAGATTGATGTTCGTATCTTATGAATATGTAATATGTAAATTTTGAATATCATATGATCCCCAATAGATCCCAGTTTTAAGGTTTTGCTCAATATTCAGGAGTCTGACGTCGAAATATTTACGGATGTTTACCAAATCCCGCAGTATGCCAGAGCTAGCGTTCAGCCAAGAAATTGTTTTCCTTCAAGATTTTAGTATATGTTTTGTTTCTTTCTGACAGTAATATCCAGCAGTAGTGATAGTGACAGTCCCGCAGCCACAAAACACCGACATCATCATAAAAAAGAGAAGAAGGGGAAAAAGGCAAGTCCCTTTTGTTATTATCTCATGTACATTACATGTAAGCATGTGTCGACATTCGCCCAGATAACGGAGTCTCCCAAACTCAGTTTGTACTCATGCTGAGCTGTATCTTCCAGCCCTATGTCATTATCCCGTCTGAAGCATGTTTTTCCCGGCCCTATGTCATTATCCCGTCTGAGGCATGTTTCTCTTAGCCCCATGTCATTATCCCGTCTGAGGCATGTTTCTCCCAGCCCCATGTCATTATCCCGTCTGAGGCATGTTTCTCTCAGCCCCATGTCATTATCCCGTCTGAGGCATGTTTCTCCCAGCCCCATGTCATTATCCCGTCTGAGGCATGTTTCTCTCAGCCCCATGTCATTATCCCGTCTGAGGCATGTTTCTCCCAGCCCCATGTCATTATCCCGTCTGAGGCATGTTTCTCCCAGCCCTATGTCATTATCCGGTCTGAGGCATGTTGCTCCCAGCCCCATGTCATTATCCCGTCTGAGGCATGTTTCTCTTAGCCCCATGTCATTATCCCGTCTAAGGCATGTTTCTCCCAGCCCCATGTCATTATCCCGTCTGAGGCATGTTTCTCTCAGCCCCATTATCCCGTCTGAGGCATGTTTCTCCCAGCCCCATGTCATTATCCCGTCTGAGGCATGTTTCTCTCAGCACCATGGAATTATCCCATCTGAGGCATGTTTCTCTAAGCCCCATGTCATTATCCCGTCTGAGGCGTGTTTCTCTCAGCCCCATGTCATTATCCCGTCTGAGGCATGTTTCTCTCAGCCCCATTATCCCGTCTGAGGCATGTTTCTCCCAGCCCCATGTCATTATCCCGTCTGCGGCATGTTTCTCTCAGCACCATGGAATTATCCCATCTGAGGCATGTTTCTCCCAGCCCCATGTCATTATCCCGTCTGAGGCATGTTTCTCCCAGCCTCCTGTCATTATCCCGTCTGAGGCATGTTTCTACCAGCCCCATGTCATTATCCCGGAAGGTTTCTTGACCCATTTTAACCTTCGTGCACACAAAAACGGCCCAAAACCAACATTTTGCACTGCCATAAATTTGGGATTCATGCTGTTGATTTGCAACTGCTTCTGTTTGGTTTTCTGGCTTTTCTGGTATTCTGCCCCTCAGCCCCTTGTTCCCTCATGTCAGTAGAAACAAGTTATATTTTACGTTTCGATCAACGGATAAGGTTATAGAATTAATAAATAATGATCACCAAGCAACATTTACTGTTTACGCATTTGATACACTTGTGGAATTTGTGATTTAAATGTTTATCTGTTATTGGCAACTTTTATTGGTTTCATTTAAATTAGATGCGCAATTGAATTTTTATTTTAGCTAGTTTATTTAGTTATGAACTACTACGATGCTTTCACTGTCTAACACTCACTTTTTTTATACATGGTTTGGACGGTTCGTCCAAAGAATCGTCCAGGCGAAACTTTCATACTAGACTTGTACATGTTTTTCGTTGCTTATCTTGTAGGGAAAATACAAGAAACAAAAGACGAAAGACAAAAAGAAGAAAAAGAAAAAGAAGAAGAAATCGTCGAAGGACAAGAAGAGACCGGTAGTTGTTGTGTCGAGTGGCAGTGACGCCGACAGTGAGAGCAGCTGACGTCACTGGCCCTTTGTTTTCACTCTGACGGAAGGTCGTCGCCATGGTGTCGCCATAATCATCACATTGTGTTATCACCATAGCGACGGAATCAAGCCACAATTCATGACGACATGGATTCATGCTTTCGCCGTTGCCATGGATACGCTCTCCAGTTGTTATTTGGGTCAGATTACGATGTACATTTCATCTGTCTTTGTAAATAATTCTATGTGTTAACATGAATGAAAAACATGAATCCTATGCTACAGTGTGTTGAAGACTTACTTTTTCTCTAAAGGCAATCCATCAAAAGTCGACAAAAATGTTGCTGGTGATCCTGTTTTATAGTAACACTTTAATATTTAATCACTCTTTCAAAAAGCCAACACCAAATTCACTTAAAATTGAGGTTTTAATATTCATAGATGTTAGACATCACGTGACGAGTATGCAACACCTCTAGTATGACATTATATATATATATAAAGATATCTATGTATTTAATAATATCCAGGTCACTCATAAATATCCATGAAGGTATATCTTACTTACAATCTATATCTACAAATCTGTTCGCTAAGGCGAAGCTTAAGCTACTCGTGTGAAGCAATACAGACAACACCAGCTTCATAGGCCGTACAGGTTTGTTAGTGCACCTCACTAGGTGGAAACTTTGCTATACGTGCTGAGGCCGCTTATGAGTGACTGTCGACGGCCCTCTACATCATGCACCGAGGCCACAATAGTAGGGGTCTGGAAGGGGAAGTCCGGTGTCCAGTGTCGATTTTAAAACATTATCTGTCGAATGTCGATTTTTCACGACGTTACGGGTCGCTTTTTGGCAAAGTTTAATGTCGTTATTTCTAAAATGCTGTGTCGATGTCGCTTTTTCAGAATTTGGAGGTCAATGTAGACTGTCGATTTTTCAAATATCTCTGTGTCGCGTGTCGCCATTTACCCCTTCCAGATCCCTAATAGTCTGCCAACGTATCAGAACACAATCTCTGTGGTTGTTGGCTAGAGGTGACACAAAGAGCCGACTCAGCAGACTCCACGCACACATATTAGTCTTGTAACCCTTTAACGACAGGTTGGTAGCTCCTATAATACATACGCAGGACGGCGGTTGCGGAGGGGGGGGGGGGCGGAGTCGATGTTCCACATAAAACACAAATTCAACATAGCTGTGCATGCATCGGTTGCCAAAGAGAAGTAGGCCTATATCTATATTCTTGCTCAGAAATAGAGACCTCTTATGATCTGTAATAATCCTGGAGGGGTTGATTAATAGGTGAGCTGGGTACTGAGCGTGACGAATGGCTGTGCCCCTTATTAATCAACAGCCTTACGACTGCCCTAAAGCCCCACTTTGGTATGGTATTTTTTAAAGCTCTATAATCATAATCAACTACTGGGTGCGTCTTAGTTACGTGATTTTACCCTGAGGCTTGATTTTGAGCACTATGTTCTCCAGATAGGCGGCTCCCTCCGTAATGCAGTACCAGGGCGTCGTGTGGGTCAGGTGCGAGAAACACGGATTCGGGAACGTCCCATCCAAACTGAACGGCCGGTCGGGATACCACCACCCCTCCGCGAAACCGTGATGGTCATAAATGGCTTTATACGGCGCCCGATGCTTTTCGGAGGTCGAGAAGGTTTGCTTGTTAATCGGCGTCCGACTGTGGATGCCGAATATATCCTGCCCGTCCCCCAGTTTATCGCCCACCTCCAGGAAGTAGCCCCCCTCCTCGTCACCCACGTGGAAATAGGCGTAGTCGATTCTCTGCGCGCTGTAGTCTCCGTGCGCCCCCACGAGCTCCACCCGGAGCTGGTAATTGTGCTGGTTCGTCAGCCAGTGCAGGTACTGGTTGCCGATCCAGAACCTCGACCGCGCCATGTTCAGGACGCCGTATCCGTACTTGTAGAAGTCCCAGTCCAGGCCGGTCTCGGCCGGGACCGGGTCGTAGAAGTTCTTCAGGATCACCGTCCAGCCCTCCTGGCACTCCACCAGCACCGGGAAGCTGGCGTTGAGCAGATACACCGTCTGGATAGGACTCTGCCGCTGCATCCATCGGTCGATGTCCGCGCAATCTGGATCAGAAAAGAAGCCGAAGTCGTCAAGTTTATAGACCATGCAGTTCACAGATTGTAGTTCTGATCATTCCGCACTGAGGCGCCACTGCATATATAGAGATGCATTTTGGGTATTATTTAGGTATTTACACAACTTGAACACGGCGTCATCATATGATAACAAATACGTTTTGTAAAAATGTATCTTTTCTTGCTGTATATATGTGTAATTTTGGGTAGTTTCGTGGGGAGGAGTGACCCTGAAAAAAGAGGGGGTCCACAAAACGTGGAGAGTCCACGCCTAAGATTGTGTGTGGTTTGCCTCGTAAAAGGGTATGCTCGTTCCAAAAAAATGGGGGGGGGGGGGGAGGGGGAGTTGCGGGACATAATTCAACACGTATGGTAATGGTTTTGTATTCTCTGTATGTCGCCTCCACAGCCCACCGCTACGTGGCGCTCTCACTTCAACCGGAGAGTGCGAAATAGAAGAGCCTAATGTAGGCCTATTAGGTAACCCTCGCAGCAAAAGATTCCGATATAGCATCCTGCACATTCCGTCAAATTCAACCAAACGTTCTGATGCATTCGACACGCCGTACTACCAACCGCCCAACCCTGCCGTATCAAACTCGCCAAGACTTCTGTCACCAAGGCCGAGTTCCGCAGCACGGTCGACCGCCGGTCACGCCATGGAACGATATTGGCCACATCGAACTATTTTTATGTGTTGCGGGGATATCCATTAAATAATTATCCTTACTTATCCTTATTCTTATTAAGCATCGATATTTATGGATTAGCCCCACTTATTTGAGAAGAATTATCGTCTAGAGTTTAATATCATCATGCGGGACTGCCCTGGATCGCGGCGAACCATACCCCACTTTCGGTTTAGAATTGTACGCGTCCTTGACCAATCCGCCAAGTTCAAATCCTCAGTTGCCGTACCGCAAGGCGTGCGACCGCGGTCGACGGCCATACGGAACGCACGCCTGATCAAATAAATCCTTATTTCAGAGTGCCCCAGACCAACATGTCTTTCGTCTTATTGCCCGGGAGTCTCGGTGGCCAGGTCTAGCCCATGTGTGCACGAAGGTGCGTTCAAACGCCAACCCGTGCACCCGTCAAGTGCACCTACAGCTCCAAGAAGTTTATGACCAATAAATTCTAGTAGCGTAATAAATGTATTTGTCGTGACCAGTTCTCGGATTCCTTTCTCGACTTGATGCGCCAGTGTCTATGTGCACCAGGCGGTAAATATCTTTACAAACTGGCTCATTTATTTACAGGTTTTGTAATATAGGCTGCCGTACGTCTGTTGGGGCCTAAAGCCCAAAACGTCCTACATAGCTAGGAACAAACTAACAGTTACATTTGATGTTTCAATCCCACACAATCTGCCTATATGAAACCTCAATAGGACTATAAAGTCTCGTTCGCCTAGACTTCCGGTTTACTAATTTTGGGGACAAACAAACGAAGCACGTGTTCGGAACGAGTTTAGAATCTGCGCACACTGGTATCCTGACTATCTGTGACGTAGGCATGACGTGTATGTTACGCAAAGAGAGAGACTGGGAACCAGACTACCTGCGCAAAAGCCAGGCGCTGAGGGGTGGGTCCATTGCGGAAGGCCTGGCGATATAATTAAGAATATTTAAGAAATATAGCTGCCCAAAACGGATAGACGACATATTTTTCGTTCATTTGCGCCACCACAATGACTAATATCTGTTACGACGGGACAACACGGCTGAGAAACTAACGTTTTTTTGCATTTCCTACGAAAACGAGACATTATGACGTCACACGGATTCTCCCTGAGTGACAACGTTGGCGCAACGCTTCAAACAGAAAACTTACAAAGAATGAAGAACTTTGTCTTTTCGTGATCCAAAAGTGATACGAAAACATCCTACTTGTCTTAATTTACCTTTACCATGTGGTTTAATGACGCGTCCGTGTGTTGTTACTCCATGCGCTGCACATTTTGACAGCGGAATGGTTAAGTCGATCACTTGCTCTCGCCATTTTTGTTACCGCGGAGGCACGTGAAACTCTGTGACGTCACTCGCACTTTGGAGAACTCGCGAAAGCCCGGGTGCAGGGCTAAATTTAGAACGCTATTTTTAGCTTTCGAGTGTTGTGAAGACGGATTTTTCCTTGTATATTCCGAAAGTTCTGCGCTCCATCGCCTCCAAATATTTTAACGTCTATCTCCCATAGCCATGTTTAGTGAAATGGTACTCATAGTCTTTAGAATAAATCTGGACAGAAATTGACTTATAGCTGCCTATAGTTCAACATGGAGCACGTGTGTTTGTTTGTCCCCAAAATTGAAATCTCGCGGCCCGATCGCGTTTTCATGAGAAAGGGTGTGGGGGGGGGTGGCGGGCGCGGACGAATGAGCTTTAGTTTCGGGGCGGTGCGCAACAAAGTACGGGGAAAGCGTTAGCGGTACAGCATTGGCCTCTTTGCTCTTTATGGGACTTGTCACATCCCCCGGACCTAGTCCCAACAATTAAACACTATTTATGCCAAATTGGGAGGGTTTGGAACAAATTTGGGGATATATTTATTCTTTGATGCCTGTGTTGTGCAAAAATCGATATCCAACTGTTCATTTTGCGCAGATGTGAAAGTCATGATCCTGGCCCGTTTTGGGCAGTCGGACGTTTTCGGCTCTCACATCTGTAGGAGCAATGTACATGGCGTGTTAGCATATGCGACCGACTGAGTTTAGAACATGCGGCAGTTATCTGCAAAAGATATTATACTGACTTAAGCTACTTAAAAATATAATATGGTTCTTTGCATTGCAAGCTGGATATATATAGGAAACTTTACAGGGGCGCCTTTATAACTAAACGTGAATGAAGAAAGGACGCCATTTGCATTTGCCTGCCGCCCCCCCCCCCCCCCACCCATCCTCCGCCCCGCCACTGCGCTCTCCCTGCATTTTTAAAATGGGGTGGTGGGGCGCTCCTGAACCCACAAGAAGACACCACGGTGAGAAAACTTCATGCATTTACTCATAAATTCTTGTTAACTCGTTACTAAACTTGCCCCCCACTGCCTCGCCCCTCCCTCTCTCCGTCTGTCTCTCCCCTTTTGCAGTCTCCTAGGACTGTGTGTGGCTCTCGGCTGGACTAACCACTTCGGTAAGATTCATACACCCACTTCAGCGAACATTACCCACCAGACCGCAACCGTTCGTCAAAGAGCAGAACAAACAGAGATCACAAGGGAAGGGGGAGAAAAAACGCCAAACACTCGCAGAAATACGTTAAGAACTGCATGAGTATTGTTCACGACAGGTGGAATAAAAACCAGCGCCTGGCAACTGTACGTGTCTCCCTCTCCCCCACTCCATCCCGTGCACTCTCCACTGACCTGCGCCCTGACGGCAGGCGGCGCTGCCTGCACAATGGGGGGCTGCCGGTGTGTGTCTCAGACCCGAACAACGAGCTGAAGTCTCCCACTTAGTTTTTCTCTTGTAACTTGTTTACCGGGAGGGTCTGGGATGGAGAGAGAGAGAGTGACTGGTGTGAGCCAGGCCGGGTGATCGATGACTGTTATATGGCGCTCTGTTGGAGTCTGTGTATACAGACAAGCCGAATCTAAGGTATTTACGCGAACTGGCGGGTGATAACAAAAACTAGAGCTTCTGCTGTGGAAGGGAACACAGTTGTTGATAATTAACTGCAAGGCATTTTCATTGCGTGTATTGTGGAATGTGACTCGATCGCGGTGCGAGTGCAGGAGTTAGCTTTCACCGGCCAACATGCAATGGGGCGATCATTGCTCCAACCCCTTAAAGCTGGTCATACAACAGTGCCTTCCCCTGATAAATATCTTAAGTGGAATTCGTGTTGTTGGGTCCTCATTGCATAAATACAACGTTATAGTGTGCTAACAATAACAGGGGGTGTTAACAATAACAGGGGGTGTTAACAATAACAGGGGAACAGGGGGTGTTAACAATAACAGGGGGTGTTAACAATAACAGGGGGTGTTAACAATAACAGGGGTGTTAACAATAACAGGGGGTGCTAACAATAACAGGGGGTGTTAACAATAACAGGGGGTGTTAACAATAACAGGGGGTGTTAACAATAACGGGGGGTGTTAACAATAACAGGGGCTGTTAACAATAACAGGGGCTGTTAACAATAACAGGGGGTGTTGTTACAGACATGGTCTTCCCGGCTAGCTGGTGTATCTCTTTTGAGGAAACACACGTGGCGGTCTTCTGTGTTACGTCATTCCTAACCAGACAAGGCGCTGTTATGTAACCCACACATTCCTCAGTTATCACAAGGCGGATGTGAACAGACTGTTCAGGAGTTGTTAAAGTAATATTTAGGAAGTCATATAATTGGACAATTGTTCTATCGCCAGTTTTGAGCTCAGCCCGTATGCGCATACCTTTCCTATAATGGACCACTGTCGTCATAGATTGTCATTCCAAAGACAATAGATCGTCATTCCAAAAACAATAGATCGTCATTCCAAAGACAATAGATCATCATTCCAAAGACAATATATCCTCATTCCAAAGACAATAGGTCGCAATGCTAAAGACAATAGGTCGCAATTCTAAAGACAATAAGTCGCAATTCCAAAGACATAAGTCTCAATTCCAAAGACAATAAAAGTTGCAATTCCAAAGACAATAAGTCACAGTTTCATAGACAATATGTCGTCATTTTGAAGGCATTGACTTGAGTTTGTGTCGCCTGAAGATTTGACTCAAAATCGACGCTTAAGCAGTCCATCCGTGAAGCAATTCACGAGGGAATTTTAAGGGCGACTTATTCATATATTTGTTCTCTGCCAGAGTTCCGTTTTCACTCTCGTAACACTTACTGTAGTTGATTTTTGTATGAGACTTTTTGTAACCCTGGTAAAATCGGAACGACTAGTGGCTCTGCATTTCGCCTAAACTGCATGAACCTGGAGATAGGTATGACATTGGTTCAAGTGCGAGATGGGTTTATCTCAGCATAAGTCTCCCAAATACAAGACAAACCAATCCGACCGGTGAAGCAATAATAGCGCGAACAGCAGTAAATATAGACTTGAAAGGTTAGAAATCTAATTGTTTTTTAAGGGATGTTTATACTTGGTATATTAGGGGTCTGGAACGAGGGGGGGGGGGGGTCTAGTGTCGATTTTGCTACATTTTCAGTGTCGAATGTCGATTTTTAGCACATGCTGACTTACAAATCCGACAAATCTTGGCCTTTCCTGCGACATAATTAAGCAAGCCCTAGTTGCCATATGACATACATATATCCTTTTATGAATCCCAGTATAAAAAATGGACTAAGAAGATCATACAACTTTATAACCCCTTTAAAACTATTTTTTTCTTCCTTTCCATATCTAGCTGTGACGTACATGTACTAAGCTTACTTCTAATTGTAACAGGAATGATTTTTGTTTTCAGAAATATAAATACTGTTTTTAAACCACGCTTAGTATACATTCAGCCATCGTGGTTGGTGCATCTCATATTCCCATCAAAGCTAATGGTGGCATAGATGGAAGAACGAGGGTGGGCAAGGGGTATTTCGGTTCCTCGGTAATGGGGTTGTCATTTCACCTTGAACTGAGAATGAGGAAAATAATTCTACGTGAACTGAGATTGGACTATTAGCCGACCTTCACGATCAAGGATTTTCATCAATCGTGAACTGGGAATTTTAATATTATATAACCGTGAATCGGGAAATCGTTAGTTTATATGATATCCACACTTTTTATGTATGCTGGGAGTTCTCCTTTTTAATTCATCGTGACCTGAGAATAAGAAAATTTGTTCTTCGTGATCTGGGAATGCGACTCCCCCCCCCCCCCCCCCCGCCCACCCATTTAGGCTACTGCCCCAAGCCAAGGAACTCCTGAGTGGGGCTCGAACCCACGACCAATCTGCCTGTCGCTCACAGCGGCTCCAGCTGAGACCCCACATGTGCGTATCCTGTATTTCTGTGTGTGCCATAGGACTTGCCACCAGTATAATTACAGTTTAAGTTGTTGCCCCCATGAGGCAGGGTCAGCGATACGGGACCAGGGCATCAGGTTTATTCACGCTTAATCTGCTCCTAGTTTTAGATTGGCTTCTCTGCCGTCAAAACAGAACACAGACAAGCTCGCTTTACCCGTCCTCTGCGGGCTTCAAGGGTCGCCTCACTAGCTCATATGCCTCAAGGAAAATTCACATTTTTCGATTTCTAAAATAGAGCTGGGGTCGTTAATTTTTAAGTGAATTATGGTAGCGATTCAGATGCCATGTTCGACATCAAAGAACACGATCTGCAGCCCTGCATTAAGGGCATTGATTAAAATGAACCAATACGAGACCTGCGATAACGTTTGGCCCGGGGCTGCTCTCTCTCTTTCTCTCTCTCTCTCTCTTTCTCTCTCTCTCTCTCTTTCTTGCCACTAGGGCTGTCGGTCGAGCCACGCCTGAATGACCTTTTATTCTTGTTCCCTTGATGGATGGTCGGCAAGTATCCCACATCACTATCGGTACTGATCTTGATTTTGAACATTACAGGCACGATTGGCGGTTTATACCTGCTCCGTGGTGCCCTCAGAAAATAGAAATCTTTTACAGCTTTTATAGTTCCATCAATAAATGTCATGCACTTGGCTTAAGTATGACGCTTTAACCTCTGTGTGCGACAACGAGAAGGCTCGATGTAGAGAGGAGCCATGTCCCTGCCACTATTCACCCCCTATATATACTCTTTGCGAAGAAAGCATGGGATCTTTACGCTGCACAAAGATAGACATTTGAACAGGTGGTTGTGGTTCACGTTGGTTTACCGGCTCAATATCTCCCCACCACTCATGCCCGTCTCTGGGGGGTAATTACAGCAATTCAATTATGCTGCATAAAACACTTTACTTTGCACCCAATGACTTCTTAAGAGTTGTTTCAAAATAAAACGAATGGAATGTGCATCTTCCAACATGCAAGTACGTTTTAAGGTAGATTTGTGTTCAACATACGTTAAAGTCCACCTGGGCTGGAGTTCGTTAAGGCTGGTGCCCCTTCGCGGAATGATGACTTAGAAATCACGTTATTCCCAAGACAAAAGATAATTAAAATAGTTTAAGAGACTACGGCCTATTTCAAAAGACAATGACCACAATGAGTATGAATGTCTTTGCCAAAAGACACGGCACGATGGAAATCCTTCCAGGTTAGATGCCACGAATGGCCAATCAATGTAGTGGACTAAAGATCAACTCCTCGTGAAGTTGAATGCGATGTGGGAATGGGCCAGGTGCTCTATCGGTTGCATCATCCATACAAGCAGTGGGTGCATTTCTTTGGGCCAGGGCGGGTATCCCGCCCAGCATACCCAACTTGTGCGCATTCGGCATTACCTTGGGGATATACCCAGGGCCACAAAAGATATGCACTCACTACGGCGCCCGGTCGTTCCATTTACTGCAGCCTTTGACAAATTTGTGTTGGCTGGTTTTGAAGACACAAACCTCACCAAAATACATCTGTCACGGAACGACGAGTTGCCTTCGAGTTGTCTCCTTTTCGTAAAGCATGCTTAGAGAAAAATAAGGAAGTGCACATAAAAACCATTGTAAAACTCATTTTGGAGCTACTGTACGTTGCGTTCGAAAAAATATGACACAATCAAAATGGCCGCGCCCACCTCCATAAACTCACGTTATCGCGAGATCACGCAACTCCAGCTTGCAGTAGTTTTATTCACCGTCGCAAGACCAAGAAGGCCTATATATTGAAAGAAAAAGGCTGGCCAAATCTGTTACATGTTGCACGGCCGATTTGATTTAGTTTTTGGTGAAAAAAGCGAGATTTGCATCCCTTCCAGTACGTAAATCGGCAATGTACGGATTAAAGGTGTCAGGGTTGCAAGGAAAAATGATGAGATATATCGACAAATAGGATTTTTTAAAGTTGCAGTGGCCATTCATAAGCCTTTGCCCAACCGCCTACACCCCGCCACGCCCCCTTCCCAAATATTTAAATCTAATTAGTCACTCCGTAAATTCCTTGCTATATATAATATTTATATCAAGGCCCTCCCATTATACACCATTTCTCTTGCTACAGCGATGAGAGAGTGCGGTCCATGCCAGACCGGATATGGAGAATAAGAACGCCACTGTTTGATCATCGAGATACACTGACAGTCATGAAAAAGTATCACACTTTCAGTATGATATACTGGAGTAGGCCAACACATGGTTAAGAGATGCAATCTGAAGATAGAGAGAATGTTTCAGTCTCAGATGGACACGTCGAGAATATACAGAGGAAAGAGAGAACAAAGGCTCACAAAAAAGGCGGAACATATGTCTATACTTAACTATGTGTAGTGCCTCCCCCTTCCCGGTCTAAACCGTACTCCACCACCCCACCACAGGTACTTGGCGCCTGATATAGTTTGGGTCAACTGAGGTCACCGATGTTTTGTTGCTGAGGCCCTACATAATGTGGCGGAATGATGAGTGGGTGAGAAGGCGCGCATTGATACAACCTTATCGGCGCCCAGTGCTGGCCATCTGCAGCCGGCCGTCGTCAAACGTCAGAGTGCCACTACAATAGTGGGGTATGTAGGTCAGTGGGTCAGGTCACGGGACTCGATCGCCTTTGTTAATCCGTCAGCAATCGGCAGTTGAGGTAGTTTTAGTTCTAGCTGTCTAATCTTGACCGACTGTACTTGGTGATGCCCAGTGCCGATCCAGATGGCACTGTGAGGTGTCCCACACGGTGAAAAGTCATTCCGTGCTGGGATATGAACCAACAGAAGCACGCAATGATGAGTTGATGCCCAATACCGGACTGTGATAATATAATCCCAGATGAGAGTGAAAAGTATGGCGGCATGGATGATGAACCCAGTAAAGCCCCCCCCCCCCCTCCCCCGAGGGTGGGGGAGGGGGTAACTAGATACAAAATGTATAAGGAGATGCCGCGGAGCTCTACAATCTTACCCATTCATTCAAGTACGAAAAACTATGCCAAATTGAGGCCCCTCCACGTACCACGCGGAGAAAGTTGCACGATTTGGGCAAATTCTACCGTGACGAAAATCCTTAGGATCGGCCCCTCTCGAGCTTAATGACGGAATAACGATTTATTATCTTCAGAATGACGACTGATTGTTTTCGGAATGACGACTTCTTGTCTTGGGAATGACGTTCTCTGAACAATGCTGTAGTTATCACCAAATACTGTGCCTTGAAGACAATAGCGTTAATAGTAACAATAACGTCAATAGTAACAAAAGCGTCAATAGTAACAATAGCTTTAATAGTAACAATAGCGTCAATCGTAACAATAGCGTCAATAGTAACAATAGCGTCAATAGTAACAATAGCGTCAATAGTAACAATAACGTCAATAGGAACAATACTGTCTATGTAACCCAAACGCTAGACAGTCACTTCGCTGCGTTCTATAATCTTGTGTTTGAGCTGTGTATCTGTTTCCCAGCCTCCGAGACTCTCCGAGACTCTCGCTCTCGCTCGCTCTCGCCCGAGACTCTCGCTCTCGCATTGCCGGGTATGAGATAAACAGGGTTAGCATAATGCTTACAAGGAAGCGATACGACGTGGAATGTCTTAATGTCTTAAAGCTTTTCTCTCAACAATACACAATCAGTCAGTCAGTGTCGGTGCCGCTACATTTGTCTCTATGTGGAACCAGGCAGACCCGGGACTAAAGTTTATTTGAAGGATGTCAAGTCTTTTTTCGTCAAGATATAACGCCGTGATCCTTAAATATGACTCCGGGGTTCTCCATTTGTATCCAGCAATGGCGTAAAAACGACTACTACCGTTATAACGGATAAACACTGCATACGGCGTCTTTTGTTACCCGTCTGCTGCGCGTCTGAATCACTAAACGAAAAACAAAAAATAAAACCGGTTTATGTTTTAAATGATTGTTTAATGTTATTGAATTCAGTCCTACTTCACATCAATTGGTACCCACACAGTTCATTAGTCCCCCCCCCCCCCCCAGCCCCCCGCTCGCCTGTCCCTGCACCCACGTCTGCACTATGGAGATCCCACCTCCACCCCACGCCCACCCAAGCCCCGCCCCCACCATGCCCCCACCCCCGCCCCCACCCCCGCACCACCCATGTCATCCCTCCCTCCGTCACTTAAGTCCCGTGTAGCTCAGCCCATTAAGACGCCAGCCATATACACAATGTCTTGCCTTCAGCAACCTGCCTCCATCACTGGCTGAAAGGCTCTGTCATCAGCCTCATCCCTAAGCCGCCAGGGAGGGGGGTTCGGGTAGGGAAAAAAAACACACAACCGCTCCATAAAACATCACAGCTATTTACCTTGTCTCTCCAGCCACGTCTATAGTATTAGTCAGATTGAAGGGGTTGGCAGTTTGGCACCACCGAGGATTCTAGTCACTCCCAGAGCAGAAAAACGGTAAGTCGTATTTCCACTTATGCCGGACGGAGGAACTAGGGGAAGATGTGCCTGGGGGGCTGGTTGTGTTATCGGGCGTGGCCCTGCGATGGGCATGCCATTTTTTGTCGGTTTGGGGGTATGAAGCTATGAAAAAAAAAGGACAGGGGGGTTGAGACTTTCGAGTATGTAAACACTTATTATAACTGCTGAAAACCTGGAAATAAATGACTGTAAGTAAGGTGGGGGTGAAAAACGCGAAGTGGTTGGGGGGAGGGGTGCTACAAGTCTCCTCTAGGGTAACGCAGCCGGCAGGATACTAGGCTTAACCATGGTGCTGGGGGCACTACCCTTTACCATGATGCTGGGGGGCACTACCCTTAACCATGGTGCTGGGGGCACTAGCCTTTACCGTGGTGCTGGGGGGCACTACCCTTAACCATGGTGCTGGGGGGCACTACCCTTAACCATGGTGCTGGGGGGCACTAGCCTTTACCACGGTGCTGGGGACACTACCCTTAACCATGGTGCCGGGGGGCACTACCCTTAACCATGGTGCTGGGGGGCACTAGCCTTTAACATGGTGCTGGGGGAACACCCCTTTACCATGGTGCTGGGGGCACTACCCTTAACCATGGCGCTGGGGGGCACTAGCCTTTACCATGGTGCTGGGGGGCACTAGCCTTTACCATGGTGCTGGAGGGCACTAGCCTTTACCATGGTGCTGGGGGCACTACCCTTAACCATGGTGCTGGGGGCACTAGTTTTTACCATGGTGCTGGGGGCACTACCCTTAACCATGGTGCTGGGGGGCACTACCCTTAACCATGGTGCTGGGGGGCACTAGCCTTTACCATGGTGCTGGGGGGCACTAGCCTTTACCATGGTGCTGGGGGGCTCAACCCTTTACCATGGTGCTGGGGGCACTACCCTTATCCATGGTGCTGGGGGCACTAGCCTTTACCATGGTGCTGGGGGGCACTAGCCTTTACCATGGTGCTGGAGGGCACTACCCTTAACCATGGTGCTGGGGGGCACTAGTTTTTACCATGGTGCTGGAGGCACTACCCTTAACCATGGTGCTGGGGGGCACTACCCTTTACCATGATGCTGGGGGCACTACCCTTTACCATGGTGCTGGGGACACTACCCTTTATCATGGTATTGGGGGGCACTACCTTCTACCGTGGTGCTGGGGGCACTACCCTTTACCAAGATACTGGGGGCACTATCCTTTACCATGGTGCTGGGGGCACTACCCTTAACCATGGTGCTGGGAGTCACTACCCTTTACCATGGTATTGGGGGGCACTACACTTTACCATGGTGCTGGGGGCACTACCCTTAACCATGGTGCTGGGGGCACTACCCTTTACTATGGTGCTGGGGGCACTACCCTTTACCATGGTATTGGCGGGCACTACCCTTTACCATGATGCTGGGGGGCACTACCCTTTACCATGGTGATGGGGGGCACTACCCTTTACCATGGTATTAGGGGGCACTACCCTTTACCATGGTGCTGGGGGACACTCCCTTTACCATGGTGCTGGGGGGCACTACCCTTTACCATGGTGCTGGGGGGCACTACCCTTTACCATGGTGCTGGGGGGCACTAGACTTTGCCATGGTGCTGGGGGGCACTAGCCTTGACCCTGGTGCTGGGGGCACTACCCTTTACCATGATGCTGGGGGGCACTACCCTTTACCATGGTGCTGGGGGCACTACCCTCGACCATGATACTGGTGGGCACAACCCTCTACCATGGTGCTGGGGACCCTACCCTCGACCATGATGCTCGGGGGCACAACCCTCTCCCATGGTGCTGGGGACACTACCCTCGACCATGATGCTGGGGGGCACTACCCTTTACCATGGTATTGGGGGGCACTACCCTTTACCATGGTGCTGGGGGCACTACCCTTAACCATGGTGCTGGGGGCACTACCCTTAACCATAGTGCTGGGGGGCACTACCCTTTACCATGGTGCTGGGGGGCATTACCCTTTACTAGTGGGTTGGGGGCACTACCGTTTACTAGTGGGTTGGGGGGTCACTACCCTTTAGTAGTGGGCTGGGGGGTCACTACCCTTTACCATGGTGCTGGGGGGGGGCACTACCTTTACCATGGTGCTGGGGGGCACTACCTTTTACTAGTGGGTTGGGGGGTCACTACCCTTTAGTAGTGGGCTGGGGGGTCACTACCCTTTACCATGGTGCTGGGGGGGGGCACTACCCTTTACCATGATGCTGGGGGCACTACCCTTTACCATGGTGCTGGGGGGGCACTACCCTTTACCATGATGCTGGGGGCACTACCCTTAACCATGGTGCTGGGGGGCACTACCCTTTACTAGTGGGTTGGGGGCACTACCCTTTAGTAGTGGGCTGGGGGGTCACTACCCTTTACCATGGCGCTGGGGGGGGGGGGGGCACTACCCTTTACCATGATGCTGGGGGCACTACCCTTTACCATGGTGCTGGGGACACTACCCTTTATCATGGTATTGGGGGGCACTACCTTCTACCGTGGTGCTGGGGGCACTACCCTTTACCAAGATACTGGGGGCACTATCCTTTACCATGGTGCTGGGGGCACTACCCTTAACCATGGTGCTGGGGGTCACTACCCTTTACCATGGTATTGGGGGGCACTACACTTTACCATGGTGCTGGGGGCACTACCCTTAACCATGGTGCTGGGGGCACTACCCTTTACTATGGTGCTGGGGGCACTACCCTTTACCATGGTATTGGCGGGCACTACCCTTTACCATGATGCTGGGGGGCACTACCCTTTACCATGGTGATGGGGGGCACTACCCTTTACCATGGTATTAGGGGGCACTACCCTTTACCATGGTGCTGGGGGACACTCCCTTTACCATGGTGCTGGGGGGCACTACCCTTTACCATGGTGCTGGGGGGCACTACCCTTTACCATGGTGCTGGGGGGCACTAGCCTTTGCCATGGTGCTGGGGGGCACTAGCCTTGACCCTGGTGCTGGGGGCACTACCCTTTACCATGATGCTGGGGGGCACTACCCTTTACCATGGTGCTGGGGGCACTACCCTCGACCATGATGCTGGTGGGCACAACCCTCTACCATGGTGCTGGGGACCCTACCCTCGACCATGATGCTCGGGGGCACAACCCTCTCCCATGGTGCTGGGGACACTACCCTCGACCATGATGCTGGGGGGCACTACCCTTTACCATGGTGCTGGGGGCACTACCCTTAACCATGGTGCTGGGGGGCACTACCCTTTACCATGGTATTGGGGGACACTACCCTTTACCATGGTGCTGGGGGCACTACCCTTTACCATGGTACTCGGGGCACTACCCTTTACCATGGTGCTAGGGGCACTACTTTTTACCATGGTGCTGTGGACACTATCCTTTACCATGGTATTGGGGGGCACTACCTTCTACCGTGGTGATGGGGGCACTACCATTTACCATGGTGCTGGGGGCACCACCCTTTACCATGGTATTGGCGGGCACTACTCTTTGCCATGGTGCTGGGGGCACTACCCTTAACCATGGTGCTGGGGGCACTACCCTTTACCATGGTGCTGGGGACACTACCCTTTACCATGGTATTGGGGGGCACTACCTTCTACCGTGGTGCTGGGGGCACTACCCTTTACCAAGATGCTGGGGGCACTACCCTCTACCATGGTGCTGGGGGCACTACCCTTAACCATGGTGCTGGGGGCACTACCCTTTACCATGGTATTGGGGGGCACTACCTTCTACCGTGGTGCTGGGGGCACTACCCTTTACCAAGATGCTGGGGGCACTACCCTTTACCATGGTGCTGGGGGCACTACCCTTAACCATGGTGCTGGGGGGCACTACCCTTTACCATGGTATTGGGGGGCACTACCCTTTACCATGGTGCTGGGGGCACTACCCTTTACCATGGTGCTGGGGGCACTACCCTTTACCATGGTGCTGGTGGCACTACCCTTTACCATGGTATTGGCGGGCACTACTCTTTGCCATGGTGCTGGAGGCACTACCCTAACCATGGTGCTGGGGGCACTACCCTTTACCATGGTGCTGGGGGCACTACCCTTTATCATGGTGCTGGGGGCACTACCCTTTGTCATGGTGCTGGGGGCACTACCCTTAACCATGGTGCTGGGGGCACTACCCTTTACCATGGTGCTGGGGACACTACCCTTTACCATGGTATTGGGGGGCACTACCTTCTACCGTGGTGCTGGGGGCACTACCCTTTACCAAGATGCTGGGGGCACTACCCTCTACCATGGTGCTGGGGGCACTATCCTTAACCATGGTGCTGGGGGTCACTTCCCTTTACCATGGTATTGGGGGGCACTACCTTCTACCGTGGTGCTGCGAGCACTACCTTTTACCAAGATGCTGGGGGCACTACCCTTTACCATGGTGCTGGGGGCACTACCCTTAACCATGGTGCTGGGGGGCACTACCCTTTACCATGGTATTGGGGGGCACTACCCTTTACCATGGTGCTGGGGGCACTACCCTTTACCATGGTGCTGGGGGCACTACCCTTTACCATGGTGCTGGGGGCACTACCCTTTACCATGGTATTGGCGGGCACTACTCTTTGCCATGGTGCTGGAGGCACTACCCTAACCATGGTGTTGGGGGCACTACCCTTTACCATGGTGCTGGGGGCACCACCCTTTACAATGGTGCTGGGGGCACTACCCTTTACCATGGTGCTGGGGGCGCTACCCTTAACCATGGTGCTAGGGGCACTACCCTTTACCATGGTGCTGGGGGCACTACCCTTTACCATGGTATTGGCGGGCACTACCTTCTACCGTGGTGCTGGGGGCACTACCATTTACCATGGTGCTGGTGGTACCACCCTTTACCATGGTATTGGCGGGCACTACTCTTTGCCATGGTGCTGGGGGCACTACCCTTAACCATGGTGCTGGGGGCACTACCCTTTACCATGGTGCTGGGGACACTACCCTTTACCATGGTATTGGGGGGCACTACCTTCTACCGTGGTGCTGGGGGCACTACCCTTTACCAAGATGCTGGGGGCACTACCCTCTACCATGGTGCTGGGGGCACTACCCTTTACCATGGTATTGGGGGACACTACCCTTTACCATGGTATTGGGGGACACTACCCTCTACCATGGTGCTGGGGGCACTACTCTTTACCATGGTATTGGCGGGCACTACCTTGTACCATGGTGCTGGGGGGCACTACCCTTTACCATGGTGCTGGGGGGCACTACCCTTTACCATGGTGATGGGGGGCACTACACTTTACCATGGTGCTGGGGCACTACCCTTTACCATGGTGCTGGGGGCACTACCCTTTACCATGGTTCTGGGGGCACTACCCTTTACCATGGTATTGGCGGGCACTACACTTTGCCATGGTGCTGGAGGCACTACCCTAACCATGGTGTTGGGGGCACTACCCTTTACCATGGTGCTGGGGGCACCACCCTTTACAATGGTGCTGGGGGCACTACCCTTTACCATGGTGCTGGGGGCACTACCCTTAACCATGGTGCTGGGGGCACTACCCTTTACCATGGTGCTGGGGGCACTACCCTTTACCATGGTATTCGCGGGCACTACTCTTTGCCATGGTGCTGGGGGCACTACCCTTAACCATGGTGCTGGGGGCACTACCCTTTACCATGGTGCTGGGGGCACTACCCTTAACCATGGTGCTGGGGGACACTAGCCTTTACAATGGTGCTGGGGGGCACTAGCCTTTACCATGGTGCTGGGGGGCACTACCCTTAACCATGGCGCTAGGGGGCACTACCCTTTACCATGGTATTGGGGGACACTACCCTTTACCATGGTATTGGGGGACACTACCCTCTACCATGGTGCTGGGGGCACTACTCTTTACCATGGTATTGGCGGGCACTACCTTGTACCATGGTGCTGGGGGGCACTACCCTTTACCATGGTGCTGGGGGGCACTACCCTTTACCATGGTGATGGGGGGCACTACCCTTTACCATGGTATTGGGGGGCACTACCCTTTACCATGGTGACGAACCACACAACATCCCTGCACTATCCCATCCCACAAGTGCCTTTTTATCAGTTGCGACAAAATTAAGTGAATTAATTAAGTCAAGTTCAAGTAACAAACTGCTTTATTTTTCGACTACGTTAATGAAATTAGGTGTAAATTAAAAAATTAGGAGGATGTGCCCCCCCCCCCCCCCTAGCTCAAGTGATTAGCAGGCTGAGCTGCAGGTCAAGAGGTCGTGGGTACGAACCCTGTCACCTGTATCTGGGGCAAGTTTCAAACAACCGCGATTTCATTGTGCCGGGGATTCTTCCCCCAATCTAGCCTTCATGTGAACAAAGGAGAAATGAAGCAAGCATTAACGTAATGAAATTAGGAACTTTAAACTGCCTTCTGTCTCCTCGGATCATTCTGACGTCCCTATATACCACAAAACCTTTAAATTGAATCAAAAATTCAATTAAGCGCCCCCTGAAACGAGTGGGGTTCGAACCGACAACCGGTTGGTCCGCAGTGAAGTACGCTACCCTATCGGCCACGGCGGGTTCCCCGTACGGTGGACACGGTGGCATGGCCCTGTGGATGAGGAGGGGGGGGGGCGGGGTTCTTACGGCTCCCTACGGGAGATTAAAGACAAAACCTTTCTCTTCCACACGTCGTATCGGTAAGACACACAGCTCGACAGGGGCAGACCCCCGAGAGCCGTTATGTGCAACAAACAGCCTTTTTTCCCGCTGTTCACAGTGGTAAAATGGTATCTTTATTTGCCTTCTCAGGCGGGCCCGCCCCCGAGAACCCCCTCCCCCTCCCCTCTCTCTGTCCCTGCCCCTGCTCCTCCTCCTGCCCCTCCCACCCCCCTCCCCCAGCCCTGCCCCTCCCCCTCCCCCTCCTATTGTATTGAGGCCATGCAGTCGTTGACCAGGCGGTGTCTGGCTTTGTTTACCGTCATATACTTCTTGTTGGACCGCGTGAGGGACAAGCTGTTTGGCATTGAGCTGGATTAAGCATGATAAGACACATCACGGCGAACACAAGCTGTCCGCCTTACCCTAGCTACTTCTCGCAACGCCCTATTTCCGACACCACCAGCCAGTCCCATACTCCCCCCCGTTCCGGTCCCATATCTCACCCCCGGGCCCATACCCCACCCCCACCCCAGGATCCATACCCCATCCCCACCCCCGGATCCATACCCCACCCCCGGATCCATACCCCACCCCCGGATCCATACCCCACCCCCACCCCCGGATCCATACCCCACCCCCGGATCTATAACCCACCCCTGGACCCATACCCCACCCCCGGACCCATACCCCACCCCCGGACCTATACCCCACCCCCGGACCTATACCCCACCCCCGGACCCATACCCCACCCCCTGACCCATACCCCACCCCCGGACCTATACCCCACCCCCGGACCTATACCCCACTCCCGGACCCATACCCCACCCCCGGACCCATACCCCACCCCCGGACCCATACCCCACCCCCGGACCTATACCCCACCCCCGGACCCATACCCCACCCCAGGATCCATACCCCACCCACGGATCCATACCCCACCCCCGGACCCATACCCCACCCCTGGACCCATACCCCACCCCCGGACCCATACCCCACCCCCGGACTCATACCCCCCGGATCCATACCCCACCCCCGGATCCATACCCCACCCCCACCCCCGGATCCATACCCCACCCCCGGATCCATACTCCACCCCCACCCCCGGATCCATACCCCACCCCCGGATCTATAACCCACCCCTGGACACATACCCCACCCCCGGACCCATACCCCACCCCCGGACCTATACCCCACCCCCGGACCTATACCCCACCCCCGGACCCATACCCCACCCGCGGACCCATACCCCACCCCCGGACCCATACCCCACCCCCGGATCTATAACCCACCCCTGGACCCATACCCCACCCCCGGACCTATACCCCACCCCCGGACCTATACCCCACCCCCGGACCCATACCCCACCCCCGGACCCATACCCCACCCCCGGACCTATACCCCACCCCCGGACCCATACCCCACCCCAGGATCCATACCCCACCCACGGATCCATACCCCACCCCCGGAACCATACCCCACCCCTGGACCCATACCCCACCCCCGGACCCATACCCCACCCCCGGACTCATACCCCCCGGACCCATACCCCACCCCCGGACCCAAGTTTAACCCATCCACTTAGTTCCCGACGGAATTGCTACTTCTGCAAGATCCGAACAACACGAGAAATACGGACAAGAGAAGAGATCTGGACAAGACAAAAGATCCGGACAAGACGAGAGATCCCGACGAGACTTGCGAGGTCCAAACGACACCACTAAGAGGCTCGCAGATGGTGCGGACCCATCGGTTTATGTGGACCAAATGGAGTTGGTTATACAGTGCAGCTCCGCTCAGTTACAGATAAGGCAGAACGCATTAGCTAGAACAAAACGCACAGCTTATACACAGATTCGACTTCAACCGAGGAGATTAGAAAGGCGATATGTGTGATTAGAACGCTACGCAGCCATAGGGCTGTGAAAACCGAGCTAAAGTTGCTTGCACAGCAATTTATCCCACGAGAGGCATTTTCTATCTCTTAGTTCCTGATGGCATATCTATAAATTTATATAGTGGGCACGAAATGCAACGGAGTTTACTAATAATATTGCCACACCAGTGGAACTGGTATGGGAAATTGTGTCTTTGTTAGCGCTTGGATCGTTTCTGTAGGACTACTAGTAAGTTTAGGACATAACCCGGTCGTAACTGTCGCATAAAATGCTTGACGTCAAGATTCTTGACATTGTTACTCTCCTTAAGGCAAAACTCCCGCGAGATTTTATAACGCTACGTAAAAACGGAGTTTGTTTGGTGCATAAAAGCTAAACTGGGCCGGGAGACCTCCCGGGAGGACGACCCGAGGCTGAATGAAGCATGCCCTACATCATGTAGGTGGCAGTCGGTGCGCGAACACACGACCTGCCGATCTGCAGCTCAGTCGAATTACCATCCCCCACCCTAAACACGCTTTTCCTCACAATCGCTTCCTACTGTCTGATAGAACCGACTTCCAATCCCTCCCCACCTTCTTTACGCAAACACCGCGCAGCCGGCCAGTTCCCGACATTCAAACGTTGACCTCAATGAGTGCGCGTCACGCAGCTGTAGCAAGGCACCAGCGTGATGCGCACTCATTCTAAGAGCACGTGCTTGTTTGTTGGTCCAGACCCACATAAACCTGCAATTGAATCCGCGAGAGCTGTACAACCCTATTATCGGCTAGTGAAGCTATAACGGAAACATTTTAAGAGTAATCGAAGCTCCAAGACGAGGACTGCTCAAGACTGGGCGCGAAAAAAACGAATTAAAGCGATATACGCCTTACTTTTTTGTATTACCAACTTCTTCTCCATGTCAAATAAGTATATTATATCTTGAATTTAAATCCTGAAAGCCTGCGGGCTATCCGGAGAGAAGCATTTTGGTCACCGGAGCAGAAGTTGCTGGCCGGCTTTATATCCCTGCGCGCCTGTTCGCAGTTCGCTATTTTGTATGTGATGTCGACCACGGCTCGCTATCACGTCCGCGCGCGATATAAATATACCGCGCAGTTTTATGTTGACATGTTTGTTTTACAGACTCAAAGAGATATGAAACATAGGCATCATACATTTTGAGATACTATTAGTCTTGATTCTAAAATGTAAAAAATCTAAGATGGCGCATGTAAGTATAAAGGTGATATCGCGAATGTCGAAGAATTCGCGGACTGTTATAATAACGCGGTAAAGAAGCAAAGGGTCAAAGGGTCTTGAACCAGGAATTGTACGAATAACGATCCCCATTAACGATCCCCATAAATTGCCGATAGCTGACTTCCTGCATGCCAATCGCGGAGGTCGGAAAAGGTACCCCCCCCCCCCCCACCCCCTACTGTAAATGTATAAAATGTGCTGGACATCTATGAATGGTAAAAGGACAGGTTAACAATACTACACATAACACAGGTTAATAAACAGATGATGAACAGAATATACATCCAACTGATTTTCAAATGAAATTAAGTTACTATTTCAACAAAGTTGACGGGGGAGGGTTCCGTCAGATCCGAAGGAAGCGCCTTCGCTGTAGGAACTGTAACATGGTAACACTCTCCCACAAGGAGGCTTTAAAGTCGGTGACTATACGGCTAGTGGGAAGTTGTTGCGCCCTCTGTCGGAAGATTTTATTCAAGCGGGTTACGTAAGTGTGATGACGTCACTACACAAGTCTGAGCGTCCCCGCTCGTCCAATGTTGTTCAAATAGTAAAAATTGAACTTTAAATATGTCAATATAATTCTTCCCATCTTTACCTACCTGACCTTCGATGCGGTAGTTTCCTCCAAGAGATTATAATTACGGCGCGTCGTTAGGGAGGCCGGGACGGGATTGGTATAGAGATGGAACAGACAGAGAGGGATGTTGACAATCTTGGGGGACCTGGATGCTTCATTGGCTTACCTCTTGGTCTCTCCTCCCGCAGCTTGTGAAGGTACCACTCCGAGACGTTCAACCCCACCTTCCGCAGGGCCTCCAGGGGCCACCCCTGTCCGCCGCTCGTTCCCACGACAACCGCTGACTCCTCCCCGCTGGCGGGGGCGGGGTGTGACCCCTGTCCGGTCTCTCCGGCGGCGTCATCTCCCGCCCCCTCAACCGCCCCCGCACCCGCCCCCGCCCCCACCCCCGCCTCGGGTCCGACCCCGGGGGGCGGGGAGCTTGCCCCCACAATGTCCCCCGAAGACGTCACGCCTACAGTGACCGTGGTGGCTGCGCCCGACGCAGAAGCCGTTGTCATGGTGACTACTGTGGATGAGGAAGTCGATTCCGCTGTAGTCGCCCGTGTCGGGTTTGGTGACGTCCCTTGGGTGGAGGCTATGTCCTGCTCTTCCAACTCTCCCTCCCTCTCCTCCCCCTCCCCCTCCCTGACAGGAGATGTCGTCGTCCATAATGGCGGCTCTTCCCCTGGGGACCTCGCAGTCACGCTATCATCAACGTCATTTCCGGTTCCGGTTTGTCGGGGCGGCTTAAGACCGGATGAGGATATGTTGACGTAGGGACAGAGCTTGGGATCCCGACCCCCCGCCCCTTCCAGACACCACACCCGCTTCTCCAGAGCGTTTATCTCCTCGGTGAACAGCAGCGTCTTGTTGGTGATGACGAATGCCTGGTCGTCATGGTAACGCAGCAGCCGCCGCCCTTTGCTCTCCCACTGCACCATCTGACTGCGCAGGCGCCGATTCATCGACGACACGCGCTTCGTGATTTTGTACAGGTGCGTGTAGCGTGACGTCAACTTCAGCATCTCCGTTTGGAGTGCTTCGAACGTCGCAGCCGTGTACGACATGAAGGACTGAAAGCTCTCCACCAGGGCCGGGTCCGCCTGGTAGTTGGGATCCCGGGGCAGGTCACGTGACCCGGGGGTGGGCTGTACCACATCGGGTCCGATACTCCTCCTCGTGACAGTCGCGTCCGTCGCAACAGGCTTCGGCATGGGCGCCCCAGCGACGGCGCCTGATTGTGACGTCACTTCCGCCGCTGACGTCACTTGCGCATGTGACGTCACTTCCGTCTGTGACGTCGTTACCGTTTGGGACGTCGCTACCGTTTGTGACGTCGCCACCGTTTGTGACGTCATATCCGGTGACATGGTCGTTTCCGTTGGCGACGTCACTTCCGTTGGCGACGTCGCTTCCGCTTTCTCCCCGTCCGCGTCCGGTAACCTGTCAAAGTCCGCGGCCTGGGGCAGGTCGGACACCCCCCCGCCGCCGCCAACCCCCCCGACCACCAGGCGCCGGAGCTGATCCAGTTGGCCGCCATAGCAACGTCCCTGGGCGTCGCTGAGCCAGTCGAGCAGTCGGCCGGCCATGTGGAGTCGCTGGCGTCGCTCCAGGAGTAGTTCTTTTTGGAGCCGCTCGGCGGCGTGCAGCCACTCAGCCTTCTCCTGGAGGTACTCGGCCGCCGTCACGTTGAACCCTAGAGAGAAGGAAGCAAACTGGTGTTTTAGGCCACTTTTGTGTACACACACGGGATACACTTTTATATTTCACATTAGACACAAGACAATGTACATCGCATTCAAGGTATTCCATCATACTGATCACAGTAATCCGTGCATTATTACGCGAGATAAACAGGGTCAATGGGTCTCCTGGGACGATGAAGGATGAATGGATGATTTAAAGTAGTATAATTACAGGCGCCATCTTAGATTTTTTACATTTTAGAATCAAGAGTAAAAGTGTCTCAAATTTATCATGTATATATGTTTTATATCTCGTTGAGTCTGTAAAACAACAATTCAACATGAAACTGCTCGGACTGTTTTATCGAGCGCGGACGTCCTAACGAGCCGCGGTCAACATCACACAGAATACCGAACAGCAAACAGGCGCGCAAGGATATAAAGCCGGCCACCAACTTCTGCTCCGGTGAACAAATTTGATTCAAAGCTTTCAGGATTGAAATTCAAGACAGGATATACTCTTTTGACATAAAGAATAGGTTGGTAATACAAAAAATACAGAACATATTCATTTAACGAATGAAACAGATTGGGACGGACCATTTAGACCCGGGACGATAAAGGATGAGTGGATGATTTAATGAATGAAACATGCTCCAGATTTAATACGTGCCCAGGCCCTGATTCTAACCCAGTACCTATTGATCTGCGGTCTGGATGCGCTAACCAGTATTACACCAGGGAGGCCCCCAACCCTACAAGCTACAAGCAGAGGGGGGTGGTGGGAGGGTACGGCGTGGAGGGGAGAGAAAGAAAAGGGGGGTGGTACGGGGTGGAGGGGAGAGAGGGAGAAGGGGGGTGGTACGGGGTGGAGGGGAGAGAGGGATAAGGGGTGGGGTTACTAGAATGGGTGGGGGGTGGGGGGTTACTAGGAGGGATGGGGGTACGGGGTGCAGGAGAGGGAGAAGGGGGGGGGGGTTACTAGGAGGGGTGAGCAGGACCAGATGGCCGGGCCAGCCGGTGTTCCCCTTTGACCAGGGTACAACCGGGCAAGGTGTTTGATAAGACGCAAAAATCTGATTGTATTACAGGACGAGGAACACTGGCGTTGGGTTGCCTGCTGGATCCAAACAAATCAAGCCACATAACTCACGGCGGCTCGAAAACGGAAATGGATTTCAGGGCCGGCCCCTAAGCTTGGTCGAAGGGTATCACACCACAAAGCTTCATGGACGAGAGTAATACTGGAACGTTTCGTGGTCATTCAAAACATCCATTCACGGATGAGGAGTTTCCTTGTGTCTCCTTGCCCCATCCCCCCTAACCAACTCTCAGTTACTCTGAGCCCTGACACCCGACACCACTCCCCGCCCTCATCGTGTCCAGTGAGTAAGAGTATCCGGTGAGTAGTGTCCGGTGAGTAACGTCCGGTGAGACGTGTCCGTTGAGCAGTGTCCGGTGAGCAGTGTCCAGTGAGCAGTTTCCGGTGAGTAGTGTCCGGTGAGCAGTGTCCGGTGAGCAGTGCCAGTTAGCAGTGTCCGGTGAGCAGTGCCAGTTAGCAGTGTCCGGTGAGCAGTGCCAGTTAGCAGTGTCCGTTGAGCAGTGTCCGGTGAGCAGTGTCCGGTGAGCAGTGTCCGATGAGCAGAGTTCAGTTAGCAGTGTCCGATGAGCAGTGTTCAGTTAGCAGTGAACAGTGTCCGGTGAGCAGTGTCCGGTGAGAAGTGTCCGGTGAGCAGTGTCCGGTGAGTAGTGCCCGGTGAGCAGTGTCCGGTGAGTAGTGCCCGGTGAGCAGTGTCCGGTGAGCAGTATCCGGTGAGCAGTGTCCGGTGAGTAGTGCCCGGTGAGCAGTGTCCGGTGAGTAGTGAACAGGGATCAGTGTTCAATGAGCAGGGATCAGTGAGCCAGCGTCTGCCCCTCCCCCCCCCCCCCCCACCCTCCCGCCTTCCCCCGCCCGAGCCTGCTTCTCACTACACGGCGCTTTCATGCCACGATTGGCCGGTCATTCACCAATGTTAGTAAACCAATGCCTATCATTGTACAATAGATACCCTCCTGCGAGCCAGAGTGACCTTGAAAACCAACAAGAAAGACTGTAATTGGGGGTGAGCTGTGTATCTCACGAAGACACATACCATATGGCGATACAACCAGATAACAGATAACGGAGGCGATAAGAGATATCTCACATTGAGACAGCGATAGATGTGGAGCCCAGTGCTACAGGAAGTAGTGATACGGCCTTGTCATGCAGCTCTGTTAACACAGACATTCCCTCGCCGTACATTTTAACAGTTAAGTGGAGAAACTTACTGTAGGTGTAAGCATGTAGGTAACAGTAAGAGCGACAACAACACGATGTTTACCTGTATTCGCCCATCCAGTCTGAGGGGGTAGCTGAGTGGCGGTTGCCATGGTGACGGGAGGGGGGTTGTCCAGCCCGCCGCTTGTCGAGTCCGCACCCCCCTTGTGATTCTGGTGGACGTGATACTCGTGAATGTAGAATGTCTTTTCGCATTGGCCATCGCTGGCCCCCGCCGCCTCGGCCACCTGCTTCTCAGCCTCCCCCCGGAGGGTGCCCCCGGGGGGGTCCACACTGCGCCCAGCCGTCACCCCCACCCCCGCCAACAGCAGCAGGAGGAGGAGGGTGACCGTCACCCACGCCCCTCGGTCGCGCGCGGGGCCGCCCCTGATCCCTGAGAGGGGACGGAGAAGGGGGAGGGGGAGGGGGGAGGGGGAGATGGCGGGTGGGGTGTCGCCACATCCTGTCCGTCATATGTGACCGTGTCCGATGACCCCTGGGGTGTTGTGCTATAGCAACAATGAGGTTCACGGGTCGGTTGGCCACGTGCGCGGTCTTTGAGACTCACCGCTGCCAGCCCTCGTCCGGCTCATCGCCCGCGGTAATCCTCTCCCATTGTACTCCCGTCCTCGCCTTTAAGTAGTAATCCTGAAGGCGCCAGAGCACCTGGACCCGCCGGCCCCGCATCCCAGCGGCCCACGGCGCACCAGCCGCGCGTCCTGGTAACTCCGGAACCCGGACACCGCAGGATCGGCGCGGCGCCGCGCCACCTGGATCTGGCACCACTCTGGCACCGCTCTGGCACCACTCTGGCAACACTCTGGCACCACACTGGCACCGATCTGTCACCACTCTAGCACCACTCTGGCAACACTGTGGCACCACTCTGTCACCACTCTGGCACGACACTGGCACCACTGGCACGACTCTGGCACCACTCTGGCAGCAGTCTGTCACCAACTGTGGCGCTGAAACGACTGGAGCCACCCGTGGCGCTACTACAGCTGCCGCTGCTGGCACGGCTATCCGGATCCAGGTCCGAGTCCGCTGGCACGACGTCTGGATCAGGCGTCCTGATCCCGAAGCGTGTGTTTCCCCGCGGCGGCCGCTCCGCTCGTGTCTGGATCCCGGCGAGGAGGCAGGATGGCGGCGACGAGGTCCTTCCGGCACACACCCAGGGCAAACTGACCCCTGAACTGTGGGTTGGGGGCCGCTGGGGGGCTCGGGGGAGGGGGGGGGGGAGTGGCGCTCAGGGGCGGTTGGCGGTCGCGGGCTGGCGGCGGCTGGGGGCACGGTGGAGGGCCGTGGGGAGCGGGGGGGGGAGGGGGGTGGATGGCGGCAGGGGCGGGTGGCGGCCTGGGACGGGTGGCGGCAGGGTGGGAGGGGCAGCCGGAGGTGGGGGAGGGGGGCCGCCGAGGGGTGCGGGTGGCGGCTGGGGGTGTGTGGGTGGCCAAGTGGACACGGTGCTAAGGGCGGCGGGACAAGGATCTGCATGGGATCAAGGGGTTGGAGGGAGAGGTGCCAGGGTTGAACACGGGGATGGTGCTTGGGGTGGCGGGGATGATGCTTGGGGTGGCGGGGATGATGCTGGGGTAGCGGGGATGGTGTTGAGGGTAGCGGGGATAGGGGTGGGGAGGGCGGTGACGGTGCGGGGAGTGGTGGGGGGGGGGGGGTGGTGGTGCTGGTGGTGACGGGGTGGTGCTGGGGGTGGGGCGGGGATGGTGCTGGGGGTGGCGGGGATGGTTCTGGGGGTGACGGCATGGTGCTGGGGTTGGCGGGGGCGGTTCTGGGGGTGGCGGGGACGGTGCTGGGGGTGGCGGGGACGGTGCTGGGGTAGTGGGTATTGTGTTGGGGGTATTGGAGCTGAAGGTGGGGGATGGGAGGGAGGCAAGGTAAGCTGAGACTGCTTCCGTTTGACTGGTTCTTTTATAAGTGGACAGTGAGCGATTCAAACAGCTAGTTTATGGTTTGTCCTCTTGAATTATCTTATGCTACCTAACTTGATGGCCTGATCTTAAGTATGACAAACAAGATGTTAAAAGCAGCATTTGAATAAGTTCATTTACTTCCTTGTCAACTTATGTTTTTGAGATAAGGCTAGCCGTCTGAAGTTTTACCAAAGTAATTACTATAAAGATAGAAGGACCGTCAGACTTCGGGTAGGTCTACGTTGCTTTTGGATATGTCTTCCTTAATTGTTTTACGAGAGACCGCAAATCGATGCTAACCACTAAGTTCCCTGAGGTATAAGACTCCTTTTGGCAAAGAACGATCAAGAAATGGTGGAATGTTGCGGTCGAAACTCACAGGGTAACTGTTTGGTGATTCACTGCAGAACAAATTTGCGGTTCGTATCTGCATGCGTCTGGGCGTGAGCCTGAGCTGTAATAGATCTATTATTGGATGTAAGCGTCGCTAAGGGTTAGCAGGCTTATATCTCAGAACTCAAGCTGCTACAGGTTTTTTTTTGGTTCAGTACAACACCAGTTAACGGCACAAATATCCATGGTTACGGCTATAGATATATAAGAAATAAGTCGTTCTCTTTTAATTCATCATGGCCGAAACAAAAATAAGATCCCTAATTATAACAATATCGGACAAATAAAACCCACTGCATGCATACGTGGCAACGAATTTACAAGCAGCAATCAATATTTGTGGTCAAATAGTGTAATTTTGGAAACTTTTACCTGGAGAAAAGTGTCGTGTTAAATTAGTGTTCCCTACTGTTACTGTTGATTTCCGTGAAAAAGTATTTAAGATACTTTTTTTTTTACTTTTTATTATTTTAAATTGATTAATTTAAATTAACTGGCACAAAAAAAAGTAGCATTAGAACGATTCCGCGGAGCGTTTTATTGTCTACTATGGCCATTAAATTACTATTATATATTAAAATTAAGGTTGTTTATTGTTGAATGAATACATATATAGCCCCTTTCCGACCTCCATGCAAATGACATACATTAATACCCAATCCTTACTCGGTGTGGAACAAGGCATTCAAATATGTACTGGATGTGTTCACGGAGGCAGATTTGGGGAGTGAAGAGAGGAGGGAAGAGGGGCGGGGGGGGGGGGGTTAACGGATTGGTCCAAGCAAAACATTTACACCCATGAAGAAAAATGGTCATTCTTGGTATTGTATTTTCGTTAACGAGTTTCTTTAAACTGCATGTTTATTTCTAATTCATTATCTAGCGTCTCAGTTTCGTGATTACCGAGTTTTTGGCCTCCAACATGAGTTCTCCCCTGAGACGTACTGTCAGTCCATAAAGCTAGCGGGACTTGGTGGTGGGCTTAAGAGTGACTTAGAAGTATGGAGCAATAGGTGCGGGGTGTGAGGGAATAGGACGGCAGGGAGGCAGGGAATAGCGGAATGGGAAGTGAAGAACGGAGGAATGGGAAGTGGAGAATGGAAGAATGAGAAGTGAAGAATGGAGGAATGGGAAGTGAACAATGAAGGAATGGGAAGCGAAGAATGGAGTAATGGGAAGTGGAGAATAGAGGAATGGGAAGTGGAGAATGGAGGAATGGGAAGTAGAGAATGGAGGAATGGGAAGTGGAGAATAGAGTAACGGGAAGTGAGGAATGGGAAGTGGAGAATGGAGGAATAGGAAGTGGACAATGAAGGAATGGGAAGTGGAGAATGGAGGAATGGGAAGTGAAGAATGGGGGAATGGGAAGTGAAGAATGGCGGAATTGGAAGTGAAGAATGGAGAAATGGGCAATGGAGAATAGAGTAATGGGAAGTGAGGAATAGGAAGTGGAGAATGGAGGAATGGGAGGTGGAGAATGGAGGAATGGGAAGTGGAGAATGGAGGAATGGGAAGTAGAGAATGGAGGAATGGGAAGTGGAGAATGGAGGAATGAGAAGTGAAGAATGGGGGAATGGGAAGTGAAGAATGGAGGAATGGGAAGTGTAGAATGCAGGAATGGGAAGTGGAGAATAGAATAATGGGAAGTGGAGAATGGAGGAATGGGAAGTAGAGAATGGAGGAATGGGAAGTGGAGAATAGAGTAACGGGAAGTGAGGAATGGGAAGTGGAGAATGGAGGAATAGGAATTGGACAATGAAGGAATGGGAAGTGGAGAATGGAGGAATGAGAAGTGAAGAATGGGGGAATGGGAAGTGAAGAATGGAGGAATTGGAAGTGAAGAATGGAGAAAGGGGAAGTGGAGAATAGAGTAATGGGAAGTAAGGAATAGGAAGTGGAGAATGGAGGAATGGGAGGTGGAGAATGAAGGAATGGGAAGTGGAGAATGGAGGAATGGGAAGTAGAGAATGGAGGAATGGGAAGTGGAGAATGGAGGAATGAGAAGTGTAGAATGGAGGAATGGGAAGTGAAGAATGGAGGAATGGGAAGTGAAGAATGGAGGAATGGGAAGTGGAGAATAGAATAATGGGAAGTGGAGAATGGAGGAATGGGAAGTGGAGAATAGAATAATGGAAAGTGGAGAATGAAGCAATGGGAAGTGGAGAATAGAGGAATGGGAAGTGAATAATGAAGGAATGGGAAGTAAAGAATGGAGGAATGAGGTAGGTATATATTATGTGAAGAAATGTGCGTATGGGTGGAAGGGGGGGGGTTATAATAAGTTGGTATGATGTGGGTGTGTGAGGAAATGGGTTTATGGAAGGGAGGGGGTGAGTATAAGGTGATGGTGTTGTGGGGTATTGATATTAAAGGGAATGGGAGAATGAGGGGTTGGGTCTTGGGTGGTGTCGGGGTGTGGAGTGTCAGGTGTAATGTTTTGAGCCATGGATCTGGTTTCCTACTCGTTCGAGTCAGTGTCTCATCGGACATTGTCAGCTGGGCTTATGCCCCCACCCCTTTCCCAATCCCCCACCCACCCCCACCCTCCCAATCGAAGACCCACACCCGGCCAGGCCAGGGCATGCATGCATGGTTAGGGCGAATCCTGGTCCTGGGGTCAACAGCGGGTGGCATGTGGTTACCCTAATTTAGACATGAAATGCATGTTATCGATGCCCCCCCCCCACCGCCATGGAGGGGGGGGTGGGCTACGTTTAGCCGCTCATGTGATGTGGCCTGGCCTGCACAGCATGGCCCCCGGATACCTGGAAACAAACCAGCCGCCCCGTCCATATCTGCCGTCGGCCTCGGCCGTGGCTGGTGCTACGCCCAGGTCTGTGTGCCAGCCGAGTTTTCGCAGCGCCATCTAGCGTACGTCTGGCTGTCTGCTCGCGTACGACGCCCTTCCGGTGCGCACTACAATACCGACAGACAGACGTACGCGGCCAAAACTCCCAGCTCTCTCCTCCTCACCACCCACTTCGGTCCGGAACTCAAGGCAAAAATAATCCCAGACCTGGCTGGCTGTAGATTTTGTAGCTTAAAATCATTTGTTTCCATCGTGGGTAGTTCAGGCCTAGCTAGCTGTGGTGGAAGCGGCGGATATGAAGGCAGGCCGCGGGCTATGTGGAGTGGATTGTGGTCAGGTCGACTCAGGCCTGTTTTATCAGTCTCCGAGCCTAGGTAACGATCCGATACGCAGAGGCGAGTGAGTGGGGTAAAACTTCGGCGTGACACACCCGCGGTTTGACTAATCATAGCTTGACTGCTCATAGACAGATGCTTCAGGATGCAAAAAAAGCGAAAACCGGAATCTGATGGGGAGATATGACACTATATCCGGCTGACTAATACCGCTCGTGCCTGCCAGGGAAAATGACATGTTCAAGTGTCAAAGTGTTTTTGTCAAAAGGAGGGTGATACAATCTGCTATACGAGCGGGACCTCTTATCACTGCCACCCCCGGGGGGAGGTCCTCCCGTGCAATATGGTGCCAAAAATGGTGAAAGTAACCCGCATTATGGGGTCAGGAATTCAATATATTAAGCAAATAACAATGAATTATACTTTGACATTTATCTCGATCATCCAGGATTATATATATACACGCATTCAGACTAAGACTTTCATAATAATTAGCCAACGCGGTACACATTCTCGGAAGTTACCATATCTTCTGAGTTGACCCATTGTATTTAATGGGCAATGACTTTACAGTAGGGCTAGATTAGCCGCCAGCGTGACTAGCCTTTGAATTACCAGATTTAACTTATCGCGACTTGAGATATAGACTGGGCCTGGTCTCGGTGAAGTCTCGCCTGACGGGTTTTTCCCTTCCGTCATATACCGTAGGGTTTGGTCTGATTCAGTGCGCTTGTTACTGACTTTTTATTATTTATTTAAGTTTGTAACGATTATTTTTTCAGCGTACAAGCCGTGTTTCGTATTTTATGTTCACCGACGGAATGGTTATCGCGAGAGGAGGAAGTTTTGCAGCTGACTTAGTGTGTGGGTAGATACAGTAGGGCGGGAGGGGGACAGAGAGCATGAAATGCAGAGGTGCTGCGAGATCGAAACGTGGTTTAAAAAGAAGTACAGCGGCCATTACTGGAGGAATGGTAATGGCACTAGTTTCGACCGTGACCGGACGGCAAGAACTCTACAGTTCCAAAAACAGCAGGAGTGCCAATTAGCAACGTATGTGTTTATGTTTAGGTTTTTCTCTCGCATATTCGACGGTTGACTTGTTCACTATGCATTGGCAATGGCCATCATGTCGTTCGACCTTTATCTGGGTGCAATTCTTCACACAATTAAAAATTCTGCGGTCTCATATTTATCTGGGTGGAACTTTCCCCAGAATCCCGTGACCTAGTGGGTAGCGCGTTCGGCTATTGTCGAAGGTGCTCTGATAGGCCAGTCCAAGCGGCCGGTGCGTAGTTTGAACCCCATCTGTGTAACTGTCTGTTTGTGCAGGATAAATGCTCTTCCTTCGCAAAGATTAGGTTGGTTGTATATTCGGGACACTTTAACCACGTTTGGTCTTATCGCGTCAATGGGAGAAGGAAGGGAGAGTGGAGCCATGTCCCCGGGGGTAACCCCCTACTCTTGGCGAAGAAGGACATAGGATCCTTATCCTGTGACCACACAGACATGGCCGCAGCGGGGCTCGAACCACCGATCCACATGCCGTTAGGCTCTCCGGTGGCCAGAACACTTAAGGCGAGCGCTCTAACCCACTGACCCATCGAGGCGCCCCCCCCCCCCCCCCCCACACCGGACGATAAAAGCTCTAACGAAGCGGGTGGAATGGTTCCAGCGTTTATTACATTTGCATCAGACACATAAAGCCGGGTGCTGTACACGGGTCGTGCCACGTGGCGGCGTCTCCCGGTGTCACACAGCATACCGTCCACAATGGCGACACGCTACTCACTGGTGACAAACAAGGTCAAGGTAAGCACGATGGAGCGCTAATCAATTAACCATATTAATAGACGTGTAAGTTGAATGCGGCGTTAATAAGCCCAGTTATATACAGGTAAAGAAGTAGAAATATCATCAACTCTGGAATACTTGTTTTTTTTCCTCGCACAACCATATCACGAGGAGCCTTCACAACTTCTGAGCATAACGAGTTTTTCTCGACAATTGTTAATTGTAGATATAGATCAGACTCTGGCCTCGGTCTGTCTGTTAACTGTAGATATAGGCCTGCCATGTTTGGATCCCCAATAAACTTATCATTTTCAGTTCGTCCTCACATATGACTTCACTGGCAGCGCTGACTAGCTTTCACCCTGTATTAAATAGTCTATTTGGTTGCTACATCCCACAACCCTACCAGTGTGGCCCGAAATCCAACATGGCGGACGTGACTTCAGTCGCGTAACAGGGCGACCTTGACGTGAAGGTCCCGTTGTAACGGATGTACCACAATCAGCGTGAGGCTCTCGGTTATAATGACCACAGATCACCACTGACTGTCTTGTGATCACGCCCACCCATTTTGGCAAGTAACTCGCACCCATCACAACACATCCAAAGTGGATAGTTCAAGAAAAATACGACACTGATTCAGTAAAGTTAACAAGAAATCACTTTAGACACTTACATCCAACCAAGGTCTAACACCTGTCTAACGTGCCTACGATGAGAAAAAAACACATTAACGCTGTTTCTTTGAGCCAGGCACAGAAGCAGTGCACACAATCTCTGGAACATAAAAGAAGCAGTACCTGTTATGTAATAGTGCTAGCCTGTCTGCTGTGAAATATGTCAAACATGTCCAAACATGTAAAAGCAGCTCATACTAAGGTAAAGAGAAAATGGGCGATTGATAAAACGACCTCAAAGCGAACATATTCACACAAAGGAATGAGCGGATAAAGCATGCCTGAACCCGCGCCAAAGTGACGTTAAAATCTGATTTTTGACTCGCCAACCTTAACGCATGGGAACTCTTAGAGAGGGAAACTTCGGCACAGTGACACCGTAACAACTGACCAGCGCGACGCAACAACAATCACTTCATACAATCTTTTGTTATGGGGTATGCTCACCAATCACAACCGGTAACCCGTCAATAGTTAGATACAATCTACTGGTAAAGCGAAATGCAGCCGAAACAAAGAACATTCCCGGTCAACAATTCAGCATCCCCTGCCACCGTTTTAGCCAAGTTAATTAATGACCGTAAAAAGCCTGAAATGCCCGACGTAATATGTTCTTCGGGCTAAGCGTTCATCGTCTAAAAATAGTCACCTGGCTTACCGGTTGGGTCCAGTTTTTCGGTACACTTTTACCCAAGTACGACTGTTATTATCAAATATATTCCTACCCCTCTGTTACCTTCAATACTCTCGTGTCACGATCCACACACTTGTCTTCTTTCGTTTAAGTCATGACGTGCCTACTAATGCTAAGTATTGGCCAGTGGATTAACGTCACAGAATGATGACGTCATTTTATACATCTTAGGCTGATGACGTCACTGCGTATATAATGGGTTGATGACGTCATTGCTAACATCTTTGGCTGATGAGGTCATTGTCTATATGGCAGATCGATGACGTCATTATACAATTCTTAGGTTGATGACGTCATTATACAATTCTTATGGTTGATGACGTCATTATACAATTCTTAGGTTGACGTCATTTTATACATCTTAGGCTGATGACGTCACTGCGTATGTAATGGGTTGATGACGTCATTGCTAACATCTTTGGCTGATGAGGTCATTGTCTATATGGCAGATCGATGACGTCATTATACAATTCTTAGGTTGATGACGTCATTATACAATTCTTATGGTTGATGACGTCATTATACAATTCTTAGGTTGACGTCATTTTATACATCTTAGGCTGATGACGTCACTGCGTATGTAATGGGTTGATGACGTCATTGCTAACATCTTTGGCTGATGAGGTCATTGTCTATATGGCAGATCGATGACGTCATTATACAAATCTTAGGTTGATGACGTCATTATACAATTCTTAGGTTGACGTCATGGTGTACATCTTAGGCTGATGACGTCAGTGTCTGTGATAGGCCAATGGCTACACTGTGTACATGGCTGATTGGTGACGTCACTCTGTATGTGACAGTCTGGTGACGTCATTGTGCATAGCATGATGACGTCATTGTGGACACAAACACCAGAAACATTTATAACACGACAACATAACCTCTCTTTCGCCTCTCCGCCACCAGTTACATTGAGTTCCTTCCATTTCATACCTCGACGGTACAGTGCACTAAAACCATCTCTATAGTTAAACAGTTAAGAGGTCCATAAACCCATAAGAGCAATGTGAGCCTATCACAGAAACAAAAGTGCACAGTTGAGGCATAAATTAACTTGGCACGTGAGCGCCTTTAAGTACCAACAGTTGAGTACCACTACATGTACACACATACGTCACGTACACCCATACGTCACGTATACACCAACCACACCTCGCCGGGCTAAAAACTAAATATCAATCATGCAAATACATATCAATTCTTCTGTCAATGTTATTTCGAGAATAAAAATTATTATGCTATTTGCAGGTGGTTTGTATGTAGTTACGACCCAGAGGTCTGAGATGTAAACAGGGGTTTCCTGGAGTGCGGATTATACACTTTCCTATTAAAACCACTCTCGAATATAGTATGGATGAACTGTTCTGCTTCATTGCAGAATGTCACATATCACAACCAAAATTACTAATCGGAATGTAGGTTGTCGGAATCAGATATGTAACCGGTCAACATGGCCAGTCACTGCATTCTGTACCAGATGATGAGTTAGTGTGTACTGTTGTCTACCAGATGATGAGTTAGTGTGTACCAATCTGTAACAGATGAGGAGTTAGTGTGTACTTTTCTGTTTCAGATCATGAGCTAGTGTGTACTTTTCTGTTGCAGATCATGAGCTAGTGTGTACTTTTCTGTTTCAGATCATGAGCTAGTGTGTACTTTTGTGTACCAGATCATGAGTTAGTGTGTACTTTTCTGTTGCAGATCATGAGCTAGTGTGTACTTTTCTGTTTCAGATCATGAGTTAGTGTGTACTTTTCTGTACCAGATCATGAGTTAGTGTGTACCTTTCTGTTTCAGATCATGAGCTAGTGTGTACTTTTCTGTTTCAGATCACGAGTTAGTGTCTATTTTTTTGCACCAGATCAGGAGTTAGCCCATACTTTCTAAATCAGATCAATATATATACTTTCAGCATCAGATCTCAACTTAAACCTTAGGTTTGTGCATCAGATTATGAGTTCGTGTGTACTTATCTGTACCAGATCATGACTTTGTGTGCATTTCATGTACCAGCTCCTGAAACAGCCGTTGCATATCCGTACCAGACCATCAATTAAACCTTTTTTGGCGCTAAGACACTGCAAAGGCGAACTTAAATCTGGCTAATCACCAAACAGCCCGACCAGCCAAGTACCGTGCTTTATTCAGTGCATATACTCGATCTCACTCTGCAAGGGGACAACCCACATGGACCGGTGAAATACAGCAGCCTTAATAGGTTTCTATTGAGCCGCGCGCAAGCGTAAAAAAACGTCGTGAATAAATAAGGTGACAGTAAAATACTCCGGGGATATGTAACTATGTGGGCTACACACCGAGGCAAGCTTGGGTCAGGGACACCGCTGACGGCTAGAGACGGCGGCGGAGAGTGGGGTGGGGGCGGGGGCTGGGGGAGGAGGGGTTGGGAGTGGGTCTCTTTCATCTTCACACTGTGTTAATCACACAACCCAGGGTCACCACCCTGGTTGTTTGTACCCCTCGCGGAGGGCATCCGCCAATCCCCAGTCCCCGCGGTATTCCTACGTCATCACCCCCTGGACGGGTTGTCTCTCTCCCACTCCGCGTCCCTCCCCCCTCCCTCTCCCCCTCACGCCCATCAACGCTTCTAATAACGAGATGTCAGCTATAGATCAAAGTACACCTAGGACTTCCACCCCACCCTTTCCGCGGCGGTAACATTATCACTCCATTCCATCACGAATTAAAAAACAAAATTCTCTCCCCACATCACGACACGCACAGTATTCTAACTGTAACACTGAATCCTATTCACAAGTTTGGATGCTTGGTCAATACCATAAAAATAATACCTTCCTGTGGAGTGTATATAGATATATCATTCTTGACATGACGTCAGACGAAGGTAGTTGTGATCACGTGAGCGCTACTCGGCCTTGACCTTGCCGTTGTTGCTGTCCGTCGACAAGGAGTTGATGCTGGTATCCGAAGGACATTCCCGGAGACTGCGAAGGTCAAATCGGTCGTCAGTATCCTTGGATTTGAGGTCCTGGTAGGTACAAAAGAGCTTGGCGTACTCCGGATGGCCCTGGGCGAAGCGCTGGAACTCTTCTGCAAACGTATTAAAAGACCAGCTTTTGAGTGAATTCATTCGTAAAATGAACATAATATCCCCACAGAAGAGTAAATATTGAAGCAATCAGGGTAGTTGTGGCATGTTTCAGTCACGCAACTCTTACAGACTCGGGCACCAACTTCGAACGACCAAAGCCGTACTTTTCGCGACAAAATTTCTAATTGTGCTGCCGAATAAAATTAAGGGATATTATATTTTGATGGCATAATATATTGGGTTTGATATCTTGAAAGTCCCTTTGGATATAGAAGCTGAACCTTTGTGAGAGCCGAAAACGTCCGACTGCCCAAAACGGGCAAGGATCATGACTTTTACACCTATAGCATAATGCACAGTTAGAATATCGACTTTTGTCCAAGCACAACATCGGCATCAAAGAATAAATATATCCCCAGATTTGTTCCATACCCTCCCAGTTTCGCATAAGTATTGTTTTAATTGGTAGATCTAGGTCCGGAGGGTGTGACAAATCCCATAAAGAGCAAAGAGGCCAATGCTGTAACGTCAACGCCAACGCTGTAACGCCAGCTATGTAGGACGTTTTGGGCAGTTTCGGCCCAAACAAACCGAGTACAAAGTACGTGATGTTAGTGAAATAAGTGTGAAAGCACATGTAACACCAAGCGATCAGCCGATCAGGACCAGGCTAATCAAGTTGGTGGGTTGTATATTCAGGACGCTTTACACTTTTGGTCATATCGCGTCAATGGGAGAAGGAAGGGAGAGTGAAGCCATGTCTCCGGGGGTAACACCCTACTCTTTACGAAGAAAGACATGGGATCTTTATCCTGCGACCACACAGACATGGCCACAGCGAGGCGCGAACCATCGACCCACGTGCCGTTAGGCTCTCAGGTGGCCAGAGCACTCAAGGTGAGCGCTCTAGCCCACTGAGCTATCGGGCCGGACCCTGGCTAATCAGGAAATTATATGGAACAAATTGGTATTTTATGTGGTTTCGGGGCACACAAGGGGTAAACTGGGCCAAGGAAACTATCGGGACCATGAATGTTGAATGGATTCAACATGCCCCAGGTTAGGCGCCCGGGCCCGGCTTCGAACCCGGGACCTATTGACATGCGGTCTAGTGGGCTAACCATGTAACCAGGGAGGCCTAATCAATCAAACAAGTAACTGCCGAGAAAAGTAAAATAATAACGGCGAAAGAAGATTCTCTGCCACTCTCTGACACGTTGGGTGTCAGTCAGTACCTACCGTAGGTTATCTTGTCATCCCTGTCCTGGTCCACCAGGGCGAAGAGTGTCTCAGAGTCCTCGGTTTCCATGGCGAAAGCTTGGTCGAGGATCTCCACCAGCTCAACCTGCGTGATGTATCCCTTGGCGCCGCTGTCAAACAACTGGGGAGAGCAGAGACCAGGCGACGGCCGCTGTTTACAGAGTATTGTCCATGGGTGGGGTGGGGGGGGGGGGCGGTGGTTCTAGTCAACACAGAGGTTAGGAGATGGGCCTATTCAGAGTTGGATCTTTAAGAAATAGGCTTTTGAAAAGAAAATATAACGTTGTATAACACTTTTACAAGTTAGGCCTTTAGATTTAGGCCTTTAATTGGCCTTTAAGAGTTAAGCCTTAAGAGTGAGCACTTTTAGATTTATGTTTATTATATCTATCTCTATGTCTTACTATATTTTACCTGGAAAGCGAGTTTGATGGTTTCCTCCGTGTTTGCAGGATGCGCCACCAGGTGGAGCCCTATGACGTATTCCCGGAAGTCAATCGTTCCTGAGCCACTCTGATGAAAGTCACATTATTATTTAACACGTGTCAATCGTTCCGGAGCCACACATAACAACAACGTTATGACCCCACCCACAGGAGGGACGTTATGACCCCACCGACAGGACGGACGTTATGACCACACCCACAGGAGGGACGTTATGACCCCACCCACAGGAGGGACGTTATGACCCCACCCACAGGAGGGACGTTATGACCCCACCCACAGGAGGGACGTTATGACCCCACCCACAGGAGGGACGTTATGACCCCACCCACAGGAGGGACGTTGTGACCCCACCCACAGGAGGGACGTTATGACCCCACCCACAGGAGGGCGGGTCAACTTTGGGAAAAGCCACGTCTCTAAGAGCAGCTCCTCAACTTCTTGCGAGTGGGGGGGGGGGGGGGGTACTGACCCTGTCGTAGAGGGCGAAGAGCTCCCTCAGAGCGTCAGAGACCGGCAGGTGTGGGAGGGTGGAGGGGAGGTACTGACCCTGTCGTAGAGGGCGAAGAGCTCCCTCAGAGCGTCAGAGACCGGCAGGTGTGGGAGGGAGGAGGGGAGGTACTGACCCTGTCGTAGAGGGCGAAGAGCTCCCTCAGAGCGTCAGAGACCGGCAGGTGTGGGAGGGAGGAGGGGAGGTACTGACCCTGTCGTAGAGGGCGAAGAGCTCCCTCAGAGCGTCAGACACCGGCAGGTGTGGGAGGGAGGAGGGGGGGTACTGACCCTGTCGTAGAGGGCGAAGAGCTCCCTCAGAGCGTCAGAGACCGGCAGGTGTGGGAGGGAGGAGGGGAGGTACTGACCCTGTCGTAGAGGGCGAAGAGCTCCCTCAGAGCGTCAGAGACCGGCAGGTGTGGGAGGGAGGAGGGGAGGTACTGACCCTGTCGTAGAGGGCGAAGAGCTCCCTCAGAGCGTCAGAGACCGGCAGGTGTGGGAGGGAGGAGGGGAGGTACTGACCCTGTCGTAGAGGGCGAAGAGCTCCCTCAGAGCGTCAGAGACCGGCAGGTGTGGGAGGGAGGAGGGGAGGTACTGACCCTGTCGTAGAGGGCGAAGAGCTCCCTCAGAGCGTCAGAGACCGGCAGGTGTGGGAGGGAGGAGGGGAGGTACTGACCCTGTCGTAGAGGGCGAAGAGCTCCCTCAGAGCGTCAGAGACCGGCAGGTGTGGGAGGGAGGAGGGGAGGTACTGACCCTGTCGTAGAGGGCGAAGAGCTCCCTCAGAGCGTCAGAGACCGGCAGGTGTGGGAGGGTGGAGGGGGGGTACTGACCCTGTCGTAGAGGGCGAAGAGCTCCCTCAGAGCGTCAGAGACCGGCAGGTGTGGGAGGGAGGAGGGGAGGTACTGACCCTGTCGTAGAGGGCGAAGAGCTCCCTCAGAGCGTCAGAGACCGGCAGGTGTGGGAGGGTGGAGGGGAGGTACTGACCCTGTCGTAGAGGGCGAAGAGCTCCCTCAGAGCGTCAGAGACCGGCAGGTGTGGGAGGGTGGAGGGGAGGTACTGACCCTGTCGTAGAGGGCGAAGAGCTCCCTCAGAGCGTCAGAGACCGGCAGGTGTGGGAGGGAGGAGGGGAGGTACTGACCCTGTCGTAGAGGGCGAAGAGCTCCCTCAGAGCGTCAGAGACCGGCAGGTGTGGGAGGGTGGAGGGGAGGTACTGACCCTGTCGTAGAGGGCGAAGAGCTCCCTCAGAGCGTCAGAGACCGGCAGGTGTGGGAGGGTGGAGGGGGGGTACTGACCCTGTCGTAGAGGGCGAAGAGCTCCCTCAGAGCGTCAGACACCGGCAGGTGTGGGAGGGTGGAGGGGAGGTACTGACCCTGTCGTAGAGGGCGAAGAGCTCCCTCAGAGCGTCAGAGACCGGCAGGTGTGGGAGGGTGGAGGGGAGGTACTGACCCTGTCGTAGAGGGCGAAGAGCTCCCTCAGAGCGTCAGAGACCGGCAGGTGTGGGAGGGTGGAGGGGAGGTACTGACCCTGTCGTAGAGGGCGAAGAGCTCCCTCAGAGCGTCAGAGACCGGCAGGTGTGGGAGGGTGGAGGGGAGGTACTGACCCTGTCGTAGAGGGCGAAGAGCTCCCTCAGAGCGTCAGAGACCGGCAGGTGTGGGAGGGAGGAGGGGAGGTACTGACCCTGTCGTAGAGGGCGAAGAGCTCCCTCAGAGCGTCAGAGACCGGCAGGTGTGGGAGGGAGGAGGGGAGGTACTGACCCTGTCGTAGAGGGCGATGAGCTCCCTCAGAGCGTCAGAGACCGGCAGGTGTGGGAGGGAGGAGGGGAGGTACTGACCCTGTCGTAGAGGGCGAAGAGCTCCCTCAGAGCGTCAGAGACCGGCAGGTGTGGGAGGGTGGAGGGGAGGTACTGACCCTGTCGTAGAGGGCGAAGAGCTCCCTCAGAGCGTCAGACACCGGCAGGTGTGGGAGGGTGGAGGGGAGGTACTGACCCTGTCGTAGAGGGCGAAGAGCTCCCTCAGAGCGTCAGAGACCGGCAGGTGTGGGAGGGAGGAGGGGAGGTACTGACCCTGTCGTAGAGGGCGATGAGCTCCCTCAGAGCGTCAGAGACCGGCAGGTGTGGGAGGGAGGAGGGGAGGTACTGACCCTGTCGTAGAGGGCGAAGAGCTCCCTCAGAGCGTCAGAGACCGGCAGGTGTGGGAGGGTGGAGGGGAGGTACTGACCCTGTCGTAGAGGGCGAAGAGCTCCCTCAGAGCGTCAGACACCGGCAGGTGTGGGAGGGTGGAGGGGAGGTACTGACCCTGTCGTAGAGGGCGAAGAGCTCCCTCAGAGCGTCAGAGACCGGCAGGTGTGGGAGGGTGGAGGGGGGGTACTGACCCTGTCGTAGAGGGCGAAGAGCTCCCTCAGAGCGTCAGACACCGGCAGGTGTGGGAGGGTGGAGGGGAGGTACTGACCCTGTCGTAGAGGGCGAAGAGCTCCCTCAGAGCGTCAGAGACCGGCAGGTGTGGGAGGGTGGAGGGGAGGTACTGACCCTGTCGTAGAGGGCGAAGAGCTCCCTCAGAGCGTCAGACACCGGCAGGTGTGGGAGGGTGGAGGGGAGGTACTGACCCTGTCGTAGAGGGCGAAGAGCTCCCTCAGAGCGTCAGAGACCGGCAGGTGTGGGAGGGTGGAGGGGAGGTACTGACCCTGTCGTAGAGGGCGAAGAGCTCCCTCAGAGCGTCAGAGACCGGCAGGTGTGGGAGGGAGGAGGGGAGGTACTGACCCTGTCGTAGAGGGCGAAGAGCTCCCTCAGAGCGTCAGAGACCGGCAGGTGTGGGAGGGTGGAGGGGAGGTACTGACCCTGTCGTAGAGGGCGAAGAGCTCCCTCAGAGCGTCAGAGACCGGCAGGTGTGGGAGGGTGGAGGGGAGGTACTGACCCTGTCGTAGAGGGCGAAGAGCTCCCTCAGAGCGTCAGAGACCGGCAGGTGTGGGAGGGTGGAGGGGAGGTACTGACCCTGTCGTAGAGGGCGAAGAGCTCCCGCAGAGCGTCAGAGACCGGCAGGTGTGGGAGGGTGGAGGGGAGGTACTGACCCTGTCGTAGAGGGCGAAGAGCTCCCTCAGAGCGTCAGAGACCGGCAGGTGTGGGAGGGTGGAGGGGGGGTACTGACCCTGTCGTAGAGGGCGAAGAGCTCCCTCAGAGCGTCAGAGACCGGCAGGTGTGGGAGGGAGGAGGGGAGGTACTGACCCTGTCGTAGAGGGCGAAGAGCTCCCTCAGAGCGTCAGAGACCGGCAGGTGTGGGAGGGAGGAGGGGAGGTACTGACCCTGTCGTAGAGGGCGAAGAGCTCCCTCAGAGCGTCAGAGACCGGCAGGTGTGGGAGGGAGGAGGGGAGGTACTGACCCTGTCGTAGAGGGCGAAGAGCTCCCTCAGAGCGTCAGACACCGGCAGGTGTGGGAGGGTGGAGGGGAGGTACTGACCCTGTCGTAGAGGGCGAAGAGCTCCCTCAGAGCGTCAGAGACCGGCAGGTGTGGGAGGGTGGAGGGGAGGTACTGACCCTGTCGTAGAGGGCGAAGAGCTCCCTCAGAGCGTCAGAGACCGGCAGGTGTGGGAGGGTGGAGGGGAGGTACTGACCCTGTCGTAGAGGGCGATGAGCTACCTCAGAGCGTCAGAGACCGGCAGGTGTGGGAGGGTGGAGGGGAGGTACTGACCCTGTCGTAGAGGGCGAAGAGCTCCCTCAGAGCGTCAGAGACCGGCAGGTGTGGGAGGGAGGAGGGGAGGTACTGACCCTGTCGTAGAGGGCGAAGAGCTCCCTCAGAGCGTCAGAGACCGGCAGGTGTGGGAGGGAGGAGGGGAGGTACTGACCCTGTCGTAGAGGGCGAAGAGCTCCCTCAGAGCGTCAGACACCGGCAGGTGTGGGAGGGAGGAGGGGAGGTACTGACCCTGTCGTAGAGGGCGAAGAGCTCCCTCAGAGCGTCAGAGACCGGCAGGTGTGGGAGGGTGGAGGGGAGGTACTGACCCTGTCGTAGAGGGCGAAGAGCTCCCTCAGAGCGTCAGACACCGGCAGGTGTGGGAGGGAGGAGGGGAGGTACTGACCCTGTCGTAGAGGGCGAAGAGCTCCCTCAGAGCGTCAGACACCGGCAGGTGTGGGAGGGAGGAGGGGAGGTACTGACCCTGTCGTAGAGGGCGAAGAGCTCCCTCAGAGCGTCAGACACCGGCAGGTGTGGGAGGGAGGAGGGGAGGTACTGACCCTGTCGTAGAGGGCGAAGAGCTCCCTCAGAGCGTCAGAGACCGGCAGGTGTGGGAGGGTGGAGGGGAGGTACTGACCCTGTCGTAGAGGGCGAAGAGCTCCCTCAGAGCGTCAGACACCGGCAGGTGTGGGAGGGAGGAGGGGAGGTACTGACCCTGTCGTAGAGGGCGAAGAGCTCCCTCAGAGCGTCAGACACCGGCAGGTGTGGGAGGGAGGAGGGGAGGTACTGACCCTGTCGTAGAGGGCGAAGAGCTCCCTCAGAGCGTCAGAGACCGGCAGGTGTGGGAGGGTGGAGGGGAGGTACTGACCCTGTCGTAGAGGGCGAAGAGCTCCCTCAGAGCGTCAGACACCGGCAGGTGTGGGAGGGTGGAGGGGAGGTACTGACCCTGTCGTAGAGGGCGAAGAGCTCCCTCAGAGCGTCAGACACCGGCAGGTGTGGGAGGGTGGAGGGGAGGTACTGACCCTGTCGTAGAGGGCGAAGAGCTCCCTCAGAGCGTCAGACACCGGCAGGTGTGGGAGGGTGGAGGGGAGGTACTGACCCTGTCGTAGAGGGCGAAGAGCTCCCTCAGAGCGTCAGAGACCGGCAGGTGTGGGAGGGAGGAGGGGAGGTACTGACCCTGTCGTAGAGGGCGAAGAGCTCCCTCAGAGCGTCAGAGACCGGCAGGTGTGGGAGGGTGGAGGGGAGGTACTGACCCTGTCGTAGAGGGCGAAGAGCTCCCTCAGAGCGTCAGAGACCGGCAGGTGTGGGAGGGTGGAGGGGAGGTACTGACCCTGTCGTAGAGGGCGATGAGCTCCCTCAGAGCGTCAGAGACCGGCAGGTGTGGGAGGGTGGAGGGGAGGTACTGACCCTGTCGTAGAGGGCGAAGAGCTCCCTCAGAGCGTCAGACACCGGCAGGTGTGGGAGGGTGGAGGGGAGGTACTGACCCTGTCGTAGAGGGCGAAGAGCTCCCTCAGAGCGTCAGACACCGGCAGGTGTGGGAGGGTGGAGGGGAGGTACTGACCCTGTCGTAGAGGGCGATGAGCTCCCTCAGAGCGTCAGAGACCGGCAGGTGTGGGAGGGTGGAGGGAATGTACTGACCCTGTCGTAGAGGGCGAAGAGCTCCCTCAGAGCGTCAGAGACCGGCAGGTGTGGGAGGGTGGAGGGGAGGTACTGACCCTGTCGTAGAGGGCGAAGAGCTCCCTCAGAGCGTCAGACACCGGCAGGTGTGGGAGGGAGGAGGGGAGGTACTGACCCTGTCGTAGAGGGCGAAGAGCTCCCTCAGAGCGTCAGACACCGGCAGGTGTGGGAGGGTGGAGGGGAGGTACTGACCCTGTCGTAGAGGGCGAAGAGCTCCCTCAGAGCGTCAGAGACCGGCAGGTGTGGGAGGGTGGAGGGGAGGTACTGACCCTGTCGTAGAGGGCGAAGAGCTCCCTCAGAGCGTCAGAGACCGGCAGGTGTGGGAGGGTGGAGGGGAGGTACTGACCCTGTCGTAGAGGGCGAAGAGCTCCCTCAGAGCGTCAGACACCGGCAGGTGTGGGAGGGAGGAGGGGAGGTACTGACCCTGTCGTAGAGGGCGAAGAGCTCCCTCAGAGCGTCAGACACCGGCAGGTGTGGGAGGGAGGAGGGGAGGTACTGACCCTGTCGTAGAGGGCGAAGAGCTCCCTCAGAGCGTCAGAGACCGGCAGGTGTGGGAGGGAGGAGGGGAGGTACTGACCCTGTCGTAGAGGGCGAAGAGCTCCCTCAGAGCGTCAGACACCGGCAGGTGTGGGAGGGTGGAGGGGAGGTACTGACCCTGTCGTAGAGGGCGAAGAGCTCCCTCAGAGCGTCAGAGACCGGCAGGTGTGGGAGGGTGGAGGGGAGGTACTGACCCTGTCGTAGAGGGCGAAGAGCTCCCTCAGAGCGTCAGAGACCGGCAGGTGTGGGAGGGTGGAGGGGGGGTACTGACCCTGTCGTAGAGGGCGAAGAGCTCCCTCAGAGCGTCAGAGACCGGCAGGTGTGGGAGGGTGGAGGGGGGGTACTGACCCTGTCGTAGAGGGCGAAGAGCTCCCTCAGAGCGTCAGAGACCGGCAGGTGTGGGAGGGAGGAGGGGAGGTACTGACCCTGTCGTAGAGGGCGAAGAGCTCCCTCAGAGCGTCAGAGACCGGCAGGTGTGGGAGGGTGGAGGGGGGGTACTGACCCTGTCGTAGAGGGCGAAGAGCTCCCTCAGAGCGTCAGAGACCGGCAGGTGTGGGAGGGGAGGAGGGGAGGTACTGACCCTGTCGTAGAGGGCGAAGAGCTCCCTCAGAGCGTCAGAGACCGGCAGGTGTGGGAGGGAGGAGGGGAGGTACTGACCCTGTCGTAGAGGGCGAAGAGCTCCCTCAGAGCGTCAGACACCGGCAGGTGTGGGAGGGAGGAGGGGAGGTACTGACCCTGTCGTAGAGGGCGAAGAGCTCCCTCAGAGCGTCAGAGACCGGCAGGTGTGGGAGGGAGGAGGGGAGGTACTGACCCTGTCGTAGAGGGCGAAGAGCTCCCTCAGAGCGTCAGAGACCGGCAGGTGTGGGAGGGAGGAGGGGAGGTACTGACCCTGTCGTAGAGGGCGAAGAGCTCCCTCAGAGCGTCAGACACCGGCAGGTGTGGGAGGGAGGAGGGGGAGGTACTGACCCTGTCGTAGAGGGCGAAGAGCTCCCTCAGAGCGTCAGAGACCGGCAGGTGTGGGAGGGTGGAGGGGAGGTACTGACCCTGTCGTAGAGGGCGAAGAGCTCCCTCAGAGCGTCAGAGACCGGCAGGTGTGGGAGGGAGGAGGGGAGGTACTGACCCTGTCGTAGAGGGCGAAGAGCTCCCTCAGAGCGTCAGAGACCGGCAGGTGTGGGAGGGAGGAGGGGAGGTACTGACCCTGTCGTAGAGGGCGAAGAGCTCCCTCAGAGCGTCAGACACCGGCAGGTGTGGGAGGGAGGAGGGGGAGGTACTGACCCTGTCGTAGAGGGCGAAGAGCTCCCTCAGAGCGTCAGAGACCGGCAGGTGTGGGAGGGTGGAGGGGAGGTACTGACCCTGTCGTAGAGGGCGAAGAGCTCCCTCAGAGCGTCAGAGACCGGCAGGTGTGGGAGGGAGGAGGGGAGGTACTGACCCTGTCGTAGAGGGCGAAGAGCTCCCTCAGAGCGTCAGAGACCGGCAGGTGTGGGAGGGTGGAGGGGAGGTACTGACCCTGTCGTAGAGGGCGAAGAGCTCCCTCAGAGCGTCAGAGACCGGCAGGTGTGGGAGGGTGGAGGGGAGGTACTGACCCTGTCGTAGAGGGCGAAGAGCTCCCTCAGAGCGTCAGAGACCGGCAGGTGTGGGAGGGAGGAGGGGAGGTACTGACCCTGTCGTAGAGGGCGAAGAGCTCCCTCAGAGCGTCAGAGACCGGCAGGTGTGGGAGGGAGGAGGGGAGGTACTGACCCTGTCGTAGAGGGCGAAGAGCTCCCTCAGAGCGTCAGAGACCGGCAGGTGTGGGAGGGAGGAGGGGAGGTACTGACCCTGTCGTAGAGGGCGAAGAGCTCCCTCAGAGCGTCAGAGACCGGCAGGTGTGGGAGGGAGGAGGGGAGGTACTGACCCTGTCGTAGAGGGCGAAGAGCTCCCTCAGAGCGTCAGAGACCGGCAGGTGTGGGAGGGAGGAGGGGAGGTACTGACCCTGTCGTAGAGGGCGAAGAGCTCCCTCAGAGCGTCAGACACCGGCAGGTGTGGGAGGGAGGAGGGGAGGTACTGACCCTGTCGTAGAGGGCGAAGAGCTCCCTCAGAGCGTCAGAGACCGGCAGGTGTGGGAGGGTGGAGGGGAGGTACTGACCCTGTCGTAGAGGGCGAAGAGCTCCCTCAGAGCGTCAGAGACCGGCAGGTGTGGGAGGGAGGAGGGGAGGTACTGACCCTGTCGTAGAGGGCGAAGAGCTCCCTCAGAGCGTCAGAGACCGGCAGGTGTGGGAGGGTGGAGGGGAGGTACTGACCCTGTCGTAGAGGGCGAAGAGCTCCCTCAGAGCGTCAGAGACCGGCAGGTGTGGGAGGGAGGAGGGGAGGTACTGACCCTGTCGTAGAGGGCGAAGAGCTCCCTCAGAGCGTCAGAGACCGGCAGGTGTGGGAGGGTGGAGGGGAGGTACTGACCCTGTCGTAGAGGGCGAAGAGCTCCCTCAGAGCGTCAGAGACCGGCAGGTGTGGGAGGGAGGAGGGGAGGTACTGACCCTGTCGTAGAGGGCGAAGAGCTCCCTCAGAGCGTCAGAGACCGGCAGGTGTGGGAGGGAGGAGGGGAGGTACTGACCCTGTCGTAGAGGGCGAAGAGCTCCCTCAGAGCGTCAGAGACCGGCAGGTGTGGGAGGGAGGAGGGGAGGTACTGACCCTGTCGTAGAGGGCGAAGAGCTCCCTCAGAGCGTCAGAGACCGGCAGGTGTGGGAGGGAGGAGGGGAGGTACTGACCCTGTCGTAGAGGGCGAAGAGCTCCCTCAGAGCGTCAGACACCGGCAGGTGTGGGAGGGAGGAGGGGGGTACTGACCCTGTCGTAGAGGGCGAAGAGCTCCCTCAGAGCGTCAGAGACCGGCAGGTGTGGGAGGGTGGAGGGGAGGTACTGACCCTGTCGTAGAGGGCGAAGAGCTCCCTCAGAGCGTCAGACACCGGCAGGTGTGGGAGGGAGGAGGGGGGGTACTGACCCTGTCGTAGAGGGCGAAGAGCTCCCTCAGAGCGTCAGAGACCGGCAGGTGTGGGAGGGAGGAGGGGAGGTACTGACCCTGTCGTAGAGGGCGAAGAGCTCCCTCAGAGCGTCAGACACCGGCAGGTGTGGGAGGGAGGAGGGGGGGTACTGACCCTGTCGTAGAGGGCGAAGAGCTCCCTCAGAGCGTCAGAGACCGGCAGGTGTGGGAGGGTGGAGGGGAGGTACTGACCCTGTCGTAGAGGGCGAAGAGCTCCCTCAGAGCGTCAGAGACCGGCAGGTGTGGGAGGGAGGAGGGGAGGTACTGACCCTGTCGTAGAGGGCGAAGAGCTCCCTCAGAGCGTCAGAGACCGGCAGGTGTGGGAGGGAGGAGGGGAGGTACTGACCCTGTCGTAGAGGGCGAAGAGCTCCCTCAGAGCGTCAGACACCGGCAGGTGTGGGAGGGAGGAGGGGGGGTACTGACCCTGTCGTAGAGGGCGAAGAGCTCCCTCAGAGCGTCAGAGACCGGCAGGTGTGGGAGGGTGGAGGGGAGGTACTGACCCTGTCGTAGAGGGCGAAGAGCTCCCTCAGAGCGTCAGAGACCGGCAGGTGTGGGAGGGAGGAGGGGAGGTACTGACCCTGTCGTAGAGGGCGAAGAGCTCCCTCAGAGCGTCAGAGACCGGCAGGTGTGGGAGGGTGGAGGGGAGGTACTGACCCTGTCGTAGAGGGCGAAGAGCTCCCTCAGAGCGTCAGAGACCGGCAGGTGTGGGAGGGTGGAGGGGAGGTACTGACCCTGTCGTAGAGGGCGAAGAGCTCCCTCAGAGCGTCAGAGACCGGCAGGTGTGGGAGGGAGGAGGGGAGGTACTGACCCTGTCGTAGAGGGCGAAGAGCTCCCTCAGAGCGTCAGAGACCGGCAGGTGTGGGAGGGAGGAGGGGAGGTACTGACCCTGTCGTAGAGGGCGAAGAGCTCCCTCAGAGCGTCAGAGACCGGCAGGTGTGGGAGGGAGGAGGGGAGGTACTGACCCTGTCGTAGAGGGCGAAGAGCTCCCTCAGAGCGTCAGAGACCGGCAGGTGTGGGAGGGAGGAGGGGAGGTACTGACCCTGTCGTAGAGGGCGAAGAGCTCCCTCAGAGCGTCAGAGACCGGCAGGTGTGGGAGGGAGGAGGGGAGGTACTGACCCTGTCGTAGAGGGCGAAGAGCTCCCTCAGAGCGTCAGAGACCGGCAGGTGTGGGAGGGAGGAGGGGAGGTACTGACCCTGTCGTAGAGGGCGAAGAGCTCCCTCAGAGCGTCAGAGACCGGCAGGTGTGGGAGGGAGGAGGGGAGGTACTGACCCTGTCGTAGAGGGCGAAGAGCTCCCTCAGAGCGTCAGAGACCGGCAGGTGTGGGAGGGAGGAGGGGAGGTACTGACCCTGTCGTAGAGGGCGAAGAGCTCCCTCAGAGCGTCAGAGACCGGCAGGTGTGGGAGGGAGGAGGGGAGGTACTGACCCTGTCGTAGAGGGCGAAGAGCTCCCTCAGAGCGTCAGAGACCGGCAGGTGTGGGAGGGAGGAGGGGAGGTACTGACCCTGTCGTAGAGGGCGAAGAGCTCCCTCAGAGCGTCAGAGACCGGCAGGTGTGGGAGGGTGGAGGGGAGGTACTGACCCTGTCGTAGAGGGCGAAGAGCTCCCTCAGAGCGTCAGAGACCGGCAGGTGTGGGAGGGAGGAGGGGAGGTACTGACCCTGTCGTAGAGGGCGAAGAGCTCCCTCAGAGCGTCAGAGACCGGCAGGTGTGGGAGGGTGGAGGGGAGGTACTGACCCTGTCGTAGAGGGCGAAGAGCTCCCTCAGAGCGTCAGAGACCGGCAGGTGTGGGAGGGTGGAGGGGAGGTACTGACCCTGTCGTAGAGGGCGAAGAGCTCCCTCAGAGCGTCAGAGACCGGCAGGTGTGGGAGGGAGGAGGGGAGGTACTGACCCTGTCGTAGAGGGCGAAGAGCTCCCTCAGAGCGTCAGACACCGGCAGGTGTGGGAGGGTGGAGGGGAGGTACTGACCCTGTCGTAGAGGGCGAAGAGCTCCCTCAGAGCGTCAGAGACCGGCAGGTGTGGGAGGGAGGAGGGGAGGTACTGACCCTGTCGTAGAGGGCGAAGAGCTCCCTCAGAGCGTCAGAGACCGGCAGGTGTGGGAGGGAGGAGGGGAGGTACTGACCCTGTCGTAGAGGGCGAAGAGCTCCCTCAGAGCGTCAGAGACCGGCAGGTGTGGGAGGGAGGAGGGGAGGTACTGACCCTGTCGTAGAGGGCGAAGAGCTCCCTCAGAGCGTCAGAGACCGGCAGGTGTGGGAGGGTGGAGGGGAGGTACTGACCCTGTCGTAGAGGGCGAAGAGCTCCCTCAGAGCGTCAGAGACCGGCAGGTGTGGGAGGGAGGAGGGGAGGTACTGACCCTGTCGTAGAGGGCGAAGAGCTCCCTCAGAGCGTCAGAGACCGGCAGGTGTGGGAGGGAGGAGGGGAGGTACTGACCCTGTCGTAGAGGGCGAAGAGCTCCCTCAGAGCGTCAGAGACCGGCAGGTGTGGGAGGGAGGAGGGGGGGTACTGACCCTGTCGTAGAGGGCGAAGAGCTCCCTCAGAGCGTCAGACACCGGCAGGTGTGGGAGGGTGGAGGGGAGGTACTGACCCTGTCGTAGAGGGCGAAGAGCTCCCTCAGAGCGTCAGAGACCGGCAGGTGTGGGAGGGAGGAGGGGAGGTACTGACCCTGTCGTAGAGGGCGAAGAGCTCCCTCAGAGCGTCAGAGACCGGCAGGTGTGGGAGGGTGGAGGGGAGGTACTGACCCTGTCGTAGAGGGCGAAGAGCTCCCTCAGAGCGTCAGACACCGGCAGGTGTGGGAGGGAGGAGGGGAGGTACTGACCCTGTCGTAGAGGGCGAAGAGCTCCCTCAGAGCGTCAGACACCGGCAGGTGTGGGAGGGTGGAGGGGAGGTACTGACCCTGTCGTAGAGGGCGAAGAGCTCCCTCAGAGCGTCAGACACCGGCAGGTGTGGGAGGGAGGAGGGGAGGTACTGACCCTGTCGTAGAGGGCGAAGAGCTCCCTCAGAGCGTCAGAGACCGGCAGGTGTGGGAGGGAGGAGGGGAGGTACTGACCCTGTCGTAGAGGGCGAAGAGCTCCCTCAGAGCGTCAGAGACCGGCAGGTGTGGGAGGGTGGAGGGGAGGTACTGACCCTGTCGTAGAGGGCGAAGAGCTCCCTCAGAGCGTCAGACACCGGCAGGTGTGGGAGGGAGGAGGGGAGGTACTGACCCTGTCGTAGAGGGCGAAGAGCTCCCTCAGAGCGTCAGAGACCGGCAGGTGTGGGAGGGAGGAGGGGAGGTACTGACCCTGTCGTAGAGGGCGAAGAGCTCCCTCAGAGCGTCAGACACCGGCAGGTGTGGGAGGGAGGAGGGGAGGTACTGACCCTGTCGTAGAGGGCGAAGAGCTCCCTCAGAGCGTCAGAGACCGGCAGGTGTGGGAGGGAGGAGGGGAGGTACTGACCCTGTCGTAGAGGGCGAAGAGCTCCCTCAGAGCGTCAGACACCGGCAGGTGTGGGAGGGTGGAGGGGAGGTACTGACCCTGTCGTAGAGGGCGAAGAGCTCCCTCAGAGCGTCAGACACCGGCAGGTGTGGGAGGGAGGAGGGGAGGTACTGACCCTGTCGTAGAGGGCGAAGAGCTCCCTCAGAGCGTCAGAGACCGGCAGGTGTGGGAGGGAGGAGGGGAGGTACTGACCCTGTCGTAGAGGGCGAAGAGCTCCCTCAGAGCGTCAGACACCGGCAGGTGTGGGAGGGAGGAGGGGAGGTACTGACCCTGTCGTAGAGGGCGAAGAGCTCCCTCAGAGCGTCAGAGACCGGCAGGTGTGGGAGGGAGGAGGGGAGGTACTGACCCTGTCGTAGAGGGCGAAGAGCTCCCTCAGAGCGTCAGAGACCGGCAGGTGTGGGAGGGTGGAGGGGAGGTACTGACCCTGTCGTAGAGGGCGAAGAGCTCCCTCAGAGCGTCAGACACCGGCAGGTGTGGGAGGGTGGAGGGGAGGTACTGACCCTGTCGTAGAGGGCGAAGAGCTCCCTCAGAGCGTCAGAGACCGGCAGGTGTGGGAGGGTGGAGGGGAGGTACTGACCCTGTCGTAGAGGGCGAAGAGCTCCCTCAGAGCGTCAGAGACCGGCAGGTGTGGGAGGGAGGAGGGGAGGTACTGACCCTGTCGTAGAGGGCGAAGAGCTCCCTCAGAGCGTCAGAGACCGGCAGGTGTGGGAGGGAGGAGGGGAGGTACTGACCCTGTCGTAGAGGGCGAAGAGCTCCCTCAGAGCGTCAGAGACCGGCAGGTGTGGGGGGGGGGAGGGGAGGTACTGACCCTGTCGTAGAGGGCGAAGAGCTCCCTCAGAGCGTCAGACACCGGCAGGTGTGGGAGGGTGGAGGGGAGGTACTGACCCTGTCGTAGAGGGCGAAGAGCTCCCTCAGAGCGTCAGAGACCGGCAGGTGTGGGAGGGAGGAGGGGAGGTACTGACCCTGTCGTAGAGGGCGAAGAGCTCCCTCAGAGCGTCAGAGACCGGCAGGTGTGGGAGGGAGGAGGGGAGGTACTGACCCTGTCGTAGAGGGCGAAGAGCTCCCTCAGAGCGTCAGACACCGGCAGGTGTGGGAGGGAGGAGGGGAGGTACTGACCCTGTCGTAGAGGGCGAAGAGCTCCCTCAGAGCGTCAGAGACCGGCAGGTGTGGGAGGGAGGAGGGGAGGTACTGACCCTGTCGTAGAGGGCGAAGAGCTCCCTCAGAGCGTCAGAGACCGGCAGGTGTGGGAGGGTGGAGGGGAGGTACTGACCCTGTCGTAGAGGGCGAAGAGCTCCCTCAGAGCGTCAGACACCGGCAGGTGTGGGAGGGAGGAGGGGAGGTACTGACCCTGTCGTAGAGGGCGAAGAGCTCCCTCAGAGCGTCAGAGACCGGCAGGTGTGGGAGGGAGGAGGGGAGGTACTGACCCTGTCGTAGAGGGCGAAGAGCTCCCTCAGAGCGTCAGACACCGGCAGCTCGAGGTGTCGCCCCAGTTCCTCCACGGTGATGCCTCCCTTGTGCCGCTGGGCGATCCCACAGAACTTCTCCAACAGCTCCTTGGCGTTGTCGTAGTTCAATCTGAAACACAAATAACGCCAAATAAGTTAATATATATATACTCTGTTGATGGCCTGACCTTGGGTGGCGCCATGACACATTATGCCTGAAGCTACCTTCATATAGCCTGGTTTAATAGACCGTTGATACAACCTGTGTAACAAACCGTTTATATAGCGTGTTTAATAAACCTTGCGTGAGATGTAATGCTGGTTAAACTGCCAAGTGTGCAAAAAGAAATAGACACAAAAACATTTTGAGTAATACGCATGGATTGAAGCTGTATTTCATTAGCAGATACAGCAATACATACAACATCCACGATGCACATATCCTATAGTGTACCACAGGCAACATACAGAAGTAACCGTCCATGGTTTTGTGTTGTAATATACAAAATATAACATACAGCTGTAACATAACATACAGAAGTAATATACATTTGGGGGGTAAATACATATGTTCACGGTGACCTTGCGCGATTGACAGCATCGCCTTCAGAAAATCCTTCTTGCTAATCACCTTGCAAACACATTAATTGTATTTCCATCATCCATAAACAGACTGAATTACGATTGTGGCGAAGTCATAATGGGTTAAAAATAATAGTAATTCGGTGCTGTTCGTATTCATGGTTGAATCAACATGCAAAATCGGTTTAGCAACGTTAGTAACGGGTGAATCTCCCAGGTCTCACCCGGTTCATTTAGGGCAAGCCCAAAGAGCAGGTTAAACGTGTAGTTACCCGAGCTTCTTGCCGACTTTGGTGAACTCTATGAGGCCCGAGGCTGCGGGGAAGTTCAGCTTGGCGGCGTACATCATCAGGCGACAGTCCTCGTAGGTGTGGTCCGTCACTGGCACCCCCAGACACCTGGGTGACCCAAACAAACAGTCAGATATAGGGCTATTGTGGTCGGCCACAGGCACCCCCAGACACCTGGGTGACCCAAACAAACAGTCAAATATAGGGCTATTGTGGTCGGTGACAGACACCCCCAGACACCTGGGTGACCAAAAAAACAGTTAGATTTAGGGCTTTTGTGGTCGGTGACAGACACCCCCAGACACCTGGGTGACCCAAACAAACAGTCAAATATAGGGCTATTGTGGTCGGTGACAGACACCCCCAGACACCTGGGTGACCCAAACAGTCAAATATAGGGCTATTGTGGTCGGTGACAGACACCCCCACCCACCTGGGTGGCCCAAACAAACAGTCAAATAGAGGGATATTGTGGTGGGTAACAGGCACCCCCAGACACCTGGGTGACCCAAACAAACAGTCAAATATACCGTTATTATGGTCGGTCAAAGGCACCCAGGACACCTAGTTGACCCAAACAAGTAGTCAAAACACAGAAGGAAACATAGGGGTCTTGTGGTCAGACCTCCCCCCCCCCCACCCCCACGGAGCCCGGCCGTCGGTCCCCCAGGGGCCCCGCCCTCCCTGAGTGTGCCTCCATCAGTTTCTTGCCATCACTCACTCGGCCATCTTGGCTCTGACGTTCTCGGCGAACAGTCTGGGGTTGTTCTTCTCTTCCTCAGACGGGTGGTAGACTGGCATGAACTGAAACACACAGATGTAACCGGGAATCAGTTCCTAACGTTAAGCGAAGACGTCAATCGGCAGTGTTTGCAACTGTAAACATTGTGCAAACCTTTTGTAACGCCCAGTTAACAGCTCACTGAAGAGCCTTTATGAATGAAACATCTCAATGTGCATACGTTTGGCAATGCGAGTATTGGGAGTCTACAACGTTGGTTGGGGTAGCATGTAAGCTTAGTATAAGGGCAGGAGAAGCTAAGGGGCGGTATAAGATAGGGGCCACAGTTTTCACTATTTTGCTGTGCAAATTTATTTTATTTTATATTCACTTTAATTTAATTATTATATACGATAAACTTACCTCCACCTCCAAATAATTGTGGAACTGACACATGGTTAACCAAATGACCTGCCACCTATAAAAAAAAGATACAGGTCATATGTATTTCACGTAAACCCAAAGCCATTGTTATAATTCGCGTTACAAGTAAAAATGAACTCCGAATATAGATATGTACACGTTTTTTTCAAAGCAAAAAGCAATGTATTTACCCACAAACATATCGTGAAAATGCTGCAGATGTCGCTTAATGTATCACCCCAAGAATATGGTGACAATGATTATTGTCATTAAGGTATTATCCCAAGAATATAGCGACATAGGTTCTCTGGCAGTTCCCTTGTGCCTAACTGAATGTCAGAGGCTCATTTTTGCAATCCCACACCACTATAACTCAAGCCGATCTGAAATATTAGGCACAACCGGTGCCGATGGCGCCCTGTGGCCGGCAGATGGCAGCACTTACGCAGTGGGTCCGTCCCAAGTCCACGTGACCGTATCCTGAAGACATAGAGACCAACCAATCAGTAAGCACGCACCGATACTCATTATCATAAAGCACTTATTATCATATATATACAAGATCACACTAATCTGCATTTAATCTGCAACTCAAACAGCTTTTATAACAAGACAATAGTTCTGATGATCAATGTGATAACTTGGTTCATGATTAGAAGTTTCCATACTTTGGACTGGAGATAGTATCCCAATGGTCTTCCAGCTATTTTCGCCGAAAATTTCACAGCAGTGCATGAAGCATCCAGACGGCTAACTAGCCGAGCGGCCTGTTACTTACCATTTTGTTGGTGTAGCGTAGGCAGACTGGTTGGACGGGCACCCCTGGGTAGAACGCACCTGGAAGGGGGGGGGGGGGAAGACAAAACTACATCACACACCGAGAGCGAACGTACAGGCAACGCGAACAGGCAGCGCGCATCTACCTCCAGGTACGGACTCCGTAACGTACAGGCAACGCGAACAGGCAGCGCGCATCTACCTCCAGGTACGGACTCCGTAACGTACAGGCAACGCAAACAGGCAGCGCGCATCTACCTCCAGGTACGGACTCCGTAACGTACAGGCAACGCAAACAGGCAGCGCGCATCTACCTCCACGTACGGACTCCGTAACGTACAGGCAACGCAAACAGGCAGCGCGCATCTACCTCCACGTACGGACTCCGTAACGTACAGGCAACGCGAACAGGCAGCGCGCATCTACCTCCAGGTACGGACTCGGTAACGTACAGGCAACGCGCACAGGCGACGCGCATCTACCTCCAAGTACAGACTACGTAACGTACAGGCAACGCGAACAGGCAGCGCGCAACTACCTCCAGGTACGGACTCCGTAACGTACAGGCAACACGAACAGGCAGCGCGCATCTACCTCCAGGTACGGACTCGGTAACGTACAGGCAACGCGAACAGGCAGCGCGCATCTACCTCCAGGTACGGACTCCGTAACGTACAGGCAACGCGAACAGGCAGCGCGCATCTACCTCCAGGTACGGACTCCGTAACGTACAGGCAACGCGAACAGGCAGCGCGTATCTACCTCCAGGTACGGACTCCGTAACGTACAGAAAACGCGCACAGGCGACGCGCATCTACCTCCAGGTACGGACTCGGTAACGTACAGGGAACGCGCACAGGCGACGCGCATCTACCTCCAGACATGTTGGGTATGGACTCATACCGAACTGATTGAGACTGGCAGATACGCATTTTTGTGCCAAACAAATATATTTTGATTGATTTAAGAAACCTGTGTAGGTCACATATTGGTAAGGAGTCACCCGCAGCTCTTTGCAAAGAAAGACACGGGATATTTATCCTGCACAAGTATAGATATTTGCCTGGGTGGGATTCGAACCAAACACCGGCGGCTGGGTGTTAACTACCCACCCGGCTTGAATGAGATGAGACAGGTCCTGTTGGTGCACGTCCCCTCCGGGAAGATGAAGATCTGGGGCCATTTCCCTCCAGATTGCGCCCGACGCTTGATTTCCTGGATGGTGTTCTGTCTGGAGTCCGGATCCTCTCTGGAGACGAACACGGGCTGTGTGAACCGGATCAGCGCTGCGGGGACACCACACACCACAGTGAGAATCAACAGCCAGAGCCAAGCTGGCAGCGAGCTTCCTAATCCGATGGTTAGAAGCATGAATACATCTCTACATATTATGAACTTTCGGTTTGTCACACGTTTTCGCGTGTGTTCACTATTGTAATTATCGTTGCAATCATATATATAGAAGACCTGAAAGTCTGATTCTCTAATCACTGGAATTCATCACGCCACATGCGTATATATATATATATATATATATATATATATATATATATATATATAATAGATATATTAATACTAAATCAGACACCTAATGGATATATTCATTTAAGGCGATATATTTCTACAACAAGCTATATATATGTGTGTATTGCTGCCAACTGTATTATTATAAATCATTTAAATTCAGCTAAAGAGGGTTCGTGCATCGACAGACAACGCTCACTATATATTGTCAAAGGACCAGTTTTCGTGGCGTTAATCGACAGTTAATTTGTGGTCAAAATGTCCAACGCAAACATTAGCTACATTCTGACAGTTCACGCCAGAAAGTTGCTAACAAATATAAGAGCATACACTTTTTGCAGCTTAAGAGGTAAATTGCGACTGAATTGCGACTGAACAAAATGAGTCCCTTAATGCTACATCAAATTATACAGTCTAATAAATTGTGCGGAATAAATTTAGACTTGGCGTGAAGAATATATGGGCTTGGTGTTAGTTAACGCAGAGGGCGCCAAAAGCTTGATTAGGTATATTAATGCGCTTTAGTGAAGCTTATTATTAAGCTGATATCCTGCAAAGCCGAGCTCGCTACACCAGACTATCATGGTGGCCCTGGTGATTATGAGCAGTTGTTACACGTAGAAGGAAGTCACGTGATCTGTACAATGTTCTATCCCAGCTGACTGGGGAATACATTAAATTACGAGACAAATGCTAATACAAGGACCAATGTTGTTGGGTCAGCTTTCTGCGAGTTGCGCATAATGCGAAGGCTGACACACATAGCTAGATGACAACATACACAGCTAGATGACAACATACATAGCTAGATGACAACATAATAGCTAGATGACAACATACATAGCTAGATGACAACATACATACATAGCTAGATGACAACATACATAGCTAGATAACAACATAATCACATATAGCTAGATGACTATCTGAACAGTTAGATGAACTTATACACAACTAGCTAACAACATACATATCTATAGACCTGAAAAGCTAATGGTTTCGAAGAACTACGTTAAACCATCGCCATCCAGGGGCAGATTAGTGATTCTCAAAGTTACGTACACCCCCCCCTCCCCCCACACACACGCCCCTGTTGACTGCCCACCCATAATAGAACGTTGGTAATGTAGCGAGAAGTCCTTAATGGTCATAAGATCAAATACCGTTGAATGGTAAGCGGCTTATTCTTAAAGACTGTCGGGTGAAGGTTGTTGGCAAGAACTATGCCAGCTTCCAGTGTTAGCAGAGCTGGATATGTGTCAACGTAAATATATTGACGTAGATCTAAGTGTTAAAAGACAATAAGATATTATAAAGCAAAATGATACAAACTAGTCATACTACCCTAGATTAAAGGGGCCATGGTATCCTACACCAAACAAGATACACTTCCTGTTGATAGTGTTTTCAGACTGTTCTTGTCGACAACAGACATGACATAAACGGGACATAGCGATATTGGACGAAAGAGGTGTTGCCATAGCAATCCTTGCACGCTCACATGGCAACAAGGCACGCGGATGATATGCACAAAAGCAGGCAGACTTATCTGCTTCCGGTCTCGTCTTTGTTTCTATGGAAACAATATATACATATTTTTATAACTTTGCACAATCTTTGCGGTTATTTTTAGAAGCATTGTTTACCTAGGATAGTATTCTTACCTAGGATAGTATTCTTACCCAGGGAAGTATTGCTTACCTAGGGGAGTATTGGTTACCTAGAAAAGAGAGCATTGCTTACCTAGGTGACCATTGTCAACGAACTGGTATCCAAGATATTAATATATCCTTCTAGAAGATTTTGGTTGGTTGGTTTAATAAGGACCTATGTTGGCCATATATAGACCATGAAAAGGGTAGAGAGGAACCATGTCTCCGGGAGTTGGGAGTCTGGAGAATAGACAAGAGCAGGTTACTTTTGAGGGTACAGCAGTGGGGCGAAGTAAATGATGGGTGCTACGCGACACGATAAAACACGGAACACAAATTAGATAAATAAAATAGAGGATAAAACAGGACTAAAGGATGATAAAGGAGGAGTTGGATAAGATAGCGGATAAAAGGGGAGTTGAAAAAGATAAAGGATGAAAGAGGTTGGTTGTATATTCAGGACGCTGTAACCAGTTTTGGACATATCGCGTCAATGGGAGAAGGAAGGGAGAGTGGAGCCATGTCCCCGGGGGTAACCCCCTACTCTTTTCGAAGAAAGACATGGGATCTTTATCCTGCGTCCCACACAGATATGGCCACAGCGGGGCGCGAACCAGAGCACTTAATGCGAGCACTCTAGCCCGCTGAGCTGTCGCGCCGGCCCCCGCATGAAAGAGGAGTTGAATAAGATAAATAGGATAAGGATAGGAATAGGATAAAACAAGAGTAGAGGATAAAACAAGAAAGTATAGGATAAAACAAGAAAGTAGGGGATAAAACACGAGTATAGGATAAAAGAGAACTGGAATGGGATAGAGGATGAAACACGATATGAAATAGAAGTTTAACAGAGAAGTCGAAGGTGTTTAATCAGTGGATTGTAAGGGGTTTAAATCAGCGGATTCTAAGG